>JAMJFZ010003624.1:367500-967500 GCA_026225945.1 Cricetomys ansorgei
ATTGCTGCAATGGCATTTATCAAATGGGGAGAAACAGCAGAATGTGGGATTCTACCTGGTAAGTTCATTGATAGTAATATAATTAATAAGGTTGCCATTCCAGAGGGAAAAAAACCAGATGCATTGAATAGGTTTAAAGATGAGAATATCTGAGCAGGTTTATAGGGGAAGAGAGAACTGATGGTTGATAAGTCACCCCAACAGCGGGAAAAGCTGAAGAGGAAGAATAAAGCCCAAACTGAGGGATGATGTGGAGATATCCTGCGGTAGAAAGTAAGGAAAGTGGGAGACTTTGCTTGGAGTCAGCCATCTTCTCAGTGAATCCGGAGCTTAGCGCCTCACTTGCTAAGAGCATGTAGAAGTAGCATGTGAAACGGTGAGAATGTGCAACAGAAATTTTCCTTCATGGTTTGTTATCACTTAGACATTAATTTATCCTTATTTCCCATTGAAGTTCTGGCATCCACCCCTCAGCTCACCTCAGACAAAGGAAAGAAGTTCAGTAGCATCTATATAAGAAGCATGGCTCTCATCTTGAATGAAAAAATGGTCTGAAGTCCAAGGATTCTTGAAAAATGAGACCAATGGATGTTGCACTGAGATATTTGATAGGACCGTTTTCCAAGGCCAAGCATCATGGGGAAACTGGGACATGAATTGGGGTAAACGGAATGCTATACATTTTATCTGTGAGAAGGTATTGAATGGTAGCCCATATTATCACTATCAAGCAGAGCCTGAGAGGAGCTACTAGCTCCGAAGCAATGAGAGGTCTTTCCCATTGAAGACCTGGCATCCATCTCTCAGCTCATTTCAGGCTCTAAAGGCAAGAAGTTTGGTACTGTCTACGCAAAAAGCAAAGAAACAGAAAAACAAACAAAACAAAACAAAACAAAAAACATGGCTCTCACCTCAAAGGGGATAACATAGCACTTACTCATGAGCCAAATTTGAGTGAGCATGGCCTTGGAACACAGATTTAGCTTACCGCAGACTGCATATAACAAAGTGATAATCATTATGTAAGCTTTTATAGTGCCTTGAAGTGTTCATGGTAAACAAACAAAGAAAATCAAAATTCAAGACACTTTTCAAATACATTGGTGGAAGCATCAGTTTGGCTGTTTACAATTGTTGGTGTAAAAGCCACAGCTCTTAATGAGAACAAGAGATAGATTATTCTGGAGCCATTTTGACCATGGTCTAAGAACACAGATTATATTACCCTCAATTCTGTGTTCTAGTGGAAGTCATTTTATAATTTATAGATCGAACAAATTAAGGCAAGTGGCTACATCACAGAGGCAGGTACAGCAAGACGGGGGAAGCTTCTCTATAGGCCAAAGATGCTATCTGATGATATCCTTAGTTTTGGGTTGGTGGAAGTTAGTGGTCTGCTACGGTAACAGATCTCAAAAGGTTCCTATCTTTTAGTCACTATACTATTGGTGTAGGTCCAGAGGCTAATTACCTTGTCTTGGGTTAGTTCTAGGCCCCTGGAATAGCCATTACTTGCCTACTTCTATGTTGCAAATGGAAACTGCAACATTCCAATCTCTTCTTGTACTGAAATTATTTTTTTAAACCTTTACTGTTTAATATAGTAGAACAACTGTGGGGTAGCTCAGCAAAGATGACAAGGAGGCATTTTCATAGACTCAGCCAGACCTCTGCAGAGGGAACCACTGTCATGGCCAGCACCGTTCTCAATCGACAATTGAACCCTGAGCATTTGAGCTCAGGTGTTTTATTCTTTCAGAACTCCTCAGGTGTTCTACTGATAGCACATGTAGATCATTAGCAATTCAACAACCCCCACAGAAATCCAACACCTGCAAACAATACAAAATGCCCTAGACAGCCGCCCCTCATCCAACAGTGCATACAACAACTGTTTTATATATAACTAAAAATAAATTTCTACAACAGTTTAAACTTATTTTTAATCTAAAAAAAATCATACAATATATTTGATCATGCATTCCACTTTTACAACTCTTTCCTTTCTGTATTTCTCTCTTTAAAAAACAAACACAAGACAAGAGCAAGAGGAGAGAAGGGAAGGGAAGAGGAGAGGAAGAGAGGAAAGCAGAGAGGGGAAGAAGGGAGGGGGAAGAGGGGTGAAGAGGGGAAGAGGCTAGAGAGGAGAATGAGATGGGGATGATGAAAGAAGATAGGTAGTGATGGAATAAGAGAAAGAAGAGAGATGAGAGAGAGAGAGAGACAGAGAGACAGAAAGAGAGAGAGTTAAAGAAACAATGAATCAGAGGTAATGAGACTCATCTTAAATTAGAGGTAGTAGAATTCATTTGAACTCTAATTACAGGGCAGCAATTCCATGTATGTGATCATTTCTGAATACTCCCCGAAGGGGGAAGGGACACTACATGTTTAGTTTAATGAAACTGCACAAAGAAACTATCCAAAATCTCCCTGTTTGGAAAAATCCAAAGTCTCTTCCTGTTTATTTTCTTAGGTTCTTACAGAAAATGCATCCTCAGCTTATCTGAACCTTCCTGTTTATTGATCAGATATATCTAGTAGCTAATCTCTCTCTCTCTCTCTCTCTCTCTCTCTCTCTCTCTCTCACACACACACACACACACACACACACACACACACACATTGATCTGAGACAATATTCCTTCATGTACCCAGACCTATCAGTGGAATTTTATAGCCCAGGAGTCTGATAGCATTTTAATTAACTCCATTCAGCTTTCCTATTATGCCCATGCTCAGGCGTTTGCAGGTTAATACAGTCTCTTTAATTACAATGATGAGGCTTTATAAAATTCTGATCTAGTAACAACTGAGTAGCCACATGCTTAATTATCCAGTATCCTGCGTACTGACCTCCAGATCCATTAAGGACACTCTAGGCGTGATGCTTGTCTTTCCGTCGCTTTTGTATTTTAGATAGTGAACTCACGAGACTGTCTTCAGTTACAGCAGAGACATCAAACCTTCACTGAAACCACGAGCATTGCCATCCTTAGAATATTTAGAAATTGTTTAATTAAAAAGAGAAGCGTGACAATTTAGTTTCACTTACCAATAAAACTACCTTTCCCTGGACCTCTGCTGTACTTGAGAAATGGAAGTGTGGTGCAGAGACTCTCACCTTTGGCACTATGGACATGGGCTTGACAATTCTCTACTTTGAAAAGTTTTCTTGGGCGTTATGAGACATTTCCCGACTCTTTTTCTGCAGATGCGAGTAGCAGCCCGGTTCCCATCGTGATGATGAAAACCTGTCTCGAGACATTGACAAAAGTTACTCGTTGCTGAGAACTGCTTATGCAAAAGGATAAATATGTGACTCTAAGCTCTTTAGGCCAATCCCATGCTTTCCTTCTAGTTGCTGTAACTTTGGGGACACTATTTGAATTCTTGCTACATTTTATTTATTTATTTATTTATTCATTCACCCATTTATTTATTTATCTATTTAATTTATTTATTGTGTGCGTGTGTGTGTGTGCGCGCGTGTGTGTATGCATACAAAAGCTTGTGCCACAGTACACGTGTGGAGGACAGCTAGTAGGGCATCCAGTAGGAGTATATTCCCCTCTTTTGACATGTAGGACTCAAGGATTTAACTCGATAGTCAGGCTTGGCAGCAGGTGCCTCTAGCCCCTGAGCCATTTCTACAGCCCTTTGTGACCTCTCATTTCCATATTATCAAACCAGATCACTACTCACGCTACATGGCGTTGCTGTGGAAATCCAATGATGATGCCTGGTGTTTCGTAAGCACTCATAAATATGAACTGTTACTTATACTAGCTGTTTCTTTGCCATAATTTGCATTTTACAGACTTTCTGTAAGCACAAGAATAAATAGGTAAACAAAATGGGAGCAGGCTGCTGGCTACAGCTGTCAGTATCTAACATTGTTAAGGTCTGCTCTGTTGCGGGTCATAAATACAAATGCAATTTCTTCCGTTGTTGCTTTGTTCTTATGGCGAGGGGAAGGCTTTCTCTTTGTTCGACTGCATTCTCCTTTATAGAATTCTAGTTTCTGCAACAGAAGGCTACATGCTATAGGGGTACCAACTCTTACAAGTTTGCAAAACAAATCAAACTCAAACAAGCTCAATTCTTGCCTGACTCTCTGCTTTCTTCCCTTCCACTGACCTCTAACCTTTATATGCACACATATGCACAAGCAAACATACCTACACACACACACACACACACACACACAAAGGAATCCAGACATTCAGGTCTCATGAACAGACCTAGCCCTGCTTACCTTGAATAAATACAAAGACATACTTGGGGATTAAAAGGGAATTTTAGAAGGCTTTTTTGTAGGAAATTTGGTAGACTTTATAAGTCCATGAAGATAAAGTTAAAAATAGAGTTTTAAGTTGCCAGAAAAATGCATGTTTATAATATGGTGTTTTTCAAGACATCTCTAGACTTGGATGGTTGAGGCAGTCTTGGTGGGATATACTCTATAAAGAACAGAAGGCCATAAGGTACATTTATACACAGGGAACATGGCAGTGAGGCAAAAATCCCACATGAGCCAGAGGGCTAATGCTGAACATCTATGGGCAATGAGTCAACACAAAATGACTGACATCTGATGCCTAGGGAAGACAAAAGCAAACAATGATGCACTCTGTTCTACTCCTGGCAGAATACCACTTTTGTTTGGTTTTTGTATAAATAGTCTTGAAGTTAGAAGTAAGTACCTTTGTCTTTTCTAGCCTCCCCTCTCTCTTTCTCTCTCTCTCTGTGTTTATAGGCTTGTGTTCATAGCATCATATGCCCTGTGTGCTGGTCTGTGTGGGTGTCTATGCACATCTGTGTGTAACCTGTGTGTGTGCTCATGTGTGACTTGGTGCCATCAGGCAGCTGCCCACCTAGAAACATTTGCCTGGAGTCAATAAAGTATGGTTGATCTATAAGCCTGTGGCCACTCGCATCTTCTCGAATCTCTTGACCGCTCACGACTGTCCTTTCTCCCAGGCATCTGACCTGTACCTCACATATTTCTTGCCCTAATCCTCGTGGAAATGCACATGGATACATTTGACTCTAAATTGCAATCTTGATGTTTTACTCATTACATATTTCCAAAACATTTCTAGAAAGATCTCCCATTTCTTTCAGCATTACTTAGTGGTCAAATATAGAAGCTCGAATTACTTTGACTGTTTATAAGCTGTGGGGAATTGGGTTTGAAGTTCTTAGGTGAGAGTGGGAGCAAGGTGGCAATGGTGGAGAATGAAGGACACATGAGGCTAAACCTAGACAACATGGTTTGACTCTGCCTACTGAACTCTTAAGTCAGAATGAGTATAGAGCCTCAAGGAGACAAGTAGAGACCCAGTGAAGACAGAAAGATAATATGTAGCTACGGTCAGTTGATTGATGTCTCCATGGTAGAATCACACCAGGGAGCTTAACTACTATATTTTTGGCATAGAGTACATTGTCTCAGTGTGGGGTGATAGATGGTTCTCTCTTCACCTGTAATTCCAGCATTGGTATTGCTTTCCTTAAAAGGTAAAAGTACTTTACCAATTTCTACACATTGTTACCTTTCTAATTTGTAATTTTTTTACTTTTTTTGCATGTAGAGTGTATTGTGATCATACTGATCCCTCATTGACCCCTTTCTTTTTCCAACTACTCATTCTCCTACTTTTATCTTGTGTATGTGTGTGTATGTGTGTGTTAAGGTCTTATACAGGTGGCCACAGCTGTATGTGAATGACTGCAGAGCCCAATGAGAAGATAGACATGTCCTGTACTAGGGGCCTGAGCACAAACCTACATGGCTTTAGAGTTCACGGGCCTTGTGGGTGAGGAATCTACTTCTATTGTTTTGTTAATTGAACACATTGTGAAATTGTCTTTTAAATGTCTACATTTATGCACATCAACTGGTGTTACTCTTGGTCTTGGTCTTTAGGTGTAGGTTAATGCAGAGACTCATAACTGGTTAAAGTGCTGAGAATAAGTAACTGTGGATTCTTCAGCCCTTCTCAGCCCTTAAAGAGACATCTAAATCATTCCCTGCAAAGGCCCTGGGAACACTGTTGGAGGGAGGGGGAGTGAAAGACTGTCAGAGCCAGAGGATGGGGAGGTGTGCTCTGAATCTCTGTCTTACGGACACAGTGTGGGTGCTTCAGATCACGGACATAATCGTCATTTTCAAGGAATGTGGGACAACTCCTTCTAGCTTCATAACATTCAGTGACACTCTCAGAATTGCTCCTAACCACTGGATGCTAGATTGTTCCTCCAGATATTTTATATATTTCTTCTATGGCATTTTGGATTCTCTGGAATTGGACCTTCCTAGAGTTCTCCTTACGTTCATTTCTCTCCCTTTCGTGACCACGAACTCTGCTACATCTTATATCTGACATGCTCACATTCCTGAAATGTTCCTAGCATGTTTCCTTGCAATTTGACTGTCTGCTGACAGAGCTTCCCCCACTGTTCCTACCACTACTGCAAATCCATGCCTACTGATAAGAAGAAAAGGCAAGATTCTTGTGCATCTAATTCAACTAAATTTCATGGCAATGCTTTCAACTTCCTTCATCAGGGGAGTGTGATGAATCAAGAATAAATACCAGTGACAGTTGTTCTTCCTCTGTATAGTCAGTGAGGAAAGTTCCTGGAGTTCAGAAGTGATAGATTTAAGTCAATTATTTTCTCATTTGAGGGTGGGTCAGTAAGTCTCAACCTAACTTCTAACTCCCGTTTCCTATGTGAAAATGAATAAAGAAAGAAGAAAAAACATGGCTGAAGAGATTGTTTCAGCTCTTGCAGAGGATTCAGATTATGTTTCCAATACCTACATCATAGCTCATAACCATCTGTTACTCCAGTTGTAGGGCATCCAGCACCCTCTTCTGGCCTCCATGGATAACAGGCATGCATATGGTACACAGATTTACATGTAGACAAAGCACCCATACACGTAAAATATAAATGAATGAATAAATAAATACATAAGTTAAAGGTGGCACAAGCATTCCCAGATCGTGCTCTTAATATATACAAAAAGACTTCAGATACTGCTTAATTTATTTTACATGATTTTAAAGACTTTATTTTTTATTTTTGTATATATCTGTGTCTATATGAATGTGTGCACATGTGAATGCAGGTACCTGAGGAGTCTAGAAGAGGATTTTGGATCCATGGAGCTGGAGTTACAGGCAATTGTGAGCTCCATCACTTGGAAGCTGAGAACCATCCTTGGGTTTTCTGGAATGGCAGAAAGTGCTTTTAATCCTGGAGCAATTTCTGCAGCTCTTCTACTTTTTTTTAAAGAAACCCATCTATCTCATCATATATATATATATATATATATATATATATATATATATATATATATATATATATACACATACACATATAATAAGATATACATATATTTACACACATATATACATGTATATACTACATATATGTCTCTATATAGTATATACATATACACACACACACACATATATAGTATATACATGTATATGAGTGTTTTTCTAAGAGACTAATTTTGAATTTCATTATTTCATAAGAATGAAGTTGAAAATTTGAAAAATACAGTATTTATTACCACATATGTATGTTAAATGATGCTTATGCAGTAGTTTTGAAACTACTAGGTTCGCATAGGCAGAAAGTCCAAGCCCTGGAGAGGATATCTGACTGTGCAGAGTCACAAAGCTAGAGCCAAGATGAAGATTCCATGATTTCTCCTTCAGAGTTCTTTCATATAAGGATTCAAATCTTGAGATGCTGGTGAGTTCTTACATGTCATGCATGCTCTCATACATGCTGTGTACACATAACAAAGCTGCTTCAGATGAAGCAATGCCCAGGGTGTGCTTCCAATCTCACCTCATCGGTCCTTCAGTTTCCCCCCTCTCCAGCTGCAGTTCTGAGGCTTCCTGTGGCTCTCAATTGGGAAATGACTGCTCTGGGAAAGATACTGACAGCTGGAGTGCAATCCGGGTCTTCTTGCTTTCTTCTTCCGTAGGTAGAGTTGGCAGGGTTTATAAATACAGCCCACATGAGGCAGCTGGCTTTTGCTTAGCCTTACTGAGTGCCGTTGAAACAGTGTGACGTTTGCTACCAGATTAGTGGAATATTAGGTGAATATTTTATTGCAGAAATAAATTTGAATTGATTATATACTAAGCACTTTTAGCACACATAGTTATCTTCTTTGATGATATAGTCTTGTTGTACAAACATTTCTATATAGGAAAAAAATGTAAAATCAATCCAATTGAGAATTCTGTGAATAAGAAGCATGACTCAATTCCCAGCATAATTAGTTGTAAGAAGAACATGCATGTCACTGATTTTTATGCAACCACTTAAATCATTATTTTCTCAGACTAACTTGACAATGTGTGTTCTACTCATATTCTTCTCATCTCACTGAAGTCCATTCTTCACAGCAACTGTGTGATACACATAAAATGTCATTGGTAAAAGCAATATTATCATCAGGCAAAACATGTATTCCTATTTCTTTCAGCAAACAAAAAACAAAACCTCTTATGATTACAGGAGCAACACACTTTAAAAGGTCCTAATAACAGTTAAAATGCCAAAACTAGAAGGATGACTATGTGATGTCTCCTATCATTCTTCCCCGCTATGACAGGCACAACTCATATTAGATACTGGGAGAACGAGGGTCCATTTTAGAGCAAGGGAGAACTCCTTAGGGGCACCTGTTAACGTGCTTGTGGATTGACCAAGGAGAAGGCTGCTTAAGGTCAGTGTCTTCCAAACACAAATGTTCAAAAACAATACTCGAACCCTGAAAGTCTATGCCTTTCCACATATTTCTGAGTTACAGTTATGAGTGAAAACATATTTAACAAATGTCAGAAAGAGGCAGCAAGTTTTTTCATTGTTTATATATACGGATGTTTTGCCTATACACATTTCTGTACACCACTTGCACACCTAGGGCCTGCTGAGGCCAGAAGAGGCATGGAATCCCCTGGAGCTGGACTTCCAGAAGGTTTCGAGCCACCACGTGGGTCCTGGGAATCAAACTGTGTCTTCTGGAAGAGCAGCAAGCACTCTTAGCTGCTGGGTTATCTCTCCAGCCCTAAAGGAGAAACTTTCACAAAGATGGAGCCCATGCGGACTATCAGCGTTTCATTTCTGAGCCGTTTCCTAACAAGAACCCAAATAAAACAAGGTAGTAAACGTTGCCAATGGAAAGAGATTAACGAGGCCTCGAGCTTCCTACTCTTATTTATACACAGAGTAAAAAGGATTTGAGGTCACGCAAATAGAGACGAGTGAAGAGCGTGTTCACTGGATGGATATTAATGGTAGTTCTTTAAAAAGCACAGGATTTGTGATCCCTTCGTTTCATGCCACAGTTGAAAGTGATCAGTTCTTGCCTTTAATGCCATCTTGTGCGGGGGGGTGAGTCCTCTTTTCCACACCCTACCCTTGACTAGCAATGCCCTGAGATTATCATTATCTCTGATGGAATGACTCGCTGTATACTGGGGAAGTCCGGGGAAGCCTTTCCCGGCCTCACTCAGGAATGTGTGAGCTCATGTGGTATTTCCCCTGTGCCTTTGTTACTTACTTTTGCAGTTCTTTCTGTTAAAATAAAAAAAATGTGCTTGTTGTTGTTGTTGTTTGTTTTTATTACAGGGAAACCAAACCAAACCAAACCAAACCATAACACCACAAACTAGAGTTTTGGGAACTTTATTCAGGTATATCCTACCCGAGGTTTCCTCTGATTAAGCAGTTATGAAGGCAATGGCTAACGTTTTCGAGTACATATTATACTACAAGCCCTGCTCTAAGAATTTTAATACATGCACTCACTTAATTCTTCTGGATAGGAAATAGGATCTTCCTTTTAAAGAGGAGGAAATTGAGGCTTTAAGAGATTATTTAAATAACCCTGCATGCCATATCACTTTAAAGACATATCCAAGTCCAAAGTTCCTGCTTTTTCAGGTTGCCATGGTTAGAATGCCTCCAGTTACGTGCCTGAGCAAGTTATTTAACCTCTCTAAGAACCAGATTTTGCTTCTGGAAATGGGTTCTTTCCACATTTAAGTAAGATATTCCATGTACAGTATAACACAGTATCTGGCAAAATGGAGTGTGTAAGAGATGATAGTTGCTATTCACACACACACACACACACACACTCACACATGCATGCACGCAGGCACACACAAACCCACACACCCCAAAGGATTACAATAATTAACCTAAGATTTTATTTTGCTTAGTATCTTGATATGTGGTGGTGGAGATTCTCCCATCCTTCGTGTTACATTTTTAGTATTTCCTTCGGGATCTCTCTTGGGAATGATGGTGATCATAGTAGTTCTGTCAATTACAGTGAGAGACATTTGTGTTGTATTTGTACTATGTCGGCCTCAGAGCGCATAGCAAACTTTGAATCCATGGGAGGAAGATAAATTTTTGCTGCTAATAATGTTCAGCTCATCTTAAATTTTAAGGCACAATTAAACCTTATTGGTATTTCTATTTTATCTCTCCCCAAAGTTAGGAGTTTCATTTATAGTTCCTCTAATTCTTTAGATAGCAGCCACAGTCCAGGTATATTAAAAAAAAAAAAAAACTTTACTTTTCTATTCTTTTCTTTAAATTTTTAACGTTCTATTTATTTTATGTTTGTAAATGTCTTGTCTCCATGTGTACTACATACACATCTGGAGCCCTCTCCAAAAGAGGACAAAGGCATCAGATCCCCTGGGACTAGAGCTATGGATGGCGGCTAGCCACCATGTGGGACTGGGACTCCGACTAGGGTTCTGTACTGAGCCCTTTCTCTCGATCCTCCTTTTCTGTCCTTTGTTCACACTTCCTGTGTGGGTTAGTTAGTTCCAACCTCCTCCGTATCCTACACCTGGCCTGTCAGACCAACTCAAATGACATCTCTACTACTCTTCCCAGCCAGAGCTAGGTGGTTTTAAATTGGGGTGATTTTTCCCTGCAGGAGACATTTAGTCATGTCTAAAGACAGCTATGGTTATTCTAATTGTGGTTGTGGGTGTGAGTGGCACCAGGTAAGTAAAAGGATTGCAGTAGAGGGTAGAACCTGACAGTGAAGATTTATCCATCCAGCATGTCAGCAGTCCTGTTTCAGAAAGTGTTCCAAAAGCCCACATCAGTATGATACGTACTATTTTTCATTTTAAAACGTATTAATTTAGTCTCAGTGAGGGATTGTCTAGATCAGGTTAGCCTGTGGGCATGTTTGTGGAGAACTATCTTAATTATATTTGCTGGAAAGACTCAGTCTAAAAGCAGCCCACATCACTTCTTGGGTTTAGGTCCTGAACTGGATAGAGTGGAGGGAGCAATCTGAGCAGTGCCAGTGAGAAGACTCAACCAAGAAGCTTCTCCACTTCCTTGTCCTTGAAAGAGAACAAAGTGTAGAATGCCAGCTAGAAAACTAAACTTAATTGCAACTCCTCGCAGTCTCTCCCCTCCCCTAGGGAACATGGAGTCCAGTAGTGCAACGCCTCCCTGCCACCTCCCTGTTGCTGAGAACAGGCTTATCAGAAAGTTCCCAACCTCTCTGCACATTCTTAGTTTTCCTATCTCTTCACCCCTCCCTTGTGGTATTGGTCACCAGGCTGGGTCAATACCTACCGATCATTTTAGAGGTCATCCCCTTGGGGCTAATCCTGAAATGCCAAGGCACATAAGTCCCTGCTTACGTTCTTTTCCTATATAAACTCAACTCCTCCTGTGAGGGGGCGCCGCAGCACCTGCTGGGGCCGGGAGGCGTTCGGCCCCTGCTGGAGTGTGAATTAAAGAGACCCTGTGGATTTTGCATCAGATCGGACTCCTTAGTGGTTATTGGGGATCTGAACGTGGGCACAACACCCAGGCATGGATTCCTTACTTCCTTCTCTTGGCTGCCGATGTGACCGGTTGCTTCAAGTTCCTGCCACTATGACTGCCCTGAAGCGATGGACTATAACCTGGAATTATGAGCCAAATAAACTATTTCTCCCTTAAAGAAAGGCTGATATCAGCATAGCGTTTGTCTTCAGTAGGCAGGTAACTTCTGTAGAAGTTCAATCGCTTGGGAAACAGTAAGGAGGAGGAAAACACACACACACACACACACACACACACACACTATACATTTTTTTTTTTCTGGAAGCGTCTTTCTGTGATAGGAACACATTCTCGTGTTTTGATTCAGTGTCTTTGGCTGACCTCTAACACGAGCTCTTATTTCAATACTGTTTTTGATTCATCAATATGGGTTTTTTTGTATTTTAATTAAACTTATTTTAACTGATACATAAAAGCATAAAATTATACCTGTTAATGGAGCAATGTGATATTGTGTATTCTTTGTGTATTTATTTTGAATGTGTGTGTATATGGTGTGTGTGTGTGTGTGTGTGTGTGTATGTGCAATGATCACATGATTATTTGCATAAGTTTGGGCACATGCATTACACACTTGTCAGTGGTCCAAGGACAGTGTCTGGTACTTATTTTCACCTTTCTCCTCATTTGAGGTAGAGTCTCCTCACTTCTGTGTAAGCCAGGCTAGCTGGGCCTCAAGCCTCCATGGTTTCTCTTGTCTTCATCTACCGTTATATTATAGAAGCCCTGGTGTCACAGACACGTGCATCTGACTCCTACGTGAGTTGTGGGGACTCAGACCCAAACTCGTGTCCTCATACTTTTGTGGCACGACTTTACCCATCAAGTCATCTCCTCGATCCTATGTCATCCTTAACTAAGGCTAAACATATACATACCAAAATATTTATCATTGCTCTATGGTTAAAAGTTTTCAAAATCCTTTCTTCTGGGTTACTGAAATGTACAGTACATTGTGCTTTGAGATGAAGCAGATACATGAGCTCTTCTTACCTCATACTGAACATTAATAGCAAAGCTCTTTCAGTCTCTGGTGTGGTTCTGTGCTTTCTGTTCCCTCCCCAGAGCAGCCAAGCCTTGCATGCCGATGGCTCAGCTTAGAGGAAGAAGAGGCATAGTCAGGAACTGTCTGGGTCTCGAAGGTCTTGGGTGGAGATGAAGAGCCAAGGAGCCAACAGGAGAACAGACTTCCCAGGAGACCCTGTCAGTGTGTACAGTTCAGTTTACTGAAGCAAGGAAAGCCATATATATATAGTAGAGGGAGAAGGAAATGTCCCATGTGGTGGTATGCTATTGCCCAGGGCAGTGATATGAGGAGATCTCCATTTGCATGTGGGAGGCTCCCAGTCAGATAAGGGTGGTCGAGAGTCATTGGCCTGGCCCAAAGTCCTGAGGAAGACTCCTTTGTATAGGAAGAGGTCTCACAGGGGTCAGAGAAAGAGACGTCATAAGGTCATATAAGGAGAGGAGAAATCCAGCCTGGGTGTCCTCCAGCCACAGTGGTCAGACAAGCAGCAACCAGACCAGATTCCTTGGATCTTATCAGGTGTTGTGTGTCATGAAACGTGGCCACATTTGAGGAGCTTTGCTAGCTGTTAATGGTAGCTGGGGCCTTGTTGGTAGAAAAGTAAGATGGAGGGGTGACCAAACTCCAACTCCTCTCAAGGTGGGAATTCTGGAGTTCAAAGCATACTTCCACCCCCTTAAGAGCTCTAGGACAGCCCCACATTTTGGAATGTGAATTGCTCATTAATGTAACTGATAGTCATGATGGTATCAAAGAAAAGGACTAGACTAGACCAAGGCATGCTGGACTTTTGTGAGGCTGTAGGAAGATTCTCTTGTATTGCTGTTGTATGACAAGACTGTTCCTAGGGTAGGACAACAAACATGTCTACTCACCCTAGATAAGGGGTCCATGACAGACCAAAGTCCACCCTGGTGAACCAATAAGTTTTATTGGGTTGCTAACAGGAATATATGTGAGGGGTTACTTACAGGAACAGAATCGACTCAAAGAGCGCTGCATTACCAAAGAAATCCCAGCATGGGTGACAGCTCAGAAAACCTACACAGCCTACAGGTAGCTCAACAGGTTGGAAAATGTCTTTTCCAAGTGACTCAGATGGTCCAAGGCTCTTCAAGGCAGCTCAGCTTGTTTTCTGCTTCTTCCAGGCAGAGTCTTCTTTTCAGCTTTACTTGTGATTCTTAGAGGGACTCTCAGCAGTCTACTGTTTACTCCAAAATAGAGGGGCATAATGAAACCTGTCAGTTTCAGGGACTTCCTGAAGCTCTTTTGAGTTGTTTACCTTCCTGCTTACAAAGCTTCTTGCAGAATGGAATGTTTCAGTCTTGGAGGAAACTGTTAGAAAACACGTGGATTTAAGGAAAATAAAAAGAAATTAGGAAATTTGTCCTTTCATGGCCTCCACACAAGAAAAGAGGCCAGTACCTCTTTTATTCCTTCTCCTCACATTTGTGACAAGTGAGAAGAAATGCAAGAAATCAAGTCATACCAAATCAACACACTTTGGCTAACATAGAGTTAAAATGTCTCCTTTTTTTTATATAGAAAACAGTTGTCCTGCCAGTTTTTGAGAAAAATGCATAATTCCTAGGTCTCATCAAAATTATCACAGATTTTTTTCTTTCTGTTGCTTTGGTTCTTCATAGTGGGCTGCTGTGATTTACTCCACCTGGTAATTCAAACACTCTGAATATTCTCTTCTGTTTGTATCTTTGTAGAGAGCTATTCTGGCAAACAAATGTTCTTGCTGTTGATCATGCTGGTTCAAGATAAGTCAAGAATAATTACTGCACTTCAAGCAAAGAACATTTTCAGTAGTCTACACTTTTCTAACTCAGTATTTGTACAACATTCATAAAAGTTATTTCATTGGTTTGAGAAATGTACAAAGTCTCAAACGCAGACTGTGTTGGTGGACGGGTGAGGGGGCACAGAGGGATACAGAGCAACAGCACAGCAGAAGCAGTGCACATAATGGGTCAATATGAGCTTTGCTCTGTGCCCATCCCAGCGCCAGTGCTGGGTCATGCTGCGTTTGCTTAGGTTATGTTTATTATCTGCTATTATTTGTTGTTTAATCATTAATTTAACAGATAATTTTCAAGATTATAATGACATTATTTACTCCTTCCTTTTCTCCTTCCAAAATTTTCCTTGTTATTTTCCTGCTATCTTTCAAATTCATTATTTTTTTTAAAGATTTATTTCATTTTTAATTATTTGTATGTCTTAGTGTCTGGGCATACACAGGCACATGCCCTGGAGAAACCAGGTATCTGGTCCCATGGAGCTGAGTTACAGGTTATTGTGAGCTTCCTAATGTAGATGCTGGGAATGATACTGCTGAACCATCTCTCCAGCACCTTATTAATTTTTAGTATACAAATTTTAGTATACAAATATGATGATGTCTTCAACAGCCTTATTCTATAACTTAGGATGCTAGAAAGTCAAGATTTTGGAACAATACGATACAAGGGTCATGAAGTTGGAACATAAAATGTCCTCTGTTGTATTAGTACACCTGTGGTGTGGCTCAGCAAGAAAGACAAGGAGGCATTTTCAAAGGTGCAAGCCCTGCCAGACCTCAGCAGAGGGAACTATCTGTCATGGCAAGTGCCCTACCGGACAGTGGAACCTCCATTGTCTGATCTCATGGGTTTTTATTGACACAGAAGATCCCAAGGTGTTCTATTGATAACACATGCAGATTATGATGAATCAAAGATCTCTTACATAAAGCCAACACCTGCTGATAATGCAAAATGCCAAGATATAGGCAGCCCTTCCCCCCAAAATGCACAAACCAACCATTTTAAACATAAAAACTGGAAATAAACTTCTAGAACACTCTATAGGCTCATGTATTTGAACACTTGGTCCCCAGATGGTGGTGCTGTTTGGGAAGGTTATGGAACCTTTGGGATTCTTGCTGTAGGATGTATGTCACTGGGGGGCAGGTCTGGGCCCATTTTCTGGACTTCCTGTCTCTGAGAACAGAAGCAATGTTATCAGCCAGCTTCCTGTTCTGGCTGCCTGTTCATTGACCTATGCCATGTACCCCTCACCCCCAACCCCCACCATAATGTACAATGTCACCTCTGGAACTGTAAGCCTGAATAAATCCTTTCTACCTGATGTTTCTTTCTCCAAGAATGTTAGCTCAACAACAGAAATGCTGGTAATGCAGGTGGAATTAAGGTAAGTATCTTAGGAGACCAGGCTGGACCAAATAGCTAGAACTAGGCAAGTGTTTTGAGGAGGGTAGTAATGATTTGACAACTTTTAAGCAAGTGATTGTGGTATACTGTGGTAGTTGGAGTGATAACTGTCCCCCAGTCTCTGGCATTTGAACACTGGTCCCCAGTTGGTGCCACTGTTTGTGGAGATGTAGCTGGAGCAGCTCTGCTGAATGAAGTATGTCCCTGGGTCACTGGGTCCCTAGGGCTTTCAGATTAAGAGCTCTGAATCTCTTTCTGTTCACTCTTTCTGCTTTGTGCTTGAGTTTGATGTGTGACCTCTCAGCTTCTTTCTTGTTCCTACTGCCGCCATCCTGATGCTTGCTGCTATGCCTCCTGCCATGATGAAGTCTTATCACTCTGGACGTGTATAAGCCAAAATAAAACTCTCCCTTCCACAAGTTGCCTATGGTCAACGTGCTTTATCAGAGCAACAGAAAGGTGACGAGTACTAATACTTGCTGCTGAGGAGAACAGGTATGGATCCTGATGCACTCTCAGAGCTGAAAAAGGATGAAAAGCAAGGACAGATATTAAAGCACTCAGAAGGAAGAGAAGACAGAGCTGGTGCCACATTGTAGAATACTGTGACCTACCTGGAGATTGTGTAAACAAAAAAGGGGAACACCAATATGATCCAAGATGTGACTTATTCTGATAGAACAGATCTCCCTATAACTCTTTCAACAATTCTAAGCTTTGATGTTCCGTGTCTCTCTTAAAGGCACTAGCAAATTGCATTTATGGTGGTCTTAAGGGTTGGCTTCACTTTCCCATTTTAAATTTTGCTTCTTTCACTTCTCCTCAGGTTATTTTAAGAAAAAAATCATGAATTTCTCTAGAAATATACATGGCCATGTGAGACCTGTGAGAGCTGGGTCTGGTGGTGCAGGACTGTCACCCCAGGGAGTTGAGAATTTGCGGCAGCAAAATCCCACAGTCAATGCCATGGTAAGACTATCTCAAAACAAGTGAGGGAAAGATTAAGAAATAGAGATATAGCTCAGTAGCAGAGTCCCTGACTGGTATGCCGGAGACCCTGGGTTCTATCCCCAGCATCAGGATGAAGGGTGGTGGTGAGATGATCTGTGGGAATGTTTTGCTAAAAGGAATGATACGCTATGCAGAAATGAATATCTATTTTTAACACCAGAGGCACTGAAATGCTTGCATTTTTCCTGGATTATGTCATCTGGAAGGCTCTGTGACTAGTATATTGAACAGAACTGATTTATAGTTTTATTACTCTCCAGAAGCCGCATAGTGTATCTATGTGTGGAAAGTCTTAACAGGCACCTTTCCCTCACCTAACCCCAATTCTTTATCTGAGAACATTTTATTCCCTTGGTAAATCTCTTGCCTCGAGACATTTAATTTATTATGTATCCTGGTTGTGGTTTTATGAAGCAGTAAATGCCACTAACCCATCTACCAGGAGACAGTATTCACTGAAGGGTGAGACTTTGCAACCAAATTGGTATTTAGAAAGTAATAAGAAATACATCATTAGTACAAAATGTTCACCTGCAGGTTCTGTCCCCTCTGAAATCCTAAGCCACGGATGCTCTGCTCTTCTCGGACTAAAGTAGGAGGAGAGGAAGAGTGCCAGAGAGCACTGTCTTAATTTTTAACTATGTTTGGATAGAAACTTTCCCTGCCAACAGATTTGCTGGGGAACGGCTAAGAATCTCAGGGGATACAAACAGACTGTTTACTGAACAGAGAGAGCAAAAATGAGGGCATGGTGGGACCCTGGGCCTGGACCTGTCCAAGTCTTGGAACAGTTCTCAGGATTAGGAAGCCTAAAAGAAGGAAGTGGCAGAGAACGAACACAGGTAAATGTTTGGGGAAAAATACAAAAACCTATTTTGTTGGCAATTTAACGCAGTTCTGGCTGATGAAACTTCATCACGATCACTGTTTTTAGTACATTTGACAAGCAGAGTTATCTTCAGTCCACTGCTAAGTTTAATGACTGTGGTTGATGGCTCCTTAGGAATGAAGCCCATTCCTTTCTTAAAATATGGGAAGACTGGAAGTTGGAGTAAAAGAGAAAACTCTGTTTTGTCTAACACTAATGCTAGCAGTGGAAACTGAACATGAAATTCCCAGTCAGATATCTGAGACCCCCTAAGATAACCGACAGCTTAGTTGTAAGGGGTTTGGAGTTTGGAATCCTAGTACAGATTCAGAACCTGACGCTCCTCCTTGAGGAGCTTTGGAAAGTTACTTATTTGCACTAATGCCAACCCTCACATTTAAAGAAAAAACATGACAACAGCTGAGATACAATGGGGTTTTAAAAGAGGATTGATAGACGGTGGTGAAGGTACTTAGCACAGCGTCTGACACATCCTTAGTGATTAATACTTCTAGCCTATTACTAGTTGATTAATTTCTGAGTTAATCAACTAAATCGTTTATTCTTGCAAAGACTCTAATGATATCAGATCTAATTTAGGCCACGGCCAACGCTACGAGGCTGTTAAGGCAAGATGTGCCGCCGCTGCAGTTACAGGATGCTCAGGAGCAGCAGGGCCGCTGGTTCGCGTCCTAACATCATGGCTCTTTATTTTCAAGAGTACATTCTTTTTCATTGGTTTAACTCAATCTCTTGAAGAAACGAGCAGTATCTGAGCATCTTCTGTTGTGAATTGGCCAGCGCTCCCTCCTTGAAGCTCGCCCATCCCCCATCCCCCATGCACCAGACACTCCTCACCCTCTGGCCAGGTACCACCCCTGTCCTGCCTCATCAGTCCCATATAATCCCAGTGAGCTTCAAGCTCCTCTTCTTTGGCTCTCTCTCTCCTCTCTCTCTCTCTCTCTCTCTCTCTCTCTCTCTCTCTCTCTCTCTCTCGCCTTTCTCTCTCCTCTTTGGTCCTCTCCCTCTCTTCTCTGGTCGTCTCTCTCTCTCTCTCTCTCCCCTCTCTCTCCCTCTCTTTGGCCTTTCTCTCTTCTCTTTGGACCCCTCTCTGGTCCTCTCTCCCTCTCTCCCTCTCTCTTTCTTCTTCCCTGCACTCGGAAGTGGACACTTCATGTCTCACCCTAACCCCAATAAACCTCTTGCGTGAGACCCTTTGCATGGTGTTGTGCACTTTTCTTTCATCTTCAGTACCTAGAATTCAATGATTGCTTTAAAAAGTCCTTGAAAGCCCAGGTTGTAGAGGGTACAGAAAGTAGTGTGGCCTGTTGCCTTGCCCAGTCTATGTCTCTGGTCCAGCCCATAGCAAATCAATTGATATTTCTTCAACCATTTTCCCTTTCTAGGTAGTAGAACGTAAGTAAGTGCATGTCTCTGCCTTACTTTTAACTCAGAAAGTGGAAGAAATCTTTCTGACCCTCATGGAAACCCCAAATGCTGTTCAAACGAGTGCAGTCAGAAAGGATTGCAAATGTTTGCCAATTCAATGCAAGCTTTTTTAAAGGTCATGTGACCAACTCAACCCAAGCCACGTGGGGAAGTGTGTTGTCGGGTCTTTTATTATTTACCTTCTGGTGCTCTTTCCAGTTTCCCATAGCTTTGTCTACTGGTGGGTGCCACATGTGCACTTTCCCTGGTTTCTGAGTGAAAGTAAGGTAAGGCATAGCCATTAGCATCTAGTTGGAGAAGATGTGAAGAATTACTGAAGGGCATGCTATGGACAAGTCAGAAATGTGAGCTCTTCCCTGGGGAAGGCTATGTCTCCTACTCTCAGCATTCCTTAGTCACATGTAGTACTTTGTGTAGGATTGATGCCTCCTGGCCTTTCCCTTGTTCACTTTAGCATGTCTATTGTTGCTTTGGTTCAGCTCATGTTTAGGCAATCGTGTTGGTGAGACTTATGTACATATGTATGTATATATGCATGTATGTATGTATGTATTCAAAAACTCTGGCTGTCCTGGAACTCACTCTGTAGACCAGGCTGGCCTCAAACTCACAGACATGTGCCTGCCTCTGCCTGCCAAGTAATAGGATTAAAGGCATGTGCCACCACCACCTGCAAGACTTTATACATGTAGCTTCTAACATTACTAGAGACACAATCTCACAGGAACATGCAACAGTCTTAATGGGTGCTTCCTTTTTGTTACTTGTATAATTGTAATATTGTACCCATTGTGTCCTATCTGCTGAAGGTGACACCCATCCTTTATACTTGAATAAGTAAAGCCATGATAACATTCTGCAATTTTTAGCTTAGGTGCTAAATGTGTGTGTGTGTGTGTGTGTGTGTGTGTGTGTATGCATGAGTATATTGTATTGCATGTAAGGGCATGGTTGAACTAGAAAACTGCCTAGCATATGCTGGTACTTAAATGGGTTATTATTTTCTCTCTTCTCACTAGGAACTGTTCTATATCAAAACAGCAGTGCACAGTAACAGATGGTCTAGGTTTGCACATTTTTTGGCTTATGGATGAATATGTTATATAATAGAGTAATAGGCAATATATATTAGGTATTGAACAAATACTTGTCTCCTCCCATTGCCTCCCAGTGTATAAGGTTGGGTTGGAATAGTTCTAACATATGTGAGTCACTTGATCCACATTTTCTTCATTTCTCTGCATGTGAATAAAATTGTTCTAGCACACAGCTGGTCTGTGCTGGGTGAGGCATGAAGTCTTTCTTTTCTCTGTGTGAAAAAGTCCCTGTGGTATACTTGGAATTTTTGTTCATTTGTTTATTTGTTTGTTTTGAGACTGGATTTCTCTGTTGTAACTCTGGCTGTCCTGGAACTCACTCTGTAGATCAGGTTGGCCTCAAACTCACAGAGACTTGCCTGCCTCTGCCTCCCAAGTATTTTGGGTTTAAAGGCTTGCGCTACCACTGCTGGCCATTTATCATTTTTAGAATTCACAATTTATCTTATAGCAGAAACTCATTACAGGTCTGTGTCTTCTCTTACATGTGAATAAACTGATACTACAATCCACCTTTGAATACACTGATGGTTCATTACATGGTTGCTTTCTTCTACTATGTGTGAGTTGTGCTATAAAAGTAATTCACGGTGTATTAGTTACTTTTCTTATTGTTATGATTAGAATGTATGATAATGAGAAACTTAAGTAGATACTGGTTCATTTTGTCCTACAGTATAAGATGACATCAAAGAGGGGGAAGGCTTGGCATAGCACCAGGATGCAGCTCGTCACATTGCATCTACAGTCAAGACACAGAGAGAGATGAAAGTTGGTGCTCAGCTTCCTCCTATTTATGCACTCCATCATTTGGCATAGTGATTGATACCTGCACTTAGGGTGGGTTTTCCTATCTCATTTGTCTAAATCTAGAAACTCCCACACAGGGACACTCAGAGGTTTGTCTCCATGGTGATTCTAAAAATGTTATCAGTTGACAATCAAGATCAACCATCACACATGGTCTATACAAATTACTCGATACATACATGTTTATTGTTTCGCTTTTTGTCCAAGTATTATGCTGGAAGAATATCTGGCTTACACTAGTTGTGACAGTTTATGCTGATTTCCTTCTCCTATATGTAAGTTTGTGGAGCTTATGTTGAATTGCACATTTCTCTCTTCTTCATTCTGTGCCCTGCTATTCTTTTCCTTTCTATGTGTATCAATTTATTCTACAGAGATCACAGCATTTAGAAGCATTTATGCTTCCTTCTTGCTACATGTTAGATTAGTTTTTTTTTTTAAACTCGTTCCTTACATAGGTGAACAGTACATGCCGATTCCCCTCCCTTGTTTGTGGCTCATGCGTTCTAGAGTTTTGTCTAAAAGAAAATCTGATGCTCAACTCAGTTTTATTTCCTTACCCTAGGACTGAGTAACTTTGTTTTGGAACAGTGTTTGACATGCATTGTGTACTCAATTGAAGCTCATTTTTATCTCTACGTGTGAGTACAGAAGATGCACCATGTCTTCTCTGCAGGCTCAATTCCTTCTCATTAGAGTCAATAATGCTACAGTGAAACAGTAGCAGGCATTTATGAGAAGCTTAAGGTCTGCTTAAATCTTTCCATTCCAATCAAAGCAGATTAGCATTGCAATAGTATCTGTTATGCACCAGGCACTTAAAGAAGGCTTACATGCTGCACTGATGCATGGGTAATGGTGTGTGAAATACTTCCTGGCATGTATGAAATGCTCAATGAATGCTTATTTAGTTCTTCCTTATATAAGTAATGCCATTTTAGAATGTATTTTTCATGGACTAAGTAGGCTGTGTCAAATAATATGGAAAGTGTATACCACCTGTGTCAGAATTTCCCATAGATAAATAGGACGAGTAGAACCTACAGACGCATAATTAACAGTTTCTGTCTTGTTCATGTGCATATGTGAATAACGATGCGCTGTTCTAATCACCAATTAATGAACCTAGTGTTACAAGCTCTGTAAACGTGAACAACACCTGCCGAGATTGGTTTTGTTTGTTTATTTGTTTTCACTTGTTTTCGAGCAGGGATAAGAGAGTTTATTCCTGAGCCACGTGAGTGACCGTGGCCCAGGAACATGTTGACCCCAGAAAAAAACTAAACAACCACCCCAATGTTTCAATACGGAAGTCGTTTCATGACAAGTTTTAGTTACAGAACAAAAGATGAGCAGTGGATGCCTATTACATAACTAAAGATAATTTTTACTCTGGATCTGTAACATTCAAACATGCCACACCCATAAATCCCAATCAATTTTTATGTTTTATCTTCAAAATGGGTGTGGATTTTTTTCTGGGAACTTCATTTTACATTTGAGATGACTAAATTCCTTAGGATGCTATGGGACTGAGTATAAACTTCAGATAAAAATGCAGAGATCAAAATATGAAAATAGGCATTCTTAAATGTTTCACGGACAAGATAATTTAAGATTAATAAAATCTCAAATATTCAAATGAAACCATTGGGTGGCATTTTTTTGTGTGTGGAGGGGCTGAAGGCCATGAGGTGGCAAAAGTATAATTACTATTACCTTCCACCTCAGTTTTCTTATTTAAATTTTGCTCTCAGATATATGACATGATTATGGTTTCCCTTCTCTCTACTCCTCCCAGCTCCTCTCCACGTTCTTTCCTCATCCAGATCCATCCCTTTACTGCCTCTCAGTAGAAAACACACAGGCTTCTAAGGATTAATAACAAAATAAAAAAAGACAGAAAAATAACACATCGGAATTGAACACAACAGCAACAACAGAAGGAAAAGAGCCAAGAAAAGGCATAAGAAACTTGTTAGCACACTCAGGAACCTCATATAGACAATAAACTAGAAGCTATAATATATACTCTAAGGAACAGTAGGGTAGAAAAAGAGAAGAAAAACAAAAATAAAGGAAGTTAAAAAAGAAATGCCCTGACATAACATTATAAGGGAAGGGACCTCCAAGGAGGTTGAGTTCGTTTTCTGTTGACCATCTACTGTTGGGCATGCGGCCTATGCTTAAGACACTCACCCAGTGAGTGTCCCTTGGAGGAAATTAAATTTTCATTTGAAAGGGTTATCAATTAGAGATAGCTTCTGCGTTAGTGGGTGAGATCATGTGTCCACTTCCTCTTTCAGCTCTAAGGACCGCATCTGGTGAAAATCCATGGAGGCCCTGTGCATTCTGCGTCAGTCTCTGTGAGTTCATATGTATACCAGCCCTGTGGTACCTAGAAGGCCTTGAGTCTATGGTGTCTCTGTCTTCTCCGGCTCTTACACTCTTTCCACCTCCTCTTCCCTGAGCCCTGAGCAAGAGAAATTTGATGGATATATATATATATTTTTTTAAATCGAGTGTTCTAAGATCTCTCACTCTCTGCATATTTTTTGTCTGTGAGTCTGTGTATTTGTTCCCATCTATTTTAGGAAGCTTTTATGATGATGGCTGAGCAAGCCATGAATCTATGAATAAAGCAGAATGTTGTGAAGAGTCATTTTATTGCTATGTTATCGTAGAAGAACAGTAGTATTTGGGTTTCCCCTAGTCCACGAACTCTCTTGTCTCAGGTCACCCAAGTAGTGTGGGTTTGGGTTCCATCTTGTGGAGTGTGCCTTCAGTCAAATCAGATATTAGTTGTTTACTTCCACAAACTTGCTGCCACCATTGCACTAGCATATTTTCCAGGCAGAACAGATTGTAGGTCAAAGAGTTTCTGGCTGGATTGGTGTTTATGTTTCTCCTACGATAGTACACAGAGTACCTTTCTGTACCAAAGATGCTAGCACATAGGGTGAAGGCTCTAGGTAGGCACTTCTTCATGTTCAATGAGTTGTGTAGGTGTTGTCTTCAGCAATGGGGTCTTGCGATCATTTTGTGGAGAGTAACCTATAGTCGTGGCAACAGGCTGGGTTGTTTTGGGTTTTCCATAGGGATCCTTTGGTCAATAACTTAATTATATGTAACCTAATCCCAGTATTGAAAACTTAATTTTAGTGACAAGATATGGCTATGAAAGGCTTTATTTCCTCCAGCATTTGGTGATTTCATTTGGATCAGATTCATATATGTATATAATTTAGGAAGTTTCTACTATGTTAGGTTTCCATATGACCCCTCAAATGGACCTTAAAATTTAGCTGTCTCTCTCATATTTTCTCCCTTGTTCCCTTCTTTTCTCCCCCTTTTCATTTAGTCCTCCCAGTCTAGTCCCCTATCCATCCATAACTATTCTAGTTCCTTTTCCTAGGAAGACCCATTTCCTCCTCCACTGTCCTTTACACTCCATATATTCTACCTTGGTGACCATTGACTTACTATATACATATACATGAATACATACTATATTTGCCTTTCTGGGTTTAGGTTACCTCACTCAGGAGAATTTCTTTTCTAGCTACAACCATTTTACCTGTGAATTTCATGATTTCATTTCATAAATGGCTGAGTAACACTCCATTGTCTAAATGTACCATGTTTTCTTATCCAGTCTTCTGCTGAGGGACATCTAGGTTGTTTCCAATTTCTGACTATTATGAATAAAGCAGAAATGAATATGGTTGAAGAAGTGTCTCTGTGGTAGGATAAAGCATACTTTGGGTATGTGCCCAAGAATAGTGTAGCTGGATCTTGAGGTAGATTTATTTCCATTTTCCTAAGGAACCACCGCAGTGGTTTCCATTGTGACTGTACAAGCTTGCACTCCCACCAACAATGGATGAGTGTTCTTATTCCACATTCCTGGCAGCATGAACTGCCATTGTTTTATTGATCTTAGCCAATCTTGAGGGTTTAAGATGAAATCACAAGGTAAAAATCTCTTTATTTGCATTTCCTTGATGACTAAGAATATTGAATATTTCTTTAAGTGTTTCTCAGTATTAGAGTTTCTTTCTTTTTTTTTTCTTTTGATAATTCTCTGTTTAGATCTGTACCCCATTTTGTAATTGGGTTTTCTTGATAATCTAGTTTTTTTTCTTAAATTCTTTACATTTTTTGGATATTAACTTCCTATCATACATGTGGTTGGTAAAAATATTTTCCAGGTCTTCATTTTATCTGAATGACAGTGTTCTTCACCTCACAGAAGATTTTCAGTTTCCTGAGGTTTCTTTTATTAATTATCTTAGTGCAGGTACCAATGGTGTTCTACTCAGAGTCTTCTCTTGTGCCAATGAGTTCAAGATCATTCCCCACTTTCCTTTCTATTAGGTTAAGTATGGCTTTATACTGAGTCTTTCATCCATTTGGAGTTGAGTTTGTGTAGGGTGGTAAGTATGAATCTATTTGGATTTTTCTACATGCAGCACTTCTGTTTGATCAGCACCATTTGTTGTCTTTTGTTCTAGCTTGTGTTTCTGGCTTCTTTATAAAAAATAGGGTATCATAAAGTATTTGGATTTATGTCTAGGTCTTCAATTCTATTCCATTGATCAATGTGTCTTTTTTTTTTTATTACTATAGCTGTATAGTACAACTTCAAATTGGGAACAGAGCTACCTCCCACACTTCTTATATTATTCAGTGTTGTTTTAGGGGTGTGTGTGTGTGTGTGTGTGTGTGTGTGTGTGTGTGTGTGATTTCATATAAAGGTGAAGATTTTCTTTCATGATCTGTGAAGAGTTGTGTTGGAATCTTTATGGGAATTGCACTGAATTTGTAGATAGTTTTTTTGTGGATTGGCATTTTTACTCTATTAATTCCACTGATCTATGAACATGGGAGATCTTTCTCCTAGAAATTTAACTCCTATGTTCAAGCTTTCTTTTATATTTGATTCCCCTATGTTTGAATGGGGCTGTAGTTGAATGCTGCCTTGTGTATACTAAGGTTTTAGTGCATGCTCACTTCCTTTTCTCATGAGTGGGTAAGGGTTTATTCGAACATTTCTTGGCTCAACTGGCAAATTTATTTATTGCCTTTCTCTTTTACATGAGCAACAGAAGAATGTTTGATAATTTATTATATAATATCTGGCATATGCTACATTCTTAATTCCTGTTGATGGTTTATAGAGATTTGTCCTATCCAAATCATGTGTAGCCTGTTTTAGTTGCTTATCTACTATTTCTCTCATCCTTATATCGGTTATGCTTTATGAAAACATAGCTCAGACATCTATTTGTTCTAGGTATCCATTTTCCTTTGCTCATGGGAATGTAATTTTGTGCATAATTGCACCTGGCACTTACTAGGTGCCTATTGCATGCTCCTGACATTCTGCTCTGTATCAGTAAGTTTATAATCAATAACACTCAATGTATGCTGGACTGGATACATGATCACTTAACTCCACTCTGTGTGAACAATGTTATTCCTGGCTCACACCAGGTAGACCATCCAAGCTCATTTTCTTTCCCTATATGTGAATAATATACTAGAATGGGCAGTGGATGATTTTAAATGATCCATTCATGTTTTTGTCCTTCCTTCCATGTGTGAATGATACCATAATGTGTTAGAACCTGACATAGATCAAGAGCATATTGGACACATTTGTTTTTTCTATCCTGTGTTTACGTTGTGCTAGAGCAACTTGGATGATACATGTTAATGAGATGCTAAGGTGCCTTTTGGGCATGACTCTAGTACAACCTTACTGTTGTATCTGAAAAGAAATAAGCATATGTCTGAGTAATGATGTGCTGATATTCGTTCAGTGCCTTGTGTGAGTTCTTCTCATTGCCCTCTGAGTGAATGACAATGGTGTACTCTCATAGTGCCTAGCCTGTGGTAAGCACCGGAAGCATGCGTGCTTCTTTTTCTTTATGTGTGATAATGTTATATTTTCTATACAGAAGCTGCTCAGTGGTTTATTTCCCATGCAAGTGAGTAAAATTGGAATAGAATGTTGTCTAGCTTAACTAGATGCTAAGGCACTCCTGCCTCTTTCCCTTATGGTTAATTATCATTATAATGAAGTATCAGCTGTTTAATATTAGACATTCACAGCATGGTGCTGTTCTTTCATGAGTGTATTTTATAGTAGAATACTGTGTTGGATCCACTTAGCATTAAAATCAATTCTATTTCATGTCAGGTATAAAACTAAGATACTCGTGACGTGTACTGGCAGTTAGTAGATGCACTATTTCTTTCTCTTGTGGATAACAGTTTGTGAATGAAGTACAGCCTGGTTTATAACTGATGCTCTATGTCATAGTATTATTTTTCCATATTAGTATCTGCTATATGCTTAGTTTACCCTTCTCTGTAAGGTATATCACATTCTAATGTCTGGCCTATGCAACATCCTCCGTTCATGATTGTACCTTCCTGCTTTTTGTTGGTAAATTTGAGTTTGAAAACTACCTGTCTCATTAAAAAAGCAAATAATTATAGACAGATTGTGAGTCACCATGTGGGTGCTAGGAATTGAACTCAGAACCTCTGGGGGAGCAGCCAGTGCTCTTAACCACTGAGCTATAAGACCATCTACTGAAACCAGGCAAGACTTCCAGTGATGGGACTGAGACACCGACATAGTCACAAAACCTTCTACCTATGACCTATCCTGCCTGCAGGATCTGCTGGGGCAATGAGGGGCGGAACCCCATGCCAAGGAGGGAGGCCATGCCTGACACTGCAGAGCTGGCCTGCAACCTGAGACCGAATAGCGTGGAGATGATTCCTAATGATATTTTGCATGATCATAGATGGTTGCCTAGCCCGATGTCATTTCTGTGGGAGTTGATGGAAGCCAAACTTCTTGTGGGGCTTGTGGAACTTTGAGGAAGAGGGAGAGGAGGGATTGCGGAGACCAGAGGGGTCTAAGATACCAGGAGAATGCACCCATAGAATGAACTGACCAGGACTCTGAAGGACTCACAGAAACTGAAGCAGCAGACATGGAGCTTGCATGGAACCCCACTAGGTCCCCTACATATAACTATGGTTATCTGTTTCGAGTTTTGGTAGAGCTCCTGGAAGATGGAGCTGGAGGTTCTTTGATCCTTTCACCTGTCCTTGGGACCCTTTTCCTCCTGCTGGGCTGCCTTGTCCAGCTTTTATGTAGGAGCTCATGTCTGGCATAGTTCCATCTTGATTGGTAACCCCTAGAGGCCTTCTCATTTCTGAGGGGAAGTGGGGGTAGGTTAGGAATGGGGAGAGGGGAGCTGGGGGGAGCTGGGAAGAGTAGAGGGAGGGAAGGCTGGGGTCAGGTTATACTGTAAGAGAGAAGAAAAAGTAAGTTAAAAAAAAGCACATAATGATGGTTGCTTTTTTTCTTCCATTGTGAGGACTCTAGCTAGCATTTTTGAGAGTTTCTTTGGAAACTGTTTTCTTCCACCTTTGCATAAATATTCCTGCAGTAGAATAGTTTGGGGTATTTAAGTCCCACAGTGTATACTTATGCCCTTTGTCTCAGTAAGAACAAACTGATTCCAGAAATACTGGTGGCATAAACAGGCACTTAATACATACTTGAAGCTTTCACTTTAATCCTAGTTGGTGTTGTGCTCCCACACTAATGACAACTCTGGGAACTTCCTGGGAGCTGGTTCCTCCTGGGAGGATGGAGCTGTATCACAGCAGCACCATGCAGATCCTGGTGGCTCATTTCCTGTCTTTATGTTGAATAGCATCTCTTATTTACTAAGGTGATCAAAGCAGGCTCATTCCTCTCAGCTCTGTGTGAGTAACATCAGCCTAGGCAGCTCCTGGCCTGTCAGGCTCAGTGCATTCCTGGTTTCCTTCTCAGACGTGAATAATTTTATGAGAAAAGGGCTCGACGTAAAATAGACATTCTGTACATGACCATATCTTTCTCTCGTGGTGAGTTGGTTTGTTTGTTTTACTAGAATGATTCCTAGTGTAGGCTAGGTGTTTTGTGCATCATGTCTCCTTACCCCACCTACAGGTTCATAGGAGTTCCCAGCTCCAAGTGCTGAGTGGAGTGCCTCCCTTCCTGTGAATAATGATAAGCTCTAGAGTGCTTACATAAATCCCCCCTCCAATGTATGCATTTTCCTGGCCCTTTTGTGAGACTTCTTCCTGGAAAACACTAGATATATGCATGTCTATTTGATTCTCATACATGGAGGTCAGATGGTGCTAAAATAGCACCTGTCCCTGTGTCAGGTGATTAATTCATGCTTTGCCTTCCTTTGGTACGTAACTACTGTTGTGGTGGGGTCATGCCTAACATATTCTAGACCACGAAGTCATCTTACTTCTCCCTCCCAATGAATGGTATTTCTATACTAGACTAGTGTCTATTCTAAACTAATCCTGAATTCATGCTTAATTCCTTCTCTCCTGGGTGTATCAGATGTTGTATGTGTGTGTGCCAGGATATCAACGCATGCATGTTGTATTTTTATCTATGTAAGTTTGTAATGATACCTGGCATTGTTGTGTGAGACTTTTACTGGGAAGACGCAACACACACAGGTCTACTCACTGCGGACAGAACTCACAGTAGACTGAAGTAACAATTATAACAATGCAAAACTTGATGAACCAACGAGTTTATTGGACTTAATTATAGGAACGCATGAGAAAACAACCTACCTTACCTGGGAGGTTAGCACACCTTTATTTCATCACTAATAGTAGAGCAATATTCTATAGAATGCTTTTGCATATACTATGTACTCACTGTATACTGCTTCTATATGTGAGTAAGTTTGTAATAAAATACTGTCTGTCATGCAGCTGTGAAGTACAGGCCTCTTTCACCACACCCATTTTTAGTTATGTTACAAGAGGAAAGCTCAGTATATACAATTTTCTTAAAGACACATTGTTCCTGCCTTATGGTGTGTGGTTGCTACTGTAGTAGGACAGCAGGGATGGATCACATAGAACTCCAATTCCTAAGACTATCTATGAGCCAACAGTAAAAGATTATCTAACATAAGTGGAACCATTGATGTAGGTTTGTTCCACTGCGGGGGTAAGCTGCGTTTGTTTAAGCAGTACTTGGAAGTTACAAGGTATTCAAATCATTTTTGTGTTATTTGCTTTTCTCATCACTGTAGCCAAATAAACTGACAAGAAGCAACTTCAGGAAAGAAGGGTTTGTTTTAACTCTTGGCTTGAGGGGATAAAGTCCATCGAGGCATAGAAGGCATGGCAGAAGGCAGGACCTGCTCATGCCTGTAGCAGCTAGGCTACTGGGTGCCTCATTAAGAGAGACAAGGAGACATTTTCATATCTGCAAACCCTGCCAGACCGCAGCAGAGGGATCCATCTATCCTAGCAAGCACCATATCAGACAGTGGAACCCTGAGCATTTCATCTCAGGGGGTTTTGTTGATCCTTAAGCTCCTCAGGTGTTTTGTTGGTAGCACGTGCAGATCATAAGGAATCAAACATCTTTTATATAGAGCCAACACCTACAAACAATGTCTCAGCAGCCTTTCACCCACCAATGCACAAAACAATCATTTCAAATATTACTAGAAATATACTTTTGTAATACCTGTCCATGGTGCTTGCATGCTACATCACAAGAGCATTTAGAATACAAAAGGTACTGGAGGCATAACACCCAGGTGGAGCCAACCTAGAGCTCATAAGACTCACTTCCTAGGGACCAACTTCCTTCAGCATCTTGGCCTTATCTTCTAAACGTTTCATAGCCTGACAAAGCAGCATCAACTAACTGGGGACCAAGGGCTCAAGCACATGAATCTGTGAGGAACATTGTGCGTCTAAACCAAACACAGTCTGTTATTTACCTTATGTGTGAGAATGTGTGCAATAGAATGTGCTCAAGCAGTGATGACATGCTTCATCTGTGTGTGAAGAAGCATGTACCTCAATAGCAACTGGAGTACATGAGGTTTAAGCACACACTTTTCTTCTCTAATGTATGTGGATATTATTATTTATAGAAGTGCTTAGACTGTAGATGCTCCATACACTTTTGATTTGTCCTTGTATGTGAGGCATATGATACCCTAATACTCATTGGCTTGTCATTCTTACTGTTTTTTCTATGTGAATGTAATTATATTAGGACAATATGTACATACCAGACACCTAATCAATGGAATGTATGAATTCAAGCTTTTATTCTTCAAGTAATGCATTACTGTAACAGCATTTGTCTAAGACCATGTGTTGTAATATTTCCTAAGCATACAAAGGTTGAGCTAGAAGATTATTTAGATTATAGATAATACTAGATGTTTGTTTGTTTGTTTTCTCCCATGTGTAAGAAATATACCTCCAAATAGTGCCTGTTAATCAAGGCTTTCTTGTGCACTTACCAGTGTGTGACTGGAATCCTCAATATGCAGTCAGCTCTTGAGGCACACTTCCTTCTTTGCCCCCTCAGACATGCCATATGTAAGAGATACACTTGACTGCCACCAGGAATACACTAGACAGTAAACATACACTTTTCTGCTTGTGTATGAATGAAATACTGCACTAGTAGCTGGCATCTACTGAACAATTATTACATGCTTGTTTTATTTTTCCACATGATTTTTTATTTTAGTCAACTAACAATGGGTAAATACTGCTCTCAAATTTTTGTATTAATTCTACCTTTATGTGACTGATTTTGGAGTAGATTCAATGTTGTGAATACTTAAAGAATGCAATTTTTCTTTCTGTGTTAGAAAAGCCATGTTAGAACAGTTCATGTATATTAGGCACTTGTCCCATTGCTAGGACAAAATGTAGGTAAGAAGAAACATAAGGAAGGCTCCAGAGGTCCATTTTGGCTACGGTTTGAGGGGGTTATAACCCATTGTTGTGGGGAAAGCATGGAGTGCGGAAACAGGAGATGACTGCTTAGTCTGCATCTGCAGTCGGGAAGAAGAGGGATGGCTACTGCTGCTTAGCTCCCTTTCTTCTTTATATTCAGTCTGAGATTCTTCTCACTCCCACTAACCTAAACTAGAAAATCCCTCACAGACGCACCCAGAGATTTGTTTCCATTGTGAGTCTGAATCCTGTCAGGTTGAAAATCAAGATTAACCATCACGCCATGATGGATAATGCCTTTCAATTCATGAACATTCCTTTCTCCTATGTCTGAGAAATGAATAAATTCCAGCTGCCATGTTTTGGGTGCTATATACTACATTACCCGTTCTTTAGAAGTACAGTTGTAAAAATCAAACGCCGGAGTTTAATGACTGCTTACTCCTTCCCTTACATTTGAGATTGCTGGATAATCGTAGCAGCTGACATGTACTAGGTACTCAATACATAACCATTTCTTGCCACATATATGTGACTGATGCAGTTCTGGAATACTGGTTAGCATATATTAGTTGTTCAGTGAAGGTTTCTTTCTCTCTAGTGTGTGAGACATACATTACAATTTTATGTGAGGTTTTAATTGCTTTTTTATTGCTGTGACAAAACAACATGACCAATGCAAGTAGTAGAAGGCGTTATTTGAGGCTTATAGTTACAGAAGTAACTTTTATGAATGCACATACACAGTACAGGCACATACACTGGCATACATTCATGTGAGCACACACATATGAACATATGTATACACAAGCATGTATACCATATGCACATTAAGTGGGAAGAAAAAGGATAAATAGGATTATGTAGGTAGGAAGCCACAAGACACTAAAACAGATGAGTTGTCACATGATGAAGTCTGCAAGGAGATTCCCAGTGTTGATGTCTAGTCTCTGCATGCATGTGCACACAAATGCACTCATGCCTGAGCATACATGTATAAACACATATAAATTAATTTTTCAAGTATTATGAAGAATCCAAAGAATAGTAAAGAATAGAAGACTATGACTATAGCATGCACTTTAGCTAGTCCGTAACTGTTGTATACTCAGATTATTTCACTTACATTTTGATATACATCTCTATGTGTGTGTGTGTATCACATATGTATCACACATGTACATATGTGTGTATCAAATATGTACATGTACATACACATGTGCATACATGTGCACACATGTATATATATGTGATATACATATGCATGCATTTATACATAACTGTATAATACACATACATATACACATATATTTGTACACTAAATAGATGAACACATTTGTCAATGTGACAAAATGAAAAATAGAATTAATAAATACGGATGTGATGAGAGAAGCTTGGGTCATGTTGCATATCATTGTGGGGCTTCTTTTAACTGTCCATCAAAGGCAAATGGTGATGCTCCCCCTCTTGGGAAGTCATTGTACTGGTGCTTACATTGCCTCTTTGTGGCACTTAGCCTTCTGTCACTGTTTATGATGAAGGACCTTAAAATCATGAAGCACAAACAAGGAAAGCAGGGTCAAAAGATCCCATTGTCTGCACAAGGCCTCACTAGATTTAACCACACAACCTAGTGACTGAGTAGGAACATTTCTGTTTGCATTAAAGGAAACCAGACTGACTTGAAACCTCGACAAAAGTACTTTCCAGCCAAACACTTTCCCAAGCACCACAGAACTCTGCCCTCCAGGAGTAGCCTATCAGATCCTCCACACAGTATTGCCTTAAGATATGAATTTAGAGTACTCGAATTCGGGGATTATGTTCTTAGCTTGAAAAGGCTTATCATCCACCTCTCTGTAAAATTCAAGGACCGGTTTTGCTCCCACAAAACCTTATAGCTTCCGAGCTAAGGCACCGAGTTTGGGGATTAATAGAACAATTTAGCTGTGTTCACACTGTTCTTCTAATCAAGAAAAGACATGCCAATGGCTTTTTTTTCCTCCGGGGACCTCCTCACAAAGGGACGTTTTATGGAAAGACGAAATGAAGAAAAAGGCAGAGGGAAAAAGAAAACAAACACTGTAAAACCAAGGGATTAATCCATTTCTCAAGAGTTGGAAGCCGTGGCTGTAACAGGGAGGTGTGTGTAGGTTTCGAACAACTCCTGAAACTGTAGTCAGCAGGGTAGTGCTGCTACCTTTGTGGGATTGAAGACAAAGTGGTTTTGCTGAGGATTGCGATGTGAGGGATTATTTCATTATGAACACATAACAGGTCTAATCCTGAGATTATTTTTGCCAAATAACTTCTATTTAAATGGCTTTTCAGGATATATTGCGGGTATATAAATTAAGTAGAAAAGTGACACTCATAAGCATCCTGCAGATTTCAAGAAGCGGGATTGTTCAAGGAATGAGTACATTCAGTTCTTTAGGGGCAATCCCGTCCTTAAAGACAAGCTGTAAGTGCAACACAAAGAAAACATTTTCAGGCACTGTTAGGATGCTCTTGAGTTAGTATGTGATTCCGAAAGCAAAATCGTGTGTTTTTCTTACAGGGCTAACATTCAGTCGTTCAAATCAGCAAGCTAAAATTAACATCGCTTCTATATAATCCTCAGATCATTGTGACAATTGCCGCAGAAAAATATAATTTATTTTTTATAAAAAATCTGTTTTGGAACCATACATTACATTTAATTATAATGCCTTTTGTTATCTGTTCTGGGAAAAAATTTCCCATTTCTGTGACTTTAATGACCTTGACATTTTAAGCAAAGCATCTAATAATTAATTTGCAATATATCTTTCAAGTTAAGCTGTGAAATGTCTCTTTGTGATTAGAATAATGTTATGCAGATTTAGCAGGGTCACCACAAAAGTCACGTTGCATAGCAACCATCAGGAAGTACAGGACTTCAATTCCCATGACCTCTGACAAGGCTCACTTTGATTTTTTGATGACCAGAATCTGTCAGACATTTCCATTTTGATGTCTTCCAGACTCTTCACAACTGTGAAATATTTGTTGGGGATACTTTTTAATTATTTTTTAAGATTAACTTTTACTTTTTATTTATGTGTATGTATGTGTGTGTGTGTATGTATCTGTCCATATGAGTATATGCCATATGTATTCAAGTGTCCACAGAGACTAGAAGAATGTATTGGATCCTCTGGAGCTCAAGTTACAGACAGTTGTGAGCTAGTTACTGACCTGAATGCTAGGGATCAAACTCAGGTCTTCTGTATAAGCCCAGAGGCTCTTAGCCTCTAAGCCATCTCCCAGCCCCTGCAGAGACATTCTTGAAACCATGTAAAAATTTGTTTCTTATAAAACTTTGTTTTCTAAGGTGTTTGAATTTTTTGCCTGCATGTACACCTGTGTACCACATGCATGCCTGGTGTCCATGGAGGACAGAAGAGCACCTCAAATCCCTTGGAACTGGAGTTACAGATGGTTGTGGGACATGTAGGTGTAGGAATTGAACTCAGGTCCTCTGGCAGAGCCACCTCTCCAGTCCCTATCTTGTAAAATGTTTATTTAATACATATTCAAAGGGAATGAAGTCAGCTTATCACACTGGTGTGCCTAAGCTTACTGCAGAAACCTCCATGTGGACTGCCCAGCAGCCTCGGGGCCCACCAACAGATGGCTGAGGAAGGACAGCATGATAAACACACAGCATAGTATCGAGTGATAAGAAAGATGAATAATGAAATTGTGTCACTTTCAGAAAAGTGATTAGAACAGAAGGATGAGAATCAAGTAAAGAATTCAGACAGAGAAAGGCAAATCCTCACACCTCTTTCTCACATGTAGACGCTGAAAATACTCTTTTCAAAGTAGAAGAGTGACCACCGGGAATTGAGAAATACGTGGGGTGAAGAGTGCTGGTGCAAGAAGACGGGTGGTTGGAGTTGATAATACATCCTACGACCCTACAGAAACACCACATCTCATACCCTGGATATGTACAGTTAACATATCAATAAAATGTGCTTTTACTGGTTCTCTACATAAATCTGCAAAAGAAGAAAAAAGCTTTGATTTAGTTATGTGCTCCTTGAGCTAAGTCTGCGATATGGACCAGAGATTCTTTGAATTCTACTTACGATAATTATGTGCTTGTAGGTTCATTAGACATGAACACATGGTTTCCTACTGTATGCAGTGGGTCATTATGAAAGTTTTTTTAAAAAACTGTTTCTTATTTTCTAACAGAGTAGTGTATTTCAGATTCATCTTAGACTTGCCTACTCCGTGCTCAGATCAACTTCTCCAAAGACTCTTGGGTCTCTTTCAGGAGAGACTGAAATTTAGAAAACAAAAGTTGAGTGTTAAATACCCTCCCTCAACTATTAGGATGCTGTTAACCATGACTCCTTACTAGAATCAGAATAACAATATAAGACTTAAACCAGTTCCTACCTCATTTCCCAATTGTTCTCTGCTTGTGTGTTTTTCATATTATTTTGCAGTTACCTAGGTTTTTTTGTGTGTGTGTGTGTGCACACACTTATACACTTACACACACCAAACTGTGCACACAGTGGTCAAGTATAAATCGCTGGTGCTGGTTTCTCTTTCTACCACATTCAAACTCAGGTTGTCAAGTTTGGCAGCAAATGCCCTTACATGCTGAGATATCTCTCCGACCTATTCTGTAACTTTTGTTTTTAAAAGTAGAGTCTCAAATGTAACACAGACTGGTCTCAAACTCTCAACCCTCCTGGTCCTCCAACAGGAGTGCTGGGGCTGCGTGTGTGTAACCCATCTGTTGTTAGACATTCTCTTTCCTGTGACATCTCTGCCATCATGCTGCAGCTCCAAACTCCATTATATTTATGAAGAACTGAGCAGATGTAGGTTCTAAAGGAGATGGCATGGTGATGCAGGCTCCACAGGAAGGTAATGGCAGTCATTTCATTTTGGAGTATATAAAGTAGACATTTGAAATTAAGTGACAGATACTAAGGTAGCATGAAATGAATGATAGTCATGTCATTACTTCAGGAGATATGCAGAGAGAATCATAACTGCAGGCAACTGTTCATTTAAAAGAAATCAACATAATGTTGGAAACTTAACAATAGAAGTCATAGATAACTTTGGGTGGTAGTGGTGGTCAGATGGCTTTCTGTACAAACCTGATAACTGAGTTTGATTCCCAAGACCCATGGTAGAAGGAAAGAACTGGTTCCGCATAGTGGTTCCTTGACCTTCACATGTGCACTATGGCATGCCCATGTTACACACATGCACACACACATATACAGACACACACACACACACACACACATGCACACACATTCATACACTCATAAACACTAACAATAGTAATAACGATAATAGTAATAATGAAAAATCAAATTAAAAAGAAGTTGTGTGTTTTCTTCAACATAAGCGGCCTCATGTCACCCGAAACGCACAGTACCACACAATGACTTCGCTTCCTGGAAATTCTCCTTTATTCGGAGCCAGGACTGAGGAGATGAAGGCAGAGTCAGCTCCTTTTATTTGAGTGGCTTTCATTCTCTGTGAGAGTAACCACATAGGAGAACACTACATTTAATTTGATTGTGTGCTCTTTGGTGTCTTAGAGGCCCGGAAGCATATTCTTAAATATTTTTATTGATTTTTTTGAGAATTTCCTATAATATGTGTGGATTCCATGCCCTCCACATATCCTCTCAATTCTCTGTAATCCACATCTACCTCATAGCTTCCCCAACATGGTATCCTCTTTTAAAAAAAAATGTCAGTTATAACTCACTGAGTTAATTTGTGTTGCCATTTACTGCCGGGTGTGGGGCCATCCATTGCTAAATGCACACAATATTTTTATTTAACTATAATTTCTGCCACTCAACTCCAATATCTACATGACAGTTATGGATCATATCCAGCGCATAGATTTAGATTTGCCACGGGAACCCAGTCTTTAGGTAAATTTGTCACTCTTTTTTCAGGCATTTTAGAACTTCTGTTCTCAGCTTCTTACATGTTGCTCTCATACCCACTTTGCATTTAGATTCCAAAGAGCCTTACACTTTCTCTCCCATGAAATCTGGAGAAACCTGAAAGCCTGTCATTCTCCTCATCTCCAAGTTTGCCAAGGGCACTTCCAAGAGCATCATACATTTATATATGCACTTCCTTTAGTTCAGCCTGACACCTGCAATCATTCACCGGATTCAATATTTATTGAGCACCTGTTATTGCCCAGGCAATGTTCCAACTGCCAAGAGAGGGAGAATTAAGCAGGTGTGCAATGCATCATGCGTATGTGAGACGCCTCAGGAGCTGAATCAGGCATGCACGCTGCCCTCGAGGAGATTACAAGAATTCTCAGAGGATAAGACTAACACGTAAATAATTTTAGCAAATGTGAAATGGTAAGGGTACAGCCTGTGAGAGGTGTTTGATTAAAGAGAAAAGCCAGCGTGAGGAGGGCTGAGTGAGCTACTGGAAACGGGATAGCTTGCAGAGAATGGGGAGGTGGACTGTGTACACTGATAGGGATCACTGGAAAATGTCTGTAGTTCCTTGAGAATTCTGCAAGTGTCTTTCAGATATACCTACCCTTAATTCTTCACGTACAATCTTCTTTCAATAGTAAAATTAGTTAATTCACAATTTTATACGTGTACACTGCGTATCTGGGTTCCTGTCACTCTACTTTCTCCCATTTCTCTCTGTCATTTCCCAGCATCTGCCCTCTTCTCCACAAATGTCTTCCCTATTTACTATTTTTGGTTTGGTTTAGTGTCCCACAGAATTTTTTTTTAAGAACCGTCTGTGTAATCCCAGGTTTAGAACTAACCGTTAGATCTGGGTGGGCTCAGCAGAATGGAGCCGTGTAACCCAGACGGTTTTACCTTTGGAAACAACAGAATAGACTGGAAAGTAAGCATGCCCCTGGGAGACTGTGCCTCTGTTGCTAACACTGCATCCTTCTAGATCTTCTTTGTCTTACCCACACCATTTCATCAACATTTGGAATTTTCCAGAGCCTCAGTTTGCAATTTGAGGATCTAAAGCCCAACCTTGAGTGGGAGAATATTAATGGTTTTGGGCTCTTTCCTCAAAATGGAGACACATTAAGAGAATATTTCAATATTTTTACATCTTGGGAAGTCGGTGGAAATTCGTAGAAAAAAGCAGACCTTGTGACAGGAGAGGTGGCTCGGCGATTCTAGGCACTCGTTGCTCTTCCGGGTCATCCGAGCTCAGTTTCAAGAACCCGTGGAACATAGGTCAAAATCACCTATAACTCAGATTCTGGGGATGCAACAAACTGTTCTGGCCCCCGCGAGCACCTGTATGCATGCGGCATACATAAATTCATGCAGACACACATACCGACACATTCCTTTTTGTTAAAGAATTATCGATGAAATCTATCTATGCTAAAGTCAACTTCTCATGAGTCTTTTCCCATATAAGTAAGGGAAGGTTGGAATCCTGTCAAATGTCGCAGGTTAATAGCTCTCCCTTCAACAAAGTCTTCTTTTGTGAATTTTAGATATTGATATTATTACATTTTAAAGTCTGCAAACTGTGATGCATTTCAGGATAGTTTTCTTTTAACGGCTTAACTAATAGTAAGTAAACGAGGCAGTGATGACAGGTAAGAGAAAAGACTGATCATTGCTTCAGCAAGCCTTATCATGCGGAACAAGTGTTGTATGGTGTATTCAGTATTAGTGCGCAGATTGTGCTCCTGTTTCAAAATGATTTTTCTAATAGAATTGTGATGATTTTATTAGCACTAACAAGTTTTTATATTTGTGTTGAGCCTGTGTTTAGTAGAGCTTCCAAATAAGTGTTTTCTCATTTTTAACCTAATAAAACCACATGAAAAGAGTCGGTTAGCCGGCTCGGCTGGTAAAAGGGTTTGCCACTTGACCTGAATACCTGAGTTTGATTCCAGGATAGCAATGTGGCCAAACCTCGCATATGAACTATGGCACATGGATGCTTTTCTCACACATACACATCATGTATAGCACATACAACATGCACAGTATATACATTATCATCATCAGCATCGTATATGTCATACACATAAGTATACAGTGATGTAAAATACGTAATGAAGTATATAAACAGAAGATAAAATGCACACTTTGCTAGATGAACAAGTACCTCCCAGGTTACATTTGGAGACAGTGAGATTTTGAGAGAGCAAGGACCATGTTCACAGATCTGGGACTGTGCAGACCAGGTAGGTCCTCTTCCACAATTAGTTGCTTTGCAGACCAGTCACTGCTATTTATCAAAGAGAAGGGAGAACATGTAGTTAACGACATAAAAGAAGAAAATCTTCCCCGATAGTCTTACTCATGTCTGAATTTGAAGCAACTAAGAAAAGGAAACATAAGAAGGTAATACTGAATAGAACGAGTTCATAATCAGTCTCCTTCAGCCCTCCACAGAGAGTGGGATTTTCTGCTGCCTCCCCAAGAAAGCCAGGTCATGAGCCTTACGGTGGGTGAGAACCCCTGACACAAAGAGGTGCCGTTCCTTCTGCTCACATCCCTCTAACTCCTTTATAATCTCAGGAGAGAAGTAGCCACAGATGAAAAAGACATTTCTTTAATATAAAACTGGTCTAATTGGTCCTGCTTCCCTCTTTGAAGTGGTTTTGAAATGCACACAGCCCTATTGAGAATATTACAAATCATTGCTTTTAATGGATCTTGCGGCATAAAGTGCAGTGTGCTTGAACTCAAACTTGTGTCATGCTTTGCTGAATATTTTATGAATTGTAAAATTGAAAAGTAAGTTAAGATCCAGAGGTGGCTGCTGGCTCCACTAACTGATAAATCTTATTTGGGATTAGTATGTGCTGTCCCTTTTAAGACCTATTCATTTCTTTTTAAGGCATTTAACTGAAAAACCAATACAAGAGAGGAAATTTCATCCATGTATCTTTGCAGCTTAATTGTTAGTTATATTACTTAGTTGCTCCAACATTCTTTTTCTTCTAGATGGGGACAAGCATTCCAAAATGTCAGCGGGAGATTTTTCTGTATTTTCCAAGTTGTCCATTATTGACAAGAAGTCAACACATACACATGCTTAAGGTGTTCATTAACCAAAGGAGAATCAGCTTACAGAATGTCAGAATGTCAGAACTGGTGGCCCTCTCCTTATGAAAGGGAGAGAAAAAAACTATAAGCAGAATGACTAATATCAATTATTTCAGAAATCTGGTAATTAACTGGAGTTCACAGAAAAAACTCTGTCAAAAAGAAGCGCTGTGTTTTTAAAAGCTGTCAGAGCAGCCTTGCTCTCATCTGGAAGTGTTTCCGCTTCTCCTGCTCTCTGCAGTTCAGTACTGTGTGGCTGAAACCCAGAGGTATTCTAGACACTGTAAAGACCAGTCCTCTCCTCAAATTCCATCCAGAAACATCCTCAACTTTAATGTCTATGTTTTTTTCCTTTGAGAATTTTATTCATGTGCAAGTTGAAATATAAACACACCTCCTCCATTTCCCTCTCCAACACCTCTTTGCTCTCCATTCTGTCCTTTCTAACTTCATCCCTTCTTCACTTGTTGCTTGATAACCCACCATTTATTACCACCCATATACACATGGATATTCCCTGGAGAACGGGTAACCTACATTGGCCATATCCTCAAAAGCAAAGCAAAGCAAAGCAAAGCAAAGCAAAGCAAAGCAAAGCAAAGCAAAGCAAAGCAAAGCAAAGCAAAGCAAAGCAAAAACTAAATTAAAGAGAGTGATTCTCCCTGTCCAGCCAGTAACTCCTCATGAAGCAGTGGGGCCTGGAGATCATCTCTTCCACTCTGGCGGTCTGAGTGGGAAATGATCCATATATGCTCGAGCATTTGAACATGTGTTCTCCAGTTGACAACACTGTCTGGGGTATTTAGATCAGGCTGTGATGGAGGAAGTATGTCACTAGAAGTGAGCTTTGTCACAGTACAGCCTCACGCTTCTACCAGCTTTTTCTCTCTGTGTGCTCTCAGTAAAAGAAGAGCTCGCTCAGCATCCAGCTTCTGTGGCCATGACTGCCGCCTGCTGCTGAGATTTCCTACCACGATCAACTCTTCTTCCTCTGGAACCTTGAACACAAAGAAAATTCTCTTTTACAACTTGCCTTGGTCGTGGTGTTTTATAACAATATCAGAAAAGTAACTAACACTCTGGACCTATCAGAGAATTTCGGCTGCTGGCCGTGCGCAGGTAAACACAGCTACTGTTACCTCACGCCATGCCACCTCATGCCACAGTCAGGCCATGTTCAGAAGAAGCATTTCACACACCCCTGTCCATCCTCCCACTCCTACAGTCTTTCTTCTTTCTTTCTTGATTTGTGTAAACTTCTAATCCCTGGGGAACTTCGAATCTTGGGGGTCTGTTTGGATCACGCAGATAGTGTGTCGATGGGAGTTGGACGGCTTTTGTAAGAAAACATGTAATAAAGAAAAGAAAGCATAAGACTAACTAAGAATTTGTTTTCGTGTCTACAAGGTAATAACAGGTAGGCTTGGCATTTTCCTCATTCAGAAAAATTTAAAACCGGTTTGCAAAAACATTTCTGTGATTTTGATAGACAATTCAGTGGACCCACACATCAGTCTGGGCATGATTTGGAGACAGATTACTCTGATCTTGGGAAATGTGATCCTCCATTACTTTAGGTTTTTCTTTTACTCAAAATGGTTTTGTAGATTTTGAAACAGAGATCTTCTCAGTCCTGGATTTGCTTATCAGCCTGGTCATAAAGTGCCTTGGTAATTTCAAATCGTGTTTTCTCCTTTGCTTGCATATAGAGATAAAACCGATATGTGTAATTGACATGTTTTATCATCTTTTTTGAAAGCTTGATGCATTTGGATCCTGCTTCTACTAGCAAGCTGAAATGTTGACATTAGTAAGAATACCAAATGCATGAACAGTGGGAGCACATGGATATGTGTGTGCCGTGCACATTTGTTTGAGAGATGACTGTAATTTAGTAACTTATTTTTATTCCTAGATGAGTATATTTGTAATTTGCTTGATGATTCAGGCAGTAAAGTGTGGGGCTCTTGGGCTGGAGGGTTGCAGGAGAGAGGCCAAAAGCGCCCCCACACTCTGGAAGAAGAGAAGCAGGCTGTGATGCTGGCGGGCAGCCTCCTCCCCTCCTAGTCCATGGAGATCCCTAGCCAAAGATATTAGTTATAACTTGCTTGCTTCACAGAAGCTAAAGGAACATGTTTATCTACATTAGGGCGGGTCCCTTGCTTAGGAGCACCCGCCCTGCTATGCTAATTCAGGCTTCCCCGCCCTAGGGAGAAATCCCGCCTTCTTTGGGAAGATATTTATTGAAGGGAGCCCTTTTAATAAATGAGTTTTGTGTCCACCAGACGACGTTCTCCCGGGCCTTCTTCCAGGCCCATCACATTTCTCAGGTCGGCGGATGGACAGCACCGCGGAAGGGCCTTCACGTGCTTGGGCCTAGGTCTTTCTCCCGGCCATCAGCCGCCAACCCGGGGGAATGCGGGACCCGGAGCACACACACACCCAGAACCGACGGTAAAACATCAATAATTGTAGTACCCTGGTTAGAGCTCATGTTCTTCCCTGTTGCAGTTCACTCCCCAGCTGTGAATCTTAAAGAAGCGAAGCTCATGAGAAAGGAGAGATCACGATGTCCCCGCACTGAAGCGTTATCATTATTAGCGTTAAAGCTTTTCTACGTTTTCACTTGAGGGTAAATTTTGTCAGCTCTAGCTCTGTGTCTTCTTTCTAGTTGATAGCCCAGACCTTTACAATATTCTCATGGCCACATGCCCAGTGCCATCCCACCTTGTCCTGCTTCAGCCACATGGTAATCATATTTGTGCACCTGCAGTTCAGTTAAAAGTGAGGCCAGCTTGTTAAACTCAATTTTCTTAATAAAACTCCATATGGAGACAAAGTCATGTCCTAAAATCTAATAATGAAGCTTTAAAATATATGTTAAGATAGCAATTATCAGTTTTTAATGATTAATAATTATTAAATAATTAAAAATAAATATTAATTATTAAATAGAGCTTTTTGTTAGAAAGTATTGTATATGTGAGTTTTCCATTATAAGATAATATATATTGTATATAGTGTATATGACACTATCAGATACAATGGAATTTTGTAATCTAGTTGGAGGTAAAATGAATGGTTCTGAAAAGAACAGAGAGAAGCAGAAAGGTGTCTTTGTATCTGCATCAGTCCTCTATGGATTCCAGACTAGTAAAGCTTTATTTTCTGAGTACAATCTACATCTTAGATGGAGTGCTCTATATGCTGGAAGTACACAGAGCTTAAAGATAGAGTTCCACAAATATGTTCATGGCTGTTAATCAAGATCACAAATATCTGAAATGTTTTTCTTTTGAGAAAACTCACACTCCTTCTTTGATTTATTTTTAAGTAGTTTTCCTTGCCTATATTTGCTCCTTTGCTCCTAGCCTCCTGTTGTTATTGACAGCTGGATATTAATACTGGGTGTGTCCATCAAGGTCAATATGCACAGAGGTGAAATAATTGTTTCTCATATCCTTTTTCTCTTCCTTTTCCTCTGCAATCCTCATCTTTCACTGAACATAAAACCAGAACCTAGGTATTTTTACTCCTGGCTTCAATGATTCTTTTACTGTAAACTTCTCATTTCCCCAATGGATTTTTCTTTCCTATTTTCTATCTTGTTTATTTTATTTTTTTGGCATTACTACAGATACATAATTTTCTCATTATCCAGACCTGGGTGTAGTATTTCTATAAAACTCAATATCAGGTGAGGTTAATATAATGGAGATCATGCATTAAGCTAATGTCAGTGGCAAAACTCTACACTACTTCACCCTCACGCTTTCTAGCCTAGAAATAAGGTTTTATTTAAAATTGTTTTTGTATTTATTTGTGTGTGTTTACGTGTGTGTGTGTGTGTGTGTGTATGCACAAGTGTGTGTGTTTCTGTGTGTATCTGCATGTGCATGTGCTCAGGTGCATGCAGAAGCCGGTAGAGGCTGTCAGATCTCTTGGAGCTGGAGTTACATGTGGTTGCGTGATGTGGATGCTGGAAATCTCTGCAAGATTGCAAGAGTGGCCAGCATTTTTAGTCACAGAGTCATCCCTCCAGCCCCACAGGAATCTTTTCCTTAGGCAAGCACTGATGCAGCTGGCTATCTGCTCACCTAATGGTAAGCATCACTTTTAAAAGATCAAATCATAATCCCACAATTAGCCTCCACAATCCTATTTGTGTAATTGCCAATGTTTTATCACTTTTCCCAGTAATCTTGTTCCTGCCCCCTTGATGATTCTCAGATCCGTCTCAATCTCTCCCTTTCTATTAATTCTTCATTCTAGTATTCTGATTTTACTCTACAACGGTTTCTTCACAACAACTACATCACCATCCCATTAAACAAGATTATAATATTACCTTGTTTTTAAAGTCCCAAGTCTGATAATGCTAGTTCTTGTTAAATAATATCCCTTGAACTGTATCTACTTTTATTAATTCAATTTCATCACTTTCCTAGCCCCACTTGAATCATGCATTGTTCAATCGCCCTCGTGGGTTTCAGTAAATATTACACTCTCACAAAATGGTAACATTTATCAAAGCCTGTAGTCCGGTGTTCTTGCTTTTTCCTTTTGCGATCACTAGGAGTCTCATCTCTTCCGGAAACTTGACAATCGTCGTGTCTTCAGAAGTCCCCATCTCATGCAGCTGTTGTCTGCTCAGCAGTGGAGTTTCTGCTCATTCTCTTACCACTTCTGTTTCTTATTGTCTGTCAGTGTCTACAGTTGCGTGTGTGTTTTCAGAGATCTACCATCCCGGTGATTCATTTGAAACGATCTCTTTCTAGTCTACTACTTAAATATCTACAGTTATGTTTGTGTCCATTTCAAACGATGTATGTTTACATGCAAACAGACATAGAAGAAATAGAGATTACAATCATAGTTGGCTTATTTTCAGATATAATTTATGCTTGAATTCTTCTTGCTTCCTCTCTTTTCATAGATTTGAAGATTTCCTAGATGTACCTTTTTATTAATTGTTTTTACATGAATTTATGCATATCTATGTATAACTACATATATATTTCTAAATATACTCTTTTCGGTGTGTTTACATTACTTGTATGTATGTGTGTTGATGACTGCTAATGTGGCAGTCAGCACTCTGGCACAGACAGTGTCATCAGTAGTCATCCAAAGTCATGCCTCAAGAAGTGTGATGAAGAGATACATACAAGTAACATTATGCAGGCCGAGGGGAGTATATTTAGAAGTGCATATGTACATATAAATTATATATATACATAAATTCATGTAAAGCAATTAATAAAAAGGTACATCTAGGAAATCTTCAATATACAAAAAGGGAGGAAGCAAGGAGAATTCAAGCATAAATTATATCTGAGAATAAACCATGTATGTTTGCAATCTCTGTTCCATCTATGATTCATAATATATTTGCTTATTTAAGGTAAAAGGCACTGGCCTTGCAGTCTGGAAAGAGTGAACTATAGTCCTCCAGCGACTTCGTAACACACACAAGCTGTCTTCTGTCTTCCATGTACTGCGGAAAAGAGCATTTTGCTCAGTATAACATTTCTCTTCAAAGGCTCTTGACATCACCTTTGTTCTAAGTCTTAGTCTTTGGAATGAAGTTTCTTCGCGCAGCTTTCCTGAGCTGAGCAATAGCAGGATCTCTGGACTGCCTTGATCCATGATATCTTACCAGGCAGAAATCATTTCCTCCTTATGCAGCAGTGAGTTATGTTCTATTAACCACCACCTCTCCACTTTTTAGTTGGAAAGGAAGCAAAGTTTATTTCCTTCAAATAGAATACTTGTATAATGTAACTTACTAAAATATTTATATTCCTATGTCAACAGTATTAACAACAAATGGTTTTGTTTCCCTTTCCAAGAATGCTTGTAATTTATTTTTTTAAGCTTTCGCTAGTATAACAATATACCAGAGACTGGTCGCTCAAACAATAAAACATTAATTTCCAATAGTTCCAGAAGCCAAGAATCCCAAGATTAACATGCCAGTAGCTGTGATGCTTGCTTGAAGACCTCTCACTGGATGGCAGATGACACCCTCTTTCTGTGTCCTTACATAATAAGTCAGGAGTCTCTATCCCCTGCTTATTTACAAAGCACTAATGCAACAGTGGGAGCTCTAATATCAGGGTCTCATCTAAACCCCATTACTTCCCAAATTGCCCCTTTAAACATCAACTCATAAGAGATTATTTCTTTAATATATGAATTATGAAGGTACATAAACATTTGCTCTACAGCAACTATAGTTCTAAAATTTAGTTCATTGCTTTTTAAAACATAATCGTAGTGGCATAAAGTAATTTTTTGGTAAAACACTTTTTTTTTGCACAAGGTTGTCAAATAGTTTAGAGTTTATGTTCTCTTGGAAAGTCAGACTATAATCATGTGCTTAATTCTCAGTAAAGAGGTCAATTCAATTTCTATTATCTTACTTTTTCATTTCATGATTGTCATGATGTGATCTATGTAATCACACATCAAAACCCAATTAATCATGTGGATTGTGCATTAAATATGTGTAGTTTTAAAGTTTTATTTATTTCTACTTTTCTTCTCTCATACAACTTATACAATACATCCCAACCCACTTCTCCCTCCTTCCACCTCAGCTCCTCAGCTATCCCCATCTCCCTTCTTTCCTAGATATACACCCCCATCATCACACACAAACACAAATACACCCCATCCTGCTTCTCCCCAGAGAAGAACAATCTCTCCAGGGTCACCACTCAAATAGGGCATGACATAGCAAACAAGGCCAGGCACCAATGCCTATATCAAGGATGGTCAGACAACCTGTCAGTACCAAAGAGGTCCCAGGGGCAGGTAAAAGGGTCAGGGACTTCCCTACGCCAGCCTGTAGGTGTTTCTCAAGACCACCAATCCAGGCAGCCATAAGATGTATTTAGATCTTGCAGGTTCCTTTTCTGTCCCTTCAGTCTCTGTGGATCCCTAAGAATGCTGTTCTTAGTGGTCATCCCATGACATTGGCATCTTCAGAACCCTGGGGTCTTCTGGTGCAACTGAGCTGCACTTTCACCAATAGCCTCTCCTGGGCTCTCTCTTCATGGTGCCAACCTCAGTCTCTCTGCATGACCCCTTCCATCTGGGCCTTCAACTGCTACTGAACTGCTACTGAGGCTGTACCGTCACCAATAGCCCCTCCTTGCCTTTCATAATTCCAAACCTCAGTTTCTCTCCAATGACCCCTTCATGCCTTCAAAAGCAGTAGCATCTGGGTGACTCTTACAGTGCCAAGTTTGGCTACCAGAATGAGATACAACCTTGGCTAGTTCTGGAAGACAGCTTCTGTGTGCTGACCCTGAGTAAGCACTTTCCAGATTTTAAGACAGAGTCTGGTTTGCAGGAAAACTAACCGGTAACCTTTTATGAAGGAAGAGTTTTCTCGTGGTTGGAGTTCTCATCATCATAGCTGATGTGACTCTTCAGGACCACCTTTCCTCACCAGTATCTGGGCAGGTTTGCATAAAACAAAGCAAAGCAAAACAAAAAAAGAACAAAATGCACTCTTTGATGTTTGGAGTTTCATTTTCTTCTTCCCCATCTCCAGGTTGGATTAGCTAGCATGATATTGTGACCCATGTTGCAGGTGCCATTTGTAGTTGCACACCGCTGTGGCAGCTCACCAAGGATGACAAGGAGACATTCTCATAACTGTAAACCCTGATAGGCCTCATCAGAGGGAACCACTATCATGGCCAATACCATGAACCCTGAATGAGCTCAGGTGTTTTATTGATCCAGAACTCCGCAGATGGTCTACTGGTAGCACGGGCAGATCAAATATCCTCCACATAAATCCAATACCTGCAGACCACACAAAATGCAAGACCCAGCAGCCCCTCACCCAACAGTACACAAAACAAGATATTTTGTTACTTGTGGCTACTGTGAAGGGAGTTCGGTCTATTTGGTTTATAACATCTGTTAGCTTCAGTGTTTCTCTGTTTAGTTTTTGTCTTGTTGACCTGCCAATTGGTAAGAGTGGAGTATTGAGATCTCCTACTATTAGTGGGTCAATGTGTGTTTTAAGTTTTAGCATGAAGCCCTTGTGTTGGGAGCACAGATGTTTAGAATTGAAATGTCATCTTGGATTTTTCCTTTGATGAGTATGAAATATTTATTCTTCCCTATCTCTTTTCACTAATTTTTGTTTGAAGTCTAATTTGTTAGACATTAGAATGGCTGCACTAGCTTACTTCTTGTGTCTGTTTGCTTGGAAAAACTTTTCCCAACCCTTTACCCTGAGGTAATGTTTATCTTTGATGTTAAAGTGTGTTTCTTGTATGCAGCATCCACTCTGTTAGTCTGTGTCTTTTTACTGGGGAATTGAATCCATCCATGTTGAGAGATATCAATGACCAATGATTTTTAAATATTGTTATTTTGTAATTGTTGGTTGTGTTCATGTGTGTATGTGCCTGTGTGAGTGTTTTTGTCTTGGAGGCAGGGGAGGAAGGGCTGGGGGAAAGTGAAGAGGGCTACAGAGTAGTGGGTTGTGGGATCAGAACCAAGAGTTCGGCAGGCAGGCTGCATACCTGGTCTGTCAACTGACTGGGACTGCCAAAGGTAGTTTTTTAAAGTCAATTTATACATTATAAAGCTACTTTTAAAAAGGATATTAATATGGAATTTCTCAAGATTTTTGAACTGAGTTTTTGGATGCTGGTTTCCAAATATCATTAATAATGAATATTAGCGAAAATTTAGTGCAGGATAAAGTACTTTATGAAGCAGGTTGTGTTTTCTCTCTTTGTGTTACATTGTATGTATATGAAGGTACGTGTGTGTGGGTGTATACGCCCATACATGTGCATGTGACAGCCAGAGTTTGATACTCTTGTCTTCTTCTATGCTTTGGTTAGCTTGGCAGGCCAGAAACTCCAGGGATTCTCCTGTCTTTCCCTCTCCCTCAGTGATGGGATTATAGTTATGTGGCACTGAACCTGGCCTTTAGCATGGGTGCTGGGATCTGAATTCAGGTGTTCATGCTTATGCAACAGCACCTTACCTGCTGAGACATCTGCTTAACCCCTCACTTTGTGTGCTTTCTAATTTTCTCCTTACAACTATCTTGAATACCGTGGTTATTCGGATGAGGATGTCTCATGGGCTAATATACTTGATCGAATGTTTGGTTACCAGTTGGTGGAGTATTTGGAAAGGACTAGGAGATGTGGGCTTGTTGGGGGAGGCACAGTCTTTTTGAAGGCTACGGGTTCCTTTTCTGTTTCAAAAGTTCATACCATTCCAACTTAGCTCCCTCTCTTTCTCGCAGCTTTGTGCTGTGGATCAGAACCAAAGTCTCAGCTACTGCTCCAGCACTGTGCTGTTGTCATGCTTCCTGCCGTGACTCACCCTCCGAAACGGTAAGCCAGCCCCCGGCGAACTGTTTTGTTTTATAGGTTGCCTTGGTCATGGTGTTTCCGCACAGTAATGGAAAGGTGATGCAAATGTGGACTATCATCCAGTGACTTGCTAAGGCCACACACTGTTGTATGACACCTGGTCTTCTGAATCACACTGGGTGCCAGATGTTGGATGTAATGAATCCATCAAGGGTATAATATAAACAAGGAGACATTTTCATCTCTACAAGCCTACCAGGCCTCAGCAGAAGGAATGGCATCATGACAAGCTCCATCTTCAACTGCTGACCATTCCCCCTGTCCCGGCTGCCCTGTCTTCTGAACCTTTATTAAAACAAAGTCCTCCCACCCTCCACTCTTACTGATCCAAAGGTCTATTGCATAATGAAAGAAATCTCATAGCTTTACTCCTCCCACAACCCTCAGCAGCAGAACCATGTCACCTTTATGGTGGGGAAGTTCAAAGCCCAACAGAAGTGATTCACTTCCACTGTTGCCTGAAGCTGGGGTTGGTGCCACTAGATTTCCTCAACAGCACCTTTAGACTGCAGCTTCAACCACTGTGCTCACGACCTTTGCACAGGTATAGGAAGCACTCCCTTAACAGGAAGCAGGAACTATACGCATTTATGAAGTAGGCCTTTTTAACTACCACTGAAATCACTTTTCAGCTATCACTATTCAGAAAGCACCCCAGGCTGCTGGCACAATGATTATCTTTTAAGGGACAGGGGTACAGACACATAGCAATAAGTAACTGCAATATTTGGAGATATGTTCAAATGTTGCTCAACAAGATACTGAGAGGAATAGGGCTGGGGTTTGTACTAGTTTTTCTTTGATACTATAATGAATTTCCACCCAAATGGATGGCTTAACGTCATTTATTTTGCTCTAGCTTTGTAGGTCCGAGGTCTGATTTTTTTCTCTCACAGGGCTGAGGTCAAGGCATGGGCAAAGATGTGCTCTGGATGCTCAATTAGAGAGCCTGTTTTCTATTCATCGGAATATTGGAGGAATTTAGATCCACTACTTCCAAAACTGAAACGCCCACTTCTCTGATGGTTGTCGGCTGAGATTCTGCGTCAGTTTCTAGAGTTCTTTTTGAGGTCTTCCGTCCTTACATTATGGACACCAGTATGTTCAGTCTTCTTATGTCACTGTCTTTCTGTCCACTTTTCTGCTTTACTCTTTTATGTTTATAGACCAGTGAAGTTAGGCAGGGCTCACTCAGATAATCTAATATAATCTTATTTCTTTGTATTTATGAACTTAAGTTGGCCATATATTGAGTACTTTCTTAGCTATTAGGTTTGGAACATTAAGCTGTATGCATATTTAGGGGAATTCTAGTCTGCTAACCACGGGACTATCCTCTTTCTCTCTTCACCTCTTTTTTCTCTCATCTCCCCCTTTCCCTCTCTAGTATTCCAGCAGATATCTCTATACCTCTCTCCTCCCTCCTTCTATCTCTCTCTCTCGTCCCCTCTCCTTTTCCTCCTCTCCTTTCCTTTCTCTCACCCCGTGGTCCTGACTCTCTTCTCTGTCTGTCTGTCTATCTATCTATGTATCTATCTATCATCTATGTATGTATGTATGTATGTATCTATCATTTATCTATCTATCTATCTATCTATCTATCTATCTATCTATCTATCTATCTATCTATCTATCATCTATATTTCCATTTCTTTCTTTTTGTAGTAGTGGGAACCACACCTAGCACTATGTACATGGTTTCCTAGTGAGTACACTCAAATCCAAGGCCACTGTCTTTGACTTTCAGCCCACCGATGGGCTTTTTGATCATGATATCTTTTCTTTTCAGAATGCACCATATAGCTGATAAATTATTGAAGTGTTTTTTTTTAATTGCAAAATATCAACACAAGCAATAAACAGACAGACATACCTAAGATGAGGCTTTGGAGAAGCTGCTTGAGTCTCCAAGGTCTCAGGACAGAAAAGCTCCTACAAAATATTTGCTGTGTTAGAGTAATGTGTATCCTGAATAGCATGAATAAAAAATCTCTAAACAACGTAGTTCTTTTCACTTGTGAAAAGCAGCAAAAATGAGAAAGAGAGACCCTTAAATATTATTTCTTTGTATTTTCTATTGCTTTGGTCCCCTGATAAACTGCCTGTGAGTTTGTGAAGAGCCATTTGTTTATAGAAGATTTAGGACCGAGGACAAAGGTACTAGCATGCACAATGCCCTGGGTTCGATTCCCCAGTATGGGGAAAAAGAAACAACACAACAAATCAAAACTGTTTATCGATGATTTATTTCTAAAATTCACTAGTAATAAAAACTTGGGACAGGGAAATTGCTTTATCTATTTTGTATGTGAGTTGAGCTTTGTTTTCTCCACTTCAAATTCTAATAAGCTACAGGGTTGAGAATCCACAAAGGGAGCTTCCTTTTCCCACACTCAGCACTGCTGCTCAGGCAGGTTTTGAAGTGACAATAGCTTCCAGTCAAACATTTGTTATGTTCTGATTACCAAATACATTCCTTTGAAGCTGCATGTTCCACTGAGTGAGGAAACTCATCTCTTCGTACTCCAATGTGGCATAAATATTTCAACCTTTTTTTTTCCCCTGGGAAAAAACCAGGGTTTCTCAGCAATTTTAAACTGAATATGAGAGATCTGTTTCCTAGGATGATTAACTCAGTGTTCTAGAATTAAGTAAGGGATAGCGTCATCAAACGATTATCTTGCACATCGAAGACATGATAAAGGTGTTTTGAGCTCCCGTGTACTGAGAATCTGTTTCCTTCATTTCACGTCTGTTAGCACACTCTGACCCTTGTTAGCCCTTCACCACTGTTTCTATGACAGCCTCCAAAACGCATTCCTCGGTCACACTTTGATCAAATTAAACTTTAAATAAAATAAATGTTTTTTTTTTATTAAATAAATACTCCACTCCAGGTATTGGCTTCATTTCATTGTATTGTTACTTTTGCAACACAGGCAACATTTTTTTAATTTTTATAAAGGAGCATAATATCAGGCTGAAAATTTGAAAGGTTACCAGGATGGTCTTTGTTGAGAACTATTGAGAACCTGAGTTTGTTGATGTGTCCAACAGCATCTGTGTTCTGTAACATTTTAAAGGCTACTTCTAAGCTTTTATGTGAAATTAGCATCGATCCACACCTTACAAACTAGGAAAGTATTGCTCCAGAGACTCAGTAAATTCTATGAATTGGTTTCCAGCACTACTTTGCAAAGCAAATTATTTCACAGTATATTGACGTTTACTGTTGTCATGATTTTTTAGGAGGAAGAGTAATACAGGGATCTAGGGAAGATGGTTATAATTTTCTCCTGCCAGAAATCTTTCAGTCCAGCTCCAAGAGAACATTCTATGATCAGTCAAGGAGGTTTCCCTTTGGAGTCAACAGGTTTAGTCATAAAGATTCCAGGCACAAAGTCTAGAGAGATATGTCTGATGTTAAGAGCACTTGCTGCTCTTGCAGAGAACCAGAGTTTAGTTCCTAGCATTCACATAGGGCAGCTCACAACCTCTGGTGCTTCTAGTTCCAGGAAATTGATTTCCCTTTTCTTGTTTTGTGGGTACCTGCACCTGCAAACACACACACACACACACACACACACACACACACACACACACACACACACACACACACACAAATAAAGATAAAAGAAGAAGTAATTTAAATAAAGATCTGGTATGGTACTTGTGAGAAGTATATGTGCATTTCACTTGGTTCTTGTAATTTTCTTCTAAATGTCTCCTTTCAACTGTAATTCGTTTTTGTGTGTGTGTGTGTGTGTGTGTGTGTGTGTGTGTGTGTGTGTATGTGTGTGTGTTCATGCTGCATGAATGCAGGTGCTATTGATGCTAATACTCCTGGCTACTTTGTGTTACAGATATTGGGGACACACTCTTTACCCTTTGCAAAAATTGGGCAACAATATATGAAGTATTACTATTTTTGCTCATATCAGCAGAATCTCCTACAACTTAGCCAAAACAGGCAGATGTTCTGAAACATGGTAGTATTTCAGTCTTCCATTTCAAATTAATTTCTTAGATAAATAGGAATGCTATATTTTGCTTCCAATAACTCATTTTATTGACTTTCAGCTTTCTAATTCTATGTCAATATTGGGATTTTAAAGCCAACTATCTATTGGGAGCTGTGTATAATGGGGCTCGCCTTTCCAATACACACCTCAGATGGATACAGCTAACTTTATGGGCAACTGCCCCAAGAGACTAGGTGCTTTGCTTGGACAGATTTTTGTAGCCACTCAGAGAAAATTAGATGACAAAGAGAAGAAACCTTGACAAGAGAAAAGCGTTCAGATTTATTAGCCTCACTCAGATGGGGTTGTATTTAAGCAATATTGGTCTTTGTTACTTTATCTGTAAAAATTCAAATGTAATCCCGAAGATGCATTCCGAAAGCCTAGTAATTAAAGTCAAAGTGTGAATCAGTGCCTGTTTCAGATCATGGGCATTTGATAGGTTGTTCCATGCAAAGTACAATGTCTAAACTTGTAAGATAAAATTTTTACCTAAATTGTTCAATTTTGTTATTTTAATTAATAATTCATTAACTAATTAATGAGTATTGGGGAGGTGGTGAGGTATACGTTAATCACGATATGTGTGTGTGTGTGTGTGTGTGTGTGTGTGTGTGTGTGTGTGTGTGTATAGGAAGGACAACTTGTGGAGTTGGTTCTTTCCTTCTACCACGTGAATCCCAGGTATCTAAGTCAGGTTGTCAGGCTTGGCAGCAAGCACTTTTACCTATTAAGCAACGTAGCCAACACTAAATGATGATATTGTCACAGGTCCAGATTACCACTATAAGCAAGAATTTATAACGCCCTAACTCTGAACTGTTTAAGAGCAGGACTAAAAAATGTACACATTCCTGGAAACATAAAACATGTAGGTAAACATTTACACATTTCAGAACAAGCAGTCAGAACAATGATATTCTTCAGGACAGATTCTGATGATAGATACATGAATGGGAGAATAATGCTTATAATTTTATACTTAATTCTTCACCTCAAAGACAATTCCAGATGTTGTAGTCTGATCCCAAAGACCAGGAAACACTGTTGACTCATTGAGGCCGTTCCTTCTCTACCTTACCTCCCACAGTCAGTTCTTCAAACAGCAGGAGCCAGACTTCTGACCATCTCTAACTCAAATCTGCCCTTTAGTCACATCCAATTCCATTTTATAAGCCTCTTTTGGTGCAGCCACTATAATTGTAGTGCACATAATTGTACGAAGCAATGAGCTTCATTATGACATCTGCTCATCTGCCCCCACCATGCACTTTAATTGTCCTCTGTTAGTCTTTGTTGTCTCCTCTCTTCCTTTCCACGATCCCTGATCCTTCTAGTTCTAGTATTCTGCCTCTTTGTTTCATGTTTTTTTCCCCCTTTGCTTTCATATATGAGAAAAAGTTATAATTAGTACTTAACTCTTCTGTTTCGTTTTATGTTAAATATGAATAACTGGACATAATTCCATGGAGAATGTGACAGTACAAAACTCAATGTATTTCTTGGGAAACACAGATATTTGAAAATTTTATTGGAGGATTTAAGAAACTAATTAGCACATAAAAATTTGGAAGGAGCGTCCGGGTTGATACTGTACTGACAAGAGTATAATAGTTTATCTTGGAATGAGCTTTGTCCAGGTTTGTGAGTGTGCTCTACCAGCTTTTCAAGGAACAATGCTGGAGCTGCACAGATGTGTCAGAGGTCAAAAGCACTGCTGCTATTCCAAAGGACCTGGGCTTGGTTCCCAGCATCCACACAGTGGCTCACAAACTCCTGTAACCCCAGGGGATCCGATGCCCTCTCTAGCCTCTGAAGTACCAGGCTCGGCTCACACACGGTACACATACACACCTATAGGCAAGCAGTCTATTCACATAAAATAAAATAGATAAATATTAATAGAAGGGAAGGGCAAGAACGCTGTCCTGCCTATATCCAAAACAAAGAGCATGATGGGTCATGTCTTGACTGAACATACCCTGTGTGTAATAGTAAAGATTATGATTCCAAAACATCAGAGGTGGTGTGCTGCAGCCTCTCTCCGCTATTAGTGATATAACAGGAAAAATATGAAGCATTTATAAAATTCATTTTATTCATCTATAAAATGAGGGCAATAATAAAGTCTGCAAAGTGGTTATTGTAAGCACTGATTGTAAAATCTCACATAAACAGCATGTGGCAGATAGAGGACAGTCAGTCAGCATTTACAATAGTCATGATTAACCTTGTTATGGGGCAAATAATGAAAATTTATTACATAAAGCTACTAGTATTATTTTATTTTAGATAAATAAACTTATTTAAAATTATTTTAGTGGTACTGAGTCCAATATTACTTGAGTATTATAAACACCCAGATTTTTTAAATAAATGACCCACCAGACTGGTGCCAAAACTAGGAAAGAAAGCACAATCTATTAATGTATTACTAGGCTTCACCACAAAAATGTTGATAATTTGATAATCAACAGAAAACGATTAAAGTAGGAACTTACACAGACATTACTCTTAATAGTTTTGCAATAGTACTTTAAGAAACTGGAAAAGATCACTATTATTTAAAGATTATGTCACTTCATAGAGTTAATCCACTTATTGTCAACTATAATATACACTTCAGGTATTATGCTAAGTAGAGAAATACTCCTGAAGTTGTATAGACTCTAGCCCGTAGAATTTGTGAATCTTATGTCAAGTCACAAAAGGGAATTAGGATTGCAGGTCAAATTAAGGTGTGGCAATGAAGTGACCCTGAATTAGGGTCATTCTGCATAGGATTGATCCAGTGGCAAGATTTATAAAATGAAATGGGAGGACAGTCGAATAAGAATGAGAAGGACTGGCTTAAAAGGATTTATTGACTTTTTGACAGTTTCAGGCAGGCATATAATAAAGTCATTCCATCCCATACTACTCTGTCTGTTCTCTACAGATTCTTCCAATAAAACCATTATTCCCAGAAATTCCACCTCTTTCATGTCTTTGTGCGTGTGCGTGTGTGTGTGTGTGTGTGTGTGTGTGTGTGTGTGTGTACATGCATGCATGTCTGCATGCGTTACCTGGTGAATTCAAATTGGGTGGAGGGCAGTTTATTAGTGGCTACAACACTAGAGAAAGGAACAGGCATTCCTTCATTCACCATTAACTGCCATTTCATTCTTGTTCAGTATCTTAAAACAAGTTTTAACTCAATATATAGCTCTTTGAATGCTATTAATGTATACTTTTAAATTAAAAAAAAACACTTTTAAGTAGCAAAACTGGAAAGAGGTTTAAATGTCCAAAATGGAAAATTGTATCCAGTTATATACCAGGAAAAATAAAAATTTATACATAGTCACAGAAGTATTAAGACAAAGTAAGCTGTCAGGAATCAAGACAGTTCAAGGATTCCTGCCTGCTGTGGTCCATAGTTGTTACATCAGTGTGTGAGAGTGGGCTGAGTCTTGCTTCTACTGAAGTATGTGATGGAAGATGAAAGTGAATTGAAGGCTGGATTATACAGGAAAGAATAATTGCAACACTCTGGTAGCTCAATCAAGGGTGACCTGAATTCTATTCCCAGAACTCACACAGAAAACTCTGTTCACGGTACTGTGTGATGATGGTGCCAGCCTATGAGAGATCCTGAGGAATGACACTGAATGTTCTCCTCTGACCTCGTGTGTACAGTACAGCTTCATCCTCCTATGCCCATACAAAATGATTTACATAATCTATGTCCCGTGGCATTGTTAGAAGCCTCTGTGATCAGAGTCATGCTCAAGAGACTCTGGGAAGCCAATACGGGGGTTGGGGGGCTAGAAGCTTCCATATCAACACTTAGGTAAGTGAGCATCAGAGAATATCATCCAACCCCGAACTGACAGTTTCTTGCAGTCTCAAGAGAGACCCTGAGGCAGAGATGCCCTGCGAGTGCCTGGTGCTCAAAATTTATGTACTGTAATAGATGCTTACTGTTTTGTGGTGTGTGGTGACCTGACATATAACATGAATCACTAGTACAGTTATCCCAAGGAGAGATAGTGTGCAATCATGAAACTCATAGAATTAAAGACTAATGGAACTGTAGTGGTCATGTGAGTTAGTATCAAGACGAAGGAAATGTTTAAAATGATTATGTCATATTTTATTAACTATTTGATCCCAAGTTAAATCCATCTTTACTTATATGTCTTGAAAGGAAGCACACTCAATATATAGCAATGGTACATGTTGTATGATGAATCACTTGTTTTAATTTTGTTTGGTTTCCTATTTTCTCCTTCCAATTTTCTGCAACAAATACATATGACTTTTATAATCAGAAAGCAATTCCCATATAACTAATTTGAAAGATAATCAAATATTTTTATAGTCAAAGATGCATGATGTGGTTAAAATATTTAGTTCTGGTAGAAAAAAAATGGGGAGATGGCTCAATAGATAAAGTGAATAAAGTACTTGCTTTACCAGAGTGAGATCTGAATCTCTCCCATAGCACCTATATTTTTCAAAGATAAATTATGTGATTTATTTTATTTTTTTAATTAGTTAATTTATTGGAATTTTTCTTCTCTCATATATTGCATTCCAATACCCTCCCAGCTCACTCCTTCTTCCCTATCCCCCAGATCTCCCCCTCATCCTCCCACTCCCACCCTGCCTCTCCCCACACAGCATCTATTTTTAAAAAGCATATAATCCAAGCACTGGTGAGGCCGCCACAAGTGGATCCCTGGGGATCCTTAGTACAGCCTAGCTGTATCTGCTGAGTTCTGGGTTAGTGAGATACGGACTCACTTGAGGAATGATGCTGAAGGTTGTCCTCCGACTGCACGCACAGGTACACACACACACACATCACCCCACACTCCTCCACACACAGACATGTGCACACATATACACTAAAATATTTGCATGTTCAAAGAATTTTTATTCTCTTTCTCAGTTATGAATCACTTTTCATAAAGCCGATTCATGTCTTTTTCCATAAGGATTATTTCATGTAATAATTCCATGAAAATGGAGGTGAATTATTTTTTAAGATACTCATTGTTTTTTTCCACTGTCCTTGGAAATTCTTTTGGCCTTTGAGCAACTGGCAGGGAGATCTGAGGGTGCCTGATTCCTTTCTGTTTGAACACTACTAGGAGAAGAAATAAGAGAGAGCACTATGCACTTGAAAGTCCATATGCATGTGGACTAGGGTCGAATGGGTTAAACCCATTCACTCTTTGCTTTGTATTTGATCATACATTTACTGCATTTTCTTTATCAGCCAAGCAATGTCGATGTAGGTCTTTGAGAATTACAAGACCTTTCTCAGCCCATGTGTTTGACTCAAAAACTTAGGTAGGCGTCAGCTAATCACTGGTCCCAAAATGTCAGCAGAGACAGTGGCCCTCAATCTGTGTCCCTTTCATGGTTAACAGTGTGGGCACACAAGCATGGATGCCTAGCGAGAGCAGACATTAATAAGGAAAATAGGAAATGTGAGGAATAGCTGCTCGGACGGGTCCCAGAGGAGAGCCCTGGAGTAAACATTCATGTCTGGTGATGCAGAAGTATTGAGAAGAATTGATCCTAGGAGCAATTTTAACAATAGTGGCCAGGAGGGAGGGCTGAAGTCAGGCAAGGAAAGATCACAGCATCGGCCTGATCCACAAGGAATTCTGAATCTCCCTCGATTTCTATTAGGTACTGGCAAACGGGCATTTCAAGGGCATGTAACATTGAAGACTCCTCCTGTACCAGTAGCCAGGTGCCAATGTGGTGAGAGAGAGTCACACGTGGAGGAGAGTCAACGAAAACCCATAGGATGAGAGCTGTCCGCAAAAGGATCACAGGTATCGGTAGTTAGCTTGGTGGAGCACATCCAACTTTCAATCCTCATTTTCCACCTCTCTTTGTTCTCTCCTTTGATTGGCCTTTCAAGAGTAATAACATGGAGTATGTACTTGTTTGGGTAGGCATTGTTTCTATCTATGGGTCTAAATAGCCTCCATGACCCCAGTCTCCTGAAATTCACCACTATCTATCCTTTCTGAATTCTACACAAGGATCCACTCATGGCAAATTCAGACGGTCCTCTGATGTGTTTAAATTGTTTCCCTTTTTTATTCTTCCTTGAACATGGGCTCAAGGAAGTATGAGACCAGCCTTGCTATGGGGCATATACAGAACTGAATGCAGCACAATGCCAGACACAAGGCAGACCCTAAGTAGGGTAGAATCCATCTATTATGATCGTTTTGAGTGTATCCCAGCTGACTCAAAGTTTAGTCATGAAAAAGAGAATAACCCCCTTTGGGATCTTCATCAGCCAGTCATTCCTGTATTCTTCCTGGCCTGCTAAGACCTGAACGATGTGTTGGCCACAGCCGTGTGACAGGGCCATCTGTAACTCATGCTTATGGGAACAGCATATTTCTTTCCTGTGGATTTATCCAGCATGGTTGTAATGGTTCAGTAACAAACATGTGTGTGCATGAATTGATGGAAGGCAGAGGCAACTGTGAGTGCTAGAGGCAGCAAAGGGAGGGCAGAGTAGCTGCCAAGATTCCCCCTCCATCATAATAAGCACTAATTGAATGTCTTGTTTGAAAAATATGTAAAATTATAAAGACATCACACCTCAGATGGTTTGGGCTGAAACTTGGCCAGATGTAATTTTTTGGTCTCAGACATGATATAAGCCAGTCAAGATGTATGATATATTTTAAAATATTGAATTTTCTCAGATCAATCAAGTGTTAAAGGATTTTTTCCAGGAGCAGCCCTCAATAAATTATCAGACACATACCTGTTCCACTCAAGCTTTACATAACTCTATGGATCTCCTCTCCTCTCCTCTCCTCTCCTCTCCTCTCCTCTCCTCTCCTCTCCTCTCCTCTCCTCTCCTCTCCTCTCCTCTCCTCTCCTCTCCTCTCCTCTCCTCTCCTCTCTCTCTTCTTTTCCTCCCCACCCCTCCCCCTCTCTTCTCTCTTCCTCCCTTTTCTCCTTTCCTTCCCTCCCTCTTATGCCCACCCTTCCTCCTTCTTCCCCCCATCCCTTCTCTTCTCTCTTCTCTCCTCAGAGAGCTTTGCTGTGGATGACACATTGGGGCTGTAACTCCCACCTTTGTTTCTCTAAATGATGGCATCCGGTAAAACACTGACTAACTCTGAAGTAAGCACAAGAGCCTCACATCTACGATAACTGAGTTAAACTTTCCTCACAATGTTGGTATTGAGCACTTGGGCAGGTGCAGTGGAGAAAGTAGAGAGGAGAGGAACTCAGTGCCTGTTCTCAAACTGGAAGGAGAGAAAAGAAACTTTGAAATGCTGAGATGTCAAGGAACAGACTAACAAGTTTCAACAAACTTATTGCATAATTACTGTTGGATAACTGACTATTTAAGAATATATATCTTCTTTTCTTCATTATATTTTGAGATTGTATGAGTTGGAATGCCACGGTTAATTTAGGTGTCAGCTTGACTAGGTTAAGGGTCTCTGGGGAAGTATTATTCCAGGGTGTGTCTTGGAGGGTGTTTCTGGAGTTCAGCATTTAAATCAGCAGACAGAGCAAGAAAAATTGCTCTCAATGGTATGCTCAGTCCAGATATGGTATGTTGAGAATCTGAATAAAACCAAAAGCAGGTGAGAGCTGAGAATCTCTACCTTTGGATCTGGTGCATGCCTCCTCTTCTCTTTCTTTGTCAGCAGACCTCCAGGACTTTGAATCAAGAATTTACACTAGTGTTGACCTTGTTTCTCTAGCTTTATCCTTAAGCTGAGAGCCACACTATTGATTTCCCTGGTCCACGGGCTGTAGTTCTCAGACTGAACACGTGCCTAGGTTTTTCTATATCTTTAGCTAGGGGATTAGGTAGCGTATCATGGAATTTCTCTGCCTGTTTATCTTTGTGAACCAACATCTGTGACAAATCCTCCTTCTTTATATCCAGTTGGTTCTGTTCCTCTGGAAAACCCTAACTACTGCAGACATTTATCATTACCCTGCTAGAAAACACAGGTATTTTTTTCTGATCTCTTCTACATGACTCCAAATAAACCAATTGATTTGTGATAAAATATGACAAACAGAATCATGGTGAGTGGAAGCATTGTGATGGCTGGTTTAAAGACTAGGAAGACAGATGAAAATGAGGGTGTAGGAACTTACCTAGATTTAAAGAGCAAAATAAAATCATTATTCTGCGATTGTTTACTGAACAATGACTGGAGTTCTTAGGAAAATACTATATGAAATTTGGTTTTCCATACCCAGAAATACAGTTTTCAGAAATAATAAGACATTGTAAATGAAACAAATTGATGCAGATAGTAATAGGAAAGCAAATATTAAGAAGATAAAAATCTACAGTGTATAGTATAGAGTTTTTATATTAAGGAAAAGGTGGGAATAGGGAAATTCAGTATGATTCTGAGATGACTGTGACATTGTAGAAAGAAGAAGAAAATATGCATTATAACTGGAGAAAGCAGGGAACAGGCACAGACTACCTTTGTAGAGTTCTGTTGAGGAACTACTAGAGGGACTGGTTTTTTGCAGGTTCACTTGTGGACAGATCCACTCTCACCCTAGATCTTTAGAAGCTTTGCACAGTATATGTCAACTTCTATCACACAAGTCCTTTGTATAATGATAAAGAGTAGATCCTGGATGATAGATGTTACCTCTGAACCAGGAAAAGCCATTGGGTGCTTGGAGAGGCATAGCTGATAACAAGAATTAATTCCAGGCCACATTCACACTACAGGGCAACATGAGCAGCAATTCCTTGATTGGTCACTGGACGGGGTTTAGAAAATGCTGAGTTAGTGGATAGGGTGAGAAAACAGAGTTGTTACCACACAGATATTAGAAAATCTGGGAAGAAAACACATTTTCCTTTGTTGAAAGCCACTTGGTATGTATTATAAGAGGCAGGTTCTGTACTCAGGTAGCATAGTTGGTTGGCAGTCAGATAAAAAAGCAAAGTGAGGTCTGCCAATGCAGGGCAACCCGAATTTGCTAACTCACTCCTGCTCTGCTATCTCAGCTATACATCAAGAGCTTAATCAATATAGCTGAATAAATGTTCTGATTGGTTGACTTCTCTGATTAAAATATCCGTTTCTATTAATCATATTTCTCTTCCCCACTGCATCTCAGTTGATAGACCTATGAGTGCCCACCCTGCCAGGTGGAAAGCTTAATCATAAGACTAACTTTATGGCTCTATTTAATAGCCAGCCAAAAGGGTCCAATGGTCTATTTGAAACAATCTGTCTGCCTAAGCGTTTGCTATTAGCATTGACTGACCCTAATGTATTAACCTGACATGAACTAATCTTTTTAAAAAGAGACTTGTGAATTGTGTAGTCTAAAGTTAAGGCATTCAGTTCATGAAGCCCACCTGGTACTGTGTAAACGACACTTTGAGTTTCATTCTGACATCCAAGTTCATCTGCCAAAACCTTTTAAATAATACCAGATCCACGATAAAGTTTGCAGCTCCCAATTGACTCACCAATTCTAGCTGTAGGATCTGTATCAGTTGTCATTTTGAAGTACATTTTTCTTTAATAGACACAGACAGAAATTTCATCCTTCACTGTCAGAAACAGACACTTAGAAAACACAGGGACGTTCATATCTTCTAAAAATTTAGCCTTCGTGTATGCTTTGTCTAGGTCCCACTATTAGTATTTCTTTTCCAAATGTCCCTGCTAACTATCTCAGTGACTCTTAGCATTACTTTCAGCTCTCTTTTATGTTCTATCCAATTTGCCTAGGAAGCTGCCAAAGCCTAACATTAGCTAGTGGACAGATTTAAGTAAATTTTTTATGGCCTAAAATACCACGATCTATTTCATTCTGTTAATAGTCGTTACAAGAAATTCACTAATCATCACTTAATTTTTGTCCTGGAAAAATTCTAGACTCTGCTCTGATGAGCAGTCTTGGTTTGGATTCATCTTCTGACGGGATTATCAATCTAGGACACGAGTGGAATACAACTGTGAGTGTGTCCACATTTCCTTGTCCAAATACTGTAGATCCCAGGGGCTCTTTTCAAAGCACTGATGCCTGCTGGATTCAGAATAAATGGCATTATTGGGAAGTGGTGAGAGTCAGGAGGTGTGCCAAGTTGGAGGAAGTCGGTCGCTGGGGTAATTTCACTTGGACTCTAACTTACCTTGTCCACTCCCTGTACACATACTCCCTGCATTTTGAACTGTTCTATGTTCCCCACACTCTGTCTTGCCTTGGTTCTTTGATGACTACAAAACCATTAGGTAAATCTTTCATCTTTTAAGGTATCTCCATAGAATATTTTGATTCAGTAATAAAAATCTGATTAATACGCTTTGCAATATTAGTCAGTTTTCATCAAGTAAGTTGACATGACTGGATATGAGTGTTCAAATTAATGCATCCTAAGACACGTTTCCACCTTGAACAGCCTTATTCCTGTAACATGAAACAAATCAACAAATTAGGTTGCCAAAGCTATTCACGTGTTGTGTGACTTATTTCCCTGCAGCTACAAAGTATACCACTTCTCGTTCACTGGATCCTAATTATTTGTCTTTTTATGAGTGGTTTGATAAGAGGGTATTATCAAAGGAGAGTATAGAATGCTCTCCAACAGCCTTTACATGTTGGTGACACCCAAAGACTGACAAATTATTGGCTTACCTGATAACAAAACTCACTAACAGTTTTCTGTTCCCATATAAATGTAGTAGGTACTGCACTGAAATTTTATGTTCACAATGGAATTTTTCCTGTATCTATACAAAGAAAGAGTTCATTTGATAAAATGAAGAGGCAAATGTAGAACTTCTTTTGGGAGAGATCGCAACGTGAAAGAGCATTGAGGGAAGAGATAACTGTGCTTGCTGGGCTGGAGATAGGTTGAAAATTTTTCCCTGCAGAGGTGTTAGATAAAGTTATCTGGCTTAGAAATCCTTGTATGCATAGATATACACCCAAAGATCACTATACAAATAGACAGATGAATGAATCAATTAGTATAAGCCCTGATAAGTGAAATAAAAATAATTACTGTCATTAAACCAAGAAAATCTGCAGTATAATTTCACCTTTTGGGATGACTGTTCTGCTTCTCTGTGGAATTTTAAAGAACAATTATCTTTCCTCTGTTTATAGAATTAGTTGGTTACAGTGCCTGTGCATCCAGATATATCTTGGAAATAGTTGAGTCTATTCATAATACTATATTGCAATGAATTGATTTGTGGAAAGTACTAACAGTTAGGCCACTGTGTTTTGGGGTAGGGGAGGAAGATATGACAGGGACAGAAGGGAGAATACATTTCAATAGTCAGAGTCTCCTTTCTCAAATATTTCCATCTTAAACTTTTCATGCAGAGATATGAGGTCAGAATTATAAAATATGGCTACAGGCGTAGAGGGGGGAATGAAGATTATTTTAGGACACCGTGGTCCTTAACAAAACCTCATAACTCAAATAGGAAAGCTTGCAAACACCCTGTAGAACACAAATAAATAGATCACAACCTGAAATGACGATTCCTTAGGCTCTGCCTTCAGGGCGAGGACTTAATTTGTAGTCGGAGCTGATGGATCTTTTTTGCCAGAATGCAAATAAAATTTCAATTGAGGACCCAAGGCTGAAAGTATTTATCCTTCTGGAACCCCCTGCTCATTATTATTTAAATACTGATGTTTAATTTTTCAGTGAGGGGAAATGAATTAAGCATGACTCCAAAATGCAGAGAAAAATGTGTCGGATATAGAGAGATCTGATTTTGAACAAGTCTAAACCATCATGATGATGATGTTCAATGTCATCATTGTTAGTGACTTCCTATTTACTAAGTGACTGAGACTATTCTAAGATCCTTATACAGACCGTCTCACTGTATCCTTCTAGAACTGCTATCTCTGCTATTTTTAGGTAAGATATCAAATGAAAGGGCTTAGCTAATTTTTACAAAGCCCTGAATCTTCGTGTTTTTCAGTGGTGTATGTGCTAGGTGATTCATACAACATGGCTAAACAGAAGATTATAACAGTAAATTCTGTGGGCTAGGCCACACAAAGTGCTAGATTTCCCTGCTTCACCCATTTCCCACCAAGCAAACCACATAGTGGTTGAAATAAAAAAGTCACTAATTTATCTTTATTAACTTAAAACTCTGAACAAAAATTCCTATAGTTTTACGGTCTTTGGGACTCACATGGAAAGTTTATGAGATAAACTAGGAATGGGAATGTACTTAGCATGAGTCAGGCCTGTGAAGAAGTATCTCTTGCAACAATTGTCTATCATGAGGCCTCAGTAAAGGCACCTAGCCAAAGCTGAGCCAAGTCTTTGTCTAAAATACTGATAAGGAATGCAGTTATGTCTCTGAGCATGGTCTATGTGTGGGCTACTAGGTCAGTAGTTGTATCTTTACTTGGAGACCCTAAAGCATTGGTTACGCCTCAGTCTGGTATGGGAAAGGGAGTTTTCCAGGAAACAGTCAATAATGCCTCATATGGCCAGAGAAGTCACATATGGACTTTTAATGTGGGTTATCATTTCAGTACACAAACACAGTCTTGGTATAAGTCCCCATCTTCTGTCTTCCCGTTCCTCAGTGATTTGGAGATGACTTCCTTTTAATTCTGCTTTGGAAATCTCTGTAAGTATGTCGCTGTGATGGATAGAATTGTTTTCTGTCCTGTTGGGCTAGGAATTTTAAAAACATAATACTTTTAGGAATATGAAAAAATTACAATGACAGCAAACTAATATATAATTCGTAATTTGACAAATTGTAAAAAAAAAAAAAGAAAGATCAGAACTAAAATGACCAAGAGATGACAATCGTATGAAATCAAGAGATGAAAACACAAGGGTTTAGGAAAAGGTAAGAGACAAGCAAGCAAAAGACTCCTTTGGATCCAGTAATACCCAAAAAGAAGTGTTCTTCTATCCACAGTCAGTGTGCTTGAGAGAAATGAGTAAAAGTAATTATTTGTCAGGTCTGACCATTGTCAACATTGGCCCTTCCCCTGATGTGTGGAAGGCCTGAGAATATTCTATGGAGAAATGAAAACTAAAACTCAACATTTCATGCATAAAGCACAATAGAAACTGGGAGTGAGCTAAAGCATGGAAAACCGGAGTCAAATGAGAAGCTTTATGTTTAGTGTCGTGAACGCCATCCACATTTTCCAGCCTGCTTTGGACATTCTGCAGGACTGATGAAGCTTCTTCAGGTAGGAGAATGGAGGCTTCCTCTGTGTAGAATATGTCATTGAATATAAGGTAGTCAGCATTTGTAGCTTGAACTGCTATCCCAAAAGGGAGACCTAGGAATTCACAGGGGCATTCTAGGAACTCAGAACCTCCAATTAGGCTTCTAAATATGACTGGAGAGTAAAAACTGATGGCTATTTTAAGAGATTCTACGAGATGAACAATAGAGAGCAAAGGAAGGAATCCTATGTAGAGAAGGAAACCTGCAATATAAGTAATTTTGTATCTGTTGGTCAACAGACCAGTTTGAGGACTGCTTACGCAACAGGGACTTACCAGAATGGTTATGATCGCACTCAGCAACATGGAAGCAATGTTGCAAATACGCACAATGGTATGAACCAACAGGCATATGCATATCCTGCAACTGCAGCTGCTGCACCTATGATTGGCTATCCAATTCCAGCAGGATATTCTCAATAAGACTTTAGACGTGTATGTAAATGTCTGCTTTTCATAATTGCTCTTTATAATATGTGTTATCAGACAAGATAGTTATTTAAGAAACATGGGGAATGCAGAAATGACTGCATGCAGCAGTAATTATGGTGCACTTTTCCTGCTGTTTAAGTTGTATATTTCTCTACATTCCTGAAACATTTTTTAGGGGGGAGGTTGTATTAGAAAATTCAGGCAATGTTTTCACAAAAGTAACTGTACAGTGATTTCAAATACAATAAATGAAAGCAATGCATGGCCTTCCAAGAAAAGATATTTGAAGACTGAAAAAAATATTCTGCATCTTGATAAGATAGAAGAAAAGAATCCAACCATTTAAAAAAATGGATGATAGAAACCAAACAATAAAAATACATGGAGAATAAAATAACCACTTTCAGGATGAACATGTTTAATTAAGTTTAAAAATAAAAGCATTCTGAGAGGCCAAAAGACATACGGCTTAAGATCTTCAGAGTCAAAAAGACATGGTTTTAAGCATAGAGTTCTTTTTAGTTTTTTTTATTTTTTATTTTGCTCTCTCTCTTTCTGTGTGTGTGTGTGATATTCATATGCATGCGTTTGTTGTGTGCACATGTGTGTAGAGGGTACATGGGGTATAGGTTAATGGTGGTGTCTTCTCCTAGTGCTTTCCACTTAATCTGAAGCTCAGATGGCTGAGAAATTCCTCTCTCTCTTCTTCCAGTCTCCTTCCTGAAGTTACAGACACATGCTCCTTTGACTAGCTCTCCGTGGATCCCAGGGATGTGAACTCAGATCCTCATGCTTCATTTCAGTTACTGAGTCATCTCCACAGCCCCCAGCCTAGGCTTTGATGATGTCAAGTGGATTATAACTCAAGACCAAAAAAGTGAAAGAACGTGAAATCAACAACAGAGTAACAGTATCTCTTAGATATTGATTACTGAGCAAACCAACAGAACAATTCAACAAAATAAAGCAAAGCAGCTTGGCAGAAGGCCCTGAGAAGATTATAGTAGGGGGATGTGATATTAGATTGAGAAAAAAGTGTTGATAGGGAAAAAGTTGATACATTATTCAACATGTTTGAGCCCTTGAGATAGATATTGTCATGCTACTGATTGATTATAATGGAACACTTCAGAAGTAATACATGCACATAAAACTAAGCACGTAAAAGAAGTAGGGAATTAATAACTATGAAAACCAGAAAAATACACAAATATATATATATATAATATTTGAATCAGTGGTAATGGCTAGAATAATGTAAAACCCTTATAATTGTTTCCACTTTAAAGACTGACATAACTATGCAGATAGATTCTTGAGAAATAAAGTGAGTTAATTGAAAATAAAGAAGCCAAAGGACCATGTTCAAAATTAATAACTCAAGGAAATAACAGCATAATGATGTGATTTCAAAATAAAATTTGGTATTACATAAGAGAAGACATGCAGTAGAAGACCCGGAAGGATTAGGAATTCTCTACTTCAGAACTTTATTTTCAGGAAGGAACTTCAGTGTGTGAAGAGTTTGCCTAAGCCATATACCAGGCCATTTGGGTGTGGGCCAGCCCAGAAGCTGAGGGAAGATCTCCTGAATACTGAGCAGGGACTTGAGGGGATGCCTGGGTGACAGAGACCTTGGTTTCTTTGGAGCTCAGAATTCTCCTGCAGAGAAAGAGCTGGAAGATGTGCCTGGGAACTCTGAGCACTGTGGTCATCTGACAGACAAAGAACCTGTTGTGTGACATCTTTTCCACCTCCAGGTGTAAGGAGGACTGTCATTCTTTCACCACTGAAATCACGCATGTCCACATTGCTTATTCTGCATCATGTATTGTGAATACAAGAGGAGTGTGTGTGTGTGTGTGTGTGTGTGTGTGTGTGTGTGTGTGTATTTTTCTGTCTGAGGCATCTGATGGCCAGGCTCTGGTGTTCATGGTCTCATTATTTTATAGAGCAGTTTGTCAATAGAGGGAAGGAAATAAATCATTATGAATCACCCATCTGCTTTTTCTTTCAGAAACTGTTCTAAAATTAGTTCTTAGAAAAGATAATGAGGGGAAAGCATACCCCTCATCATATTTTGGGGAATGGAGAGATGCTTCACCTTTTCTTTTTCTGTTTCCTGTGGTCAAAGCCAATTCCCTGGGGACTAACTGACCACGTTTATGGTTTCTGTTCTTATCTCACGCCAGGGTGCTATGTAGAGAACTGTGACCCTGTGCCTCCTAGTGGGATGTTTCATTCAAATCTGAAAAAGCGAAATCCATCCAGCCCCCCCCCCCCCGAAGCTCTTGCTGCAGAGAGCAAAAAAGCAGGAGCTATGAAAGGCATAGAGGCTTTCCTTCTAATGAAGGAGCTTTGACAACATCTGCTCAATGGACTTGCAGAACTGGTGTGAACCAGTGGCTATTTTTATGTGTCCCATTCATCATTTTGAAGTAAAATGAACATTTTTTTTATCTTGTTCTGTCTTTGCCTTTGTATACTGAGTTATTGGGCACAGTGAGCTTGTTTTCTAGTTTCTAATTCTCTGAAGAAGAATTTGATTCTGTCGTAAACACCACCTTCCGTCACAGGCATGTGCTAGGGGCTGATGACGCTCCTTGGAGGAAGAGTTGAGATTAAATCAGATACAGAATGACCAACAGATTAAATGGTGGTGGTAGGCATTTTAGCCTTTGCTAGTGTTTTTGTTTGTATTTGATTCTCGTTTACTTTTGGGTTCATGAAGACTTACAGCTCCTTACTCCTTTGAAATTAAAGACGGCAGGGTGATGAGTTCTATCCAGCAAATGTTGTACGTGGTGGGTGTATTTTCCAAACTATGGTACTATGGTATTCATTATCTCGAGCTTTTTTTTTTTTTTCCCTCTTGACTGTAACCCAGATGACAGAAAATAAACTAATGATGTCATAGTTCAGTTGCACATCTTTAGCCTCAAATGTGTCTAAAATGACAACAATAGGGATAGTTCTCTGACCTACCTTACTGACCCTGTAAAGTGGAAAAGCAAGGATTTTTTTTTTTTTTAATTTGCTATAATATCTTTGCTATTTTGTGTCACTGAAAATTTGGGGGTGTAGGTTTGGTTGTCTCTGAAGGACTGGAGTCTTCACTTAGACTTTTCTGATATAATGATTTATAAAAGAATTATTTCCTTCATAAACATTTGGACTGAACTTTCTATGACTACTTCAGTGTGATCTTTAAAACAGACATAATTTGGGTTAGAAAATGCAGGAGATTTTTATTACTTTCAAGTCTAACTGACCATTTTTTATTTGTATCTTTTCTGAATAAAAAAAAAAAGAAACTAAGGTGCCAGAGAACTTCATTTTGCCTGAACATGTTTATTAATCTAATTGATAATTGTGTTGAGCATGATACTTTTAATCATGTTATAAAGCAGATGCATAAATGCGATTTGAAGAGGTAAATCTGTGACTGCTGCTCATCCCGCTGACTTGCTTACAGAAATCTGTCTTCTCTCTCCAGATCTTTCAGACTATTTGTTCCACGCTAATAGCTTGGAAACATCACTTCTGGAAGTAATTTATTTAAACCATAAATCCTTACTACTGCTTTCCGCTTGGCTACATGGCACCTGAGATGGCCAGGGTGCATCGCTGGAGGACACAATCCATTACAAGGCAAGGGTAAATGGGACGTCCTTATTGCTCTGATCCTGAGCACCTGTGGACAGTCAGATGTCTCATGTTACCCCACTCTGCTCGGCAGTCTATGCATAGATTCCAGATGCTTACCCATCTAGATATCAACTGGGATATTTTTAAGTCCCCCCTTTTCTCTTTGTGTTATATTTTTAAACCAGCATACAAAACACTGGATTTCATTATGATGTTTTTACATACATACATCAACATACCCAATGCTTACTTGTCATCCTCCTACAGTCCTCTCCTTTCTCTCTTCTTGCTGGTCCTCTTCATTCCAAAGTACCACCCTGCTCTGTTTTCATATCACATGGATTCTATTACCCTGTTATCTGAGCTTCTCTCAATTAGAGACTCTATTTGCCTCCCACTCAACCTCCCACTTCTAATTGTGAGGGAGACAGAGAGAGGGAGATAGTGGGAGAGAGAGAGATAGTGGAGGAAAGAGAGGGGGAGAGGGAGAGAGGAGGAGAGGGAGAGGGAGAGAGAGAGAGGGAGAGGGAGAGAGAGAGAGAGGGAGAGAGGGAGAGAGAGAGAGGAATCTCAATTTTGCATATGAAAAAATAAAACATTTGTCTGAGTCTGGCCTCCTTTTGTTAACATAATGATCTCCAATTCCATTCATTTTCTTGCAAATACCATGAATATAAACAAGAGCTTTCTGAAAATGATTCCAACAACAACGTAGGAAATAACCCCAAGAGTTGACAATTGTTATAGTAGGCATGAAATTAAAAAGCTTCTGTACAGCAGAGGAAGTGATCACTAGAGCAAAGAGGCAGATTAAAGAGTGGGGAAAATCTGTCAAGTGTACATTAGACACAGCATTAATAGCTAGAATATGGACAGAACTGCAGAAATTAAATTAAAAACATCCCCAATCATCCATCCAATGAGAGAGTTCTTAGAGGAAACGGCCATGAATTTCTAAAAAGGTGTCAGGTATTATCAACTGTTAAGGACATACAAATTAAAAATGCCTTTAGATCCCATTTTACTCTTGTCATAATGACCACTGTGAAGAACATTTTTTCTGCTTTTCCTTTTGTTGAAAAAAAATTCTTTTCTTATACAACATATCCTGAGTACAGTTTCCCCTCCCTCATCTCCTCCCAGTTCTTTACCACTTCCTCTCCCATTTGAGTCCAGTCCATTCCTGTCTCTTTAGAAAAGAACAGGCTTCTAAGAGATAATGACAAAACATAACAAAATAAAGCATACTAAGATAAAACAAAAGCCATCACATTAAAGTTGGACAAGGCAAATCAACCGAAAGAAAAGAGCCCCAAGAAAAGACACAAGAACCAAATACTACTGGTCTCAAAAAAAGAAAAAAAAAAGTAATGATGACATGACTCCAAATGCTATTCTCTATACTCCTGGATCAGTGCCTATCTCAGCCATCACCAGAGAGGCTTCCTCCTGCAGCAGATGGGAGCAGGTGCCAAGCGAGACCCCCCAGACAAACATTACATAGGGAGAGAGAATGAGATGTCTCCATCAAATTCCTCCCCTCAGAACTCAGTGAAGAATAGTATGTACTGAGCACTGGTTCTGCACCCCAAGCTAAGCTACAGCTACAGCTTCTGATCATCTTAACATTCCTTTAAATTATGGATATATCCCATGGGAGAGAAGCAGGAAGAATGAATACAAACTTTGAGAATTTAATCATTCTCAAACACATTACCACTAAGCCAAATAACATAGATGGGTTCATGATTTCTGGCTTCATGACTACCCTGACAATTAGTTTATGGCTGATATTTATCAATAAATGAAACTATTTAAATCTAAACTTGACTTTGTAGGGAAATATGAGGACATTACATCTGGCAAACGATGCAACTCATATGTCTCACTAAAGGCCAAGGATTTGCAGTTCTGATTTCTTTCACTGTGGCTACATAAAAAAGTGAACTTGACAAAGCTTCACACAGTGTCTGAAAAATTCTATTTCTTTCAAGGTATGTGCAATACTTTAGTTTCAAAAATCAAAGAAGAAGAGATTTTAAAAGAAAGATATTCAGATAAAGAGGCTGAGAAGCAAAATGAGCCTCAGAAAAGCCTCTTCAAGCTGAGAAGTTAGGAGAAGAACAAAACACAAGTAAGGTCCCAGAAGTCCTTATGTCTTAATTCTATGCTGGCACTGACCAAGGTTTCAGTAAGTTGGTCTGTGTTTTCAACATAAACCAGTCTGGAGATAAATATTTCATTTTCTTAAATTTTATGTTGCATGTATGTTTGTATGTGTATGTGTGCACACACATATGGAGGTCAGATGACAACTCTGTGGAGTTAGCTCTCTCTTTCCACCATTACATGGGTTCTGGGGATCAAATTCAAGTCACCAAACTTGCATAGCAAGAACCTTTATCCAATAAGCTATTTTGCCAGAACAAACACTTCATTTCATGATAAAACTTGAAATAAAATTATGTAATATATGACTATGCCTAGAGACCAACCTGGGGCATGATTTTCAGGAAGAAATTATGTTTTGAGGATGCAGTCAAAGTTTCTTCTGCTATGTAGTTCTGCAACCCTAAAAAAGGAACTGCTTAAAGTGCTCCTGTATCATCTTTGTCCATTAGAAAACAAAAGAACTGTAAAGTCTAGCCTACTGGCACAGGCCTATAATGGAAGATGCTTGGGGGGCTGAGGCTGGAGGCAGAGTAAAAGGAGAAGTAAAAAAGGAGAAGGAGGAGGAGCAGGAGGAGAAGGAGAAGGAGGAGAAAGAGAAGGAAGATTAGATTGGGCAGGAAGAGGAGGAACAGGGGGAGGAACAGCAGCAGCAGTAGCAGGAGGAGCAGGAGGAGCAGGAGGAGCAGGAGCTGAAATGATTTCTTTGTTATTTCCCAGGTCCTGAAAGTTTTTTAATATGTCATTGTGTTGATGAATTTAAGGCTTCTGTTTTTTAATTTTAATTTTAAGTTTTGTTTTGTTTTATCAACACTTTTTTTTTCAGATGAGTAGATTTATAATTTGGTAAATATTGGACAAAAGAGTGAGCTTGTTTACTTTTCAAATTTTATTTTTTTTTATACTTAAAATATAATTGCATAATTTCTTCCTTCCCTTTCCTCATCTCATGTTCCCTTCTTCTAAACCTTCTGCTCCTCTCAAAGTCATGGCCATATATATGTAATATATATGTGTGTGTATTTATTATATATATATATACACACATATACATATATACATATACATATATATTATATATATATGCACAAATATTTAAATGCAATCTGCTGAGTACATTTCATGTTGCTTGTATATATATAATTTCAGGATTGAATACTTAGCATTAGATAACCAATTAGGAGTAGGGGGCTTATTCATGAGTAAAAATAATTCTCCCACTTTCAGTATTCCTTCATTGCCTTTGTCTGAGAGATGGGCTCCCTGAAATTTTTCCTTTCCACATGATTATTTCTAGTGGTATTTTCCTTGTTCAGATCATGTGTAGACAGAGATATTGTTGAGGTATCATGGGTAGAACTTCCTTATCATTTCAAGAAGACACAATCTCAGAAGATTTCCTAGTCCTCTGGCTCTTAAAACCTTTCTGCCTTCTCTTCTGCTTATGTGTTTTGGGATTGAACTTCTAAAACTTAGATTTTATAAGTAATGTCCTAATTGTTTTTCCTATCTGTAATTTATTCATAACTGGAGCAGGAGAGCTGAAGAAATCTACAGGTGAGTAAAGTAGTTACTATTAACGAGTGAGGACCGGAGTTTGGACTGCCAACATCCACGTTAAATGCAGGCAGGAATCGTGAACTACCGGTGGGTGGGAGGCTGGCTAGTTAGTCTAATTAAATCAAAGAGCCTTGCTTTCGAGTGAGAGACCTTGCCTCAAAATATAAGGTTGAAAGTGATTGAGGGAGATACCTGACATCAGCCTCTGGACTCCACATCCACATCCACACACACACACACACACACACACACACACACACACACACAGAGACAGAGACAAAGAGACAGAGACACAGAGAAGAGAAGTATATAAGCACATGCAAATACAAAAATTCAAATACCACACATGCAAATACAAGCAACAGAAAGAAAGAAGGAAGAGAAGAAGGTTGAAAGAGAAAGAACGAAGTGTCCATAAAGGCACTACTTATTTGTCTCCTTTGAAAACCCTAAACATTTGCAGTGTACAATAGAGAATACGACCTGAATTTGACCATATAGAAGGAACACTGGGCTAAGTTTTAAGTTGCAAGTTCCTGCAAATTTATGATGCAGCCTTAGGAAGCACTTTACTTAACTGGGGATCAATTTCCGTTGCAACAGGAAGGAGATTGAGGGACTTGGTTTCGAAGATGCAATTAGACCACACGTAATTCGTAAACGTTTATGCTTTTATCAATTCAAGTAACAAAGAATAGACAAATATCAAGTGCTGCAGATGCCGTATTTCCCAGGCTGTGTGAAATAGCCACTGTCTTTCCCCGTGGATTTACCTGAGATTGTTGTCTTTCCTACAGACTGAAAAAGCCGATCGCATTTTTTAGTATCCCATCACCAAATAATTCAAGTTCTGAGATACGATCATCACCTCCCGATTTCACAGCATGTAAGTATAGCTCTGTGTGTCGTTCACTCTGTCATTTACTTAATGACTGCATTGAGATCCACAGACCTTTTGTTCTACTGTACTTTCATGTTTTCTCTGAATTCTTTAGCGAGGTTAGATTCTTGAACTTTTTATTCTATTATTGCCTTCATGTTTTCACCGGATTCTTCAGCTAGATTAGATCCCATCCATGATTGAATACAATTACTGTTTAATTGTAATTCTCCTTAATTCCACTGGAGAACATGTGTTGAAAAAGTTCAGTAAGAATCTGACACATAAAAGCTTGTCTCAGTCTAAGTAGATATGAAAAACGTGATAAAGTACTTGCTCGGCACTGCCTGGGAATGGCCTTCATCTCTAACACGCCTGCGTCTCTGTCTTCTCACTCTGCTCAGCTATACCTTCCCTCATGTGACTCACCGCTTCAAACCCTTCCTGCTTTTCACTCTCTGTTCATTCATCTTCATTCTTCCTAATGACCTGTCTCCTCTCTGTCCTTTCTACCTGGCTCTCTATTGTTCAGATAAATAAATGGGAGTAATGTCTTGTGCTTAGAGTGCATTCCTTCTGCTGGTTTTGAAAACTTTGTGGATTTGCTCATGTGTTATTCCTTCCTGCCTGGCCTCTAATGTCTATATTTTTGTACCCACCAACCTGTGGGCATGACTCAAAACTTGCACCGCAGAAATGACATGTGAAATTGTCACTCTTTGGGTCAATATTTACCTGTTGGTGTGACCCATTTCTTAGATTCCAACATGATAAAAACTGTAAAATTTCTGTTTGGCTGTTGTTCCCACTGATTCCCAATGGCAGGTCCAATATGAAATCAGATTCAAAGACTTTCAAATTTCTTTTGAAATTTACCTCCTATATTTTTCCATTTCAAGCTGCCATCAGGTCTCACGTCGTAGATTTTTCCTCTGTTCATATTTGTGCTTTTATGATTCTCTGTACAATTTCTACAATAATCTGCTTTAAATGAAAGTATGATTGTGTCCGTGCTCTGTGGATTTATTTTAGATTCTCCTCACTATGCTAAGGACAAAAGCTAATTTTACATGCAATGATACAATCATGAAAGATGTGTAAAAAGTACCAGCACAATTTGCTTACATTTTTGCTTATTTCACGATGCCACACCTGCCCTTGTATGCTCCACTCGTCCCGACCTTCTTCATATTCCTAAGATCTGCCAAACCTAGTAGAATTCTGGGCCTTCCCACAGACAGTTCCTCTCTCCCCTATGAAGTTTTTTTCCTTCTCCATCTTATGGAGAAACGTATGTCGTTTAAAGAGCATATCTCCTATGCTTAGAAATTTGGTTTTGACATCTTTCTAGAGGGCAGAAACTAAGATTTGGCAAAAGTATAATCTTGATTAAATTCACATGACACCTAAAAGAAGGACTTGAAATCTTATTTTGCTGTGTGGTTGTGGAAGCCTTAGTTTTTCCCCAAGATTTATTTCTATGAAGTCTCTTAGGTCATGGGTCTCTGAAAGACATCATCAGTAGTAACTATGCTGTATTTCCCTTGCCTATGGACCTGTGAGCCTTTTTATAATTCCTTTAATTCTTAATCTCTGGTACTCTGATGAAATCGGTTACAGCCATAGCTATGCCTGGGCACGTGAATTTAACTCCATTCCCACTGATTTCCTCACAGATTTTATGCAGTTTACTTCTCTCCAACAACCACTCATTGTTTGGAGTCACTATTTCAGGGAGAGTGATCTCTTTTCATTCACATATCAAGTACTCCCTGGATGCAAGCGTGGCACAGGAGGACCATTTGGAATCTGCTTATGGTCACTGCATTTCTTTGTTTGCCCTTGTGGACTTCCCAGAGAGTGCAAGAGTTAAAAGGCACAATAGACCCTGTTTGAAGATGACAGGAACGATTTAAAAATCAGCAGAAATAGCTCGCTGGCCTGCTGCTTGGTACAGCTAGGCTATAGGGATATTATAAATGGCGACTATATATACGTTTAGGTGCTGTTATAAATATGCTGCACGTAAGTGTTTCTCTGGAAGGCCGGGAGGGCAGAATCAATGTAGAGCCATTTTTCCCCCTGTCAGGAGCTATAGAGTTTTTATTGGCACAATTTCCATTACTCAGCACTGACTACAAGCTCTTTGATCAAACTAATTAGAAATACTTACACTTTGTAGCATACATCAAATTTATTATTGAGATTATGTATGTGCATGCATAGAAAATAAATAGAGGTATTAAATATGAAACTATGACATTTATACCACGAGTTAGAATGCGGAGGCATTCTAATCAGATTGTGAATATACTTAAAGTACAGATTTTCTTGTGTGGATTATACTATTCAGCTAAAACTACAATGACTAATAAAATCTCAATGTGTAAAAGAGGACATATATCTTTTTCTGCTAATTGAATCAATATGTGTGTATTTGTCAAGCATTACATTTTGTTAAAAGCTCTCTTGATAAAATAAAATAAATGTGTGTCTGAGTCTCTGAGCAGAGTCTTACTATCATGGTGGAAAAGGGTTGCCCTGATTTATTGGCGTGTAAAGTCACAGTGTTGTCAAATGTGTTAAGTTAAAGAAGTTGCTCAGGCTTCTAATGGAAACTCAGAAGAGGAAGGGAGGGGATTTGAGTAACGCTGAAAAGATGACTTGGAGATTAAGGTAGCAAAGGGCAGTGAGTAGCAAAAGGATAATTGGGACAGGAACTACAGCTTTGCTTTCTGAATCCCAGGATTTAAATCACGACACTAGCTGTGGGCATGTAGGTTGTTCAGTGAAGATTTTGGATACTTTAGCAACGCTGTGATGCAAGGGTGGAAGAGGATGTGCATACCAGACGTGCCAGGTGATGAAATTGTGATTTCTAATTCAGTTGTTATTGTTAGGACTACAAAAGCATTTTCAGAGTTCATGACTGAGTGTTCGGCCCTTAAAGGACATCTATGTGAAACCCCACTCCCAAAGCTCAGGGCATTGTGGAAGAGGGGGTGGGCAACATATAAGAGCTGGAGGATGGCAAAGAGTGCTGTGTAATGCTGTGTTCTGGGCATCTCATGGCTGGTCCTCTCGTGGATGCACAATAGCTGTGGTTACCTATTCAAATCCAAGGAAGCCAAAATTCTAGAGTGGGTGAGGGAGGGGCTTACTGGTTTCCATCCCTAGTTGAGGAGCTACTGATAGTCGGTGTGGCTTAATTGGGAAGTCATTTTCTTTGGAGATGGGGCCACAGGTACTATTCCAATGATCCACTGGATGGCCCCACTCATATTTGGGTCACACTAATTGTATGCAGTGAGATGAGAAGAATAAGAAGAGAACATGAAGTTGAAAGGAGCATTTGATGAAGGGATGGGGAGAGTTGAATAGGGAAACAGTACTTAATAAGATTATAACACATTGTATAACTGCACAAAATGCTTAAGAGACAGATTTTAAAGGGGACGGTCTTTCCCAGTTTGGGAAATTGTAGGGATTTACATGAGTTGTGTAAGCTTACCAGTTCTTAGCAATCTGGGTATGGATAGGGTCACGATACACTAAAAATGTACTCTTATTATACACATTTAATTTCACTAAGTCATCTCCATCAGTGAGAGGTAGACTGCAGATATGTTAACAGGAAACCATCATAGCTGATTTTAGCCTTCATCTCTAAGTTATGATTTCCAATAATGAGAATCTCCAGCTTTCAATCGTGACAGAATTCTATCTATCTGCAATACCTGAATTTTCATAATTTTTGACAGCACATAAAACACATCTCTTACCTCAAGATAATAGATTGCCTATTCTGGAGCCAAATATAAATGGCTGTGGCTCAGGAACACAGATTTAGGTTACTGTATATATTGTGTTCCAATGTATTAACAGTTTCATGAAATTTTTATAGTAGCCAGAACACTTTTTGTTTTGTCTATACATTGGTGGGTACATCAGGTAGGAGGATTACAGTAAAGCATAAGTTCTCTGTGGCAGACTTCAGATGCTATCTGATGCCATTATCAGTCACAAGGACGTTAGGTCCTAGTTGTAGTACACCTATTGTGGTAGCTCAGCAAACAAGACAAAGGTGCATTCATAGGTGCGAACCCAGCCAGACCTCAGCAGAGGGAACTGCTATCATGGCAAGTGTCGTCCCGGAGAGTGAAGCCCTGAGTGACTCATCTCAGGGGTTTTCACTGATACCTAAGCGCCTCAGGTGTTCCACTGATAGCACGTGCAGATCATGAGCAATCAAATATCCCCCACATAAAGACAACACCTGCAGACAATATAAATGCCAAGACTTAGGCAGCCTCTTTCCCAACAGTGCACAAAACAACCATTTTAAACATGAGTAAAAATAAACTCCTACAACAGGTCCCACACACAGGTGGCTAATAATCAGCCATCTGGGAGGCTAAGGTAGCCCATCGTATATGGATCTATACCATTCCAGCTTTTCCCAATCACTGAAGTTCTAATCAATTAATAAGCCTTGTAAAATGCTTAACATCGGTGTGGCTTCTACTTTTCTGAGAACTTATGTTTACCTAGAAGCTTGCTAAAATTACATTTAACTAATATTCATGTCTGTTATTTCTAGGATACCCAAAAGAAGGCAACACTGTAATTCAGAGCCCTCTGCACCTCATTCGTGGACATTCCAACGCAGGAGAATTACCGGTGTAACGTTTCCTTTCTACTCACAGAAATGTCCTTGTCCTTATTTTTCAGCCATAGGATTCTGTCCTCCTGAGATTTGAACTTTTCACCTGTGTTTACTACTCTGCTTCACGCTGATGGGCAAGCTCATGCACTTTCAGTCTTTTTGAAATGTCTGTTTTCTTCAGTAATTGGCCTCTGTTCCAATTACTTGTTTTTGGGAGCACACAATGACAGTCAAAGCAAACTTTTTCTTTGAGATTACTTAATCTGCAATGGCAAGAGTCATCAGAGCTGAAGAGGCAGGCTCGTTGAATGACGGCAATTAGGCAACCACACACGACTCCAGATCAAAAGGCACAGTTAGGACTTTCAGCCTGCCATCTTTCCGCCCTGTATCATATTCACAATGGTGTGCAGACATTCCCTCATAAGATTTATGGATATTTTACGGGAAAAAGAAACGATGCTTTAGTCGTCGTTTTCAGCCTCTAACTTTAAGACATCACTAATCTCCTTTCTATTTCAATATTCTTGCGATGTCGCAGGCAACATATAACCTTTATAACCACCATCTCACAGCAATCAAGATGGCCTGTGCATGGCATGCACAGCAATGGGTTCATTGTCAGTCAAGCAAGGAATGACTTATAGGACCATATCCCACTCCAGTGAATTACTGGCTGGTGGTGTATTACTGGGGAGAGGGAGCCATCGTTGTCTTCATTGGTGTGCCCCTGGGTGAGCCCACTAGGCTCCGATGGAGAGATAAGAACCCAAGGGCATCCAGATTGTCTTGATTAAAGTCAGTGGGTCACAAGACAAAACGCAAATGCAGAAAGGGATTGAGGGGGGGAGGTGGCTGGGGTGTGGGGGTCACAGGAGAAGGTGGGTTGAGAGGGACCAGATCGCACTATGGGCATGAATAAAATTGTAAAAAGAGAAAGCTAGTAAAGGTTATTTTTAAATCAACGGAGATAAAAATTCGTACAGCAATATTAACCGTTACACCGTAAAAGAAATAACTCCTTTGGCATGACCCACTCAGTGACACGGTTGCTCAAGTGTTATGTCTTCATTGTGAAGTCGCACACCAGCATCGCCCGCCCCCTCTCCCCTAACCCAGACATCTGTCATTGGATTTCTGAGGCTCAAATTATTTACTCTGTGAACTTCAGAAATTACACTGATGTGACATGTCATTGTTTGTTTGTAGCTTCTTCTTTTTTTTTTTTGCATACTGCCTTTTGCGTGTCTGTGTGCGTTGTACTACGTATGGCAGTTATTCCTTACCCACATTGGTTATGTGACGCCATTGCTGGCTATGCATCGACGCACTGATGGGCGTGTGAGCTGCTTCCTCTATGGATGTTTGGAATAGTGCTGCCGTGAAGATGCATGCACAGGTTCGAGTTTTATGTGCATGTAAAATTCTATTTCTTCCACCAATAATAAATTCCTAGTTCATATGGTAGTTTGATCTTTCACTGTCTTGATAGAGAAACAACTATTTTCTAATGTGTGAATTCTTTTCCATCTCACTAAGATGTCCGATTTGTTTGTTTTAAAGCTGTTTATTACCATAGCCTTCTTGTAGGTGTAGAGCGACAGAGCACATACCTTTGATTTATGTTTCCTTGAAGACTGATGGTCCCAAGTGCTGTTGTTTCTGTGGTGAAGTTTCTACGGCTTTCTGAATGTTGCAGAAACTAAGTCTAAATCAGCTACACAGCTGTAAATGTTTTCTCCCATCCCTGGTTGCCTTCATGCTTTCTTGATAGTTCAAAGCAGGCCTTGAATCTGAAGTGCCTCCTGTGCATTTTAATCCTTACTCAGCCTGAGTTTCTGTTATCGTATTTTTTTTTTTTAAATCCATTGTTATATACAGTTGTGAGGAACCCCACTTTCTCCTGAAAATTCCTTACGGTCAGCTCTTATTTTTTAATTAAGTTTCTAAATGGACTAGGGCTTCATCTTTTTTTCTTTTCATAGCATCCTAGTGCCATTCTTTGAAAAGAAATGTCCTTTTACCACGCACTGGCTTGATAGTCATGTCAGCAATCAACTGGCTATAGAGATGCAGGTGTTTCTATGGACGCTCAGCTTCTCCAGCAGTCTAAAGGTCTAAACACTAGTTTATTTTTAATTATGTGTGTATGTCTATCTGGATGAGTGAAGACGCCCCTGAGTTCATAAGAGGGTGCTGGTTCTTCTGGAGGTGGAGTGGTCACTCTGGGATGACCCCAGAGCCAGACAGGGATTTCTTTGTTTCCCCTTTGAGCAATGACTGCTTGGCCCCAGTAAGGGGCAATAGAATGTTTTATTATTTTCAATTTCTTCTTGACATATCCACTTATTTTCTACGTACTTTATCTTAGGTCATCAGGATCCATCTCAACCATCATTTGCAGAGGACTTCTTGATTATTCTGGAATTGAGACTAACCTCTAACTAACACAGACCTTTCTGACCACAAAGATTGTACAAAATTGAGGTAGGTTCATTGGCTGTTGATTATTTTAATATACTTTTAAAAAACTGGACAAAAAACACAAGCAGCTAATGACTGCCAAGAGAATGAAAATTAGCTCCTTGTGCGGATGAGTCTCCTAATTGTTTAATCCAATACAAAGCAATCAACCCTGAAAACACATACACATAAACAAAATGAATGGACTCATCCGGTTGTGTTTATATATCTGCATTTGTGCGTGTGGTCGAGTGCACGCGCGTGCGTGCGCGCACACACACACACACACACACACACACACACACAGACACGGCGGGGGGGGGGGGGCGGTGAGGAGAGGATGGAATAAAAGAAAAAGATGCCATGAATTTGAAAGGAGGTAGGGGTAAGGGAAGTGATCAGAGGAAGGGAGGGCAGGGGGATGTGATGTAATTATATTTTAATTAAAATATATTTTCACGTCTTTGCTATTGTTTACTAAATACAATTCACAACAACTGATGATATTCACAAGCAGTGTAAGTGTCTGGGTGCTCTTCGGTGATACAAGTATAGAAAACCAGCCCAGCCTGCGCTGTTTATGGAAAACTGCCAAACAAAGCTTGCTACTTTTAATGTTTTGTAGAATCCTCTTCATATTGGATTGAAACAGTCTTCCTGGTTCCATGGGCCACCCACATCTAAGGCAAAAGCGAAAAGAATACCACTGAGCCAAGAGAAGGCAACTTGTAACTCTGAAAATTCAAATACGGTTTATAAATTTTGGAGCAGACCATTTGTGTCACATGAAAAAGTAAGTGCTAATGAAAACCAACACTTAATAATACTAGGGAGAGCATTCAGGATTATTTTTCAGGAGTCAAGTGTGCAAGTGAACAGAAATTCTGTCATATTATTTAGTGAAATGTGGAGCCAACGAGGGATGTGCTGAATTGGAGTAAAAATTTCACTGACTATCTTTTCATCATAGTTTTGAAACGGCTGCTATAGGGAGTTGCTTAGGGAGTAACCAAGGTGTAATTTAAATATAAATAATCAAAATCAAGTTAAAGGTGCCTTGGCCTTTGAACACCCTGATTTACACTAGTCGTTCCAAAGCAGAAGTTACCTCCCCATGCCTGCCTCAGGGGACGTATGGAAATATCTGAAGACTTTTGGGTGTCTTCATTTAGAATGGCCACAACCGTCACTGTGTAAATACAGTCTAGAGATATTGTTAACCCTCTACAATGCATAGTAAAGCTTTTATGACAAACTGAAGAGCCCAGATGCCAAGTTTGGGAATTATTGCTTGGATTGTGGTGCTCAGTAGCATCTACCCCAACAAACCCCAATTCAATCTGCACTGCAGACTTCAATCATTGGCCACATTTAGTGCCTTTATTTGTGTAAGTAAAGATTTTCTTTTCTTATATAGCTGGGTTTAGCAATGTGTACGCAAGTGTATAAGCAAGGACAGTGGTATTCCATTAAAACCTTTTATGCCCGTACTCAGTGTTTAAGCATATTTTACATTGTTAGCATCTTGCAATTTCACGACCTAAGCAGGCAGGCAAAAAAATGTTTCTTACCGGGATAGTAATAATATAGTTTCCATCTAAGCCGCTTGCTAAATCTGAATGACATTAATTTTTAATTATCTCTGTTTAAATAAATTGAAATTTTAAGATACTAGTCTCCAAAAACTTATTAAAACGTATTTTAGGTAGAATTGCCTATAATGAAGTCACCATACAAGGTGGAGATGGAGCTCTCAGAAGCGTCAGGTTGTTAGGGACTGACAGATGCAGAGACTCAGAGGCTGCACTTAAGGGAGTCTCAGAGTGAGGCTGGTTATGACCCTCCATCGAAGGAAATCTCATGCTTTTGTGATGAAGCTGAGTTGCAGTTCGTTCCCCATCTTGAACCCAACGTTTCTTTGTTCTGTAGTAGGAGCCTCCAATATTTATTGATTTTTGTTTTGTCAAGAGAAGGCATTGTAGAAAGAATTCCAAATCATCTACATCAATTTTCATAATTTCATCTTAAAGTACATGTTATTGCATATTTTTATGAATGAGAATATTTTTTCTCGAAGGAATTAATGAGCTGCTTAAGAGGAAAGTGTGTAAGCAATGGGATCAGGATCCGCGTCTGCTATGTCTGATTCTAGATCCTGGGCTCTGAATACTATAGGATTATTTTGAAGGTCAGTTTCTTTCCTGTGGACGTTGCTGTCTCGTGAGGAGTTGGTGAGCACCTGACAGAAGATATGAGTTCGTATGCTGCTGTTCATAAAAGCATCCACAACCCTTCCCGAATCAAGTGCTGCTGGCCCCACTCGGAGGATGGCAGGTAGCCTGCTCTCTCCCTCTAGTATGGGTGGGACATGCATGATTATTTTCTATTGGTGGTGCCTCTAAGCCCTCACCCCTACACCCACTTCTCGACCCTCTGTAAACCACACAAGCAGGCACTCAGTGTGGTCTGGGATCCAGCCACACATCTCGCTGACCCAAATGACTCTCGTGCTGATTTGGTATAGAGTAATAGCAGGTCTTCTCTTATTTAATGAAATGACTAGCCAAAGAAGCCTATTCTTTAAATGATTACATAAGACAAAGAATGTATTATAATTTTTCTAAGTTCGGAAATTCTTCTACTACTGAAATGGACTATCCTATCTGAATATTTTCGTAGTACTCAGAACAGGGAGACAGGGAAGCAAACATAAAACTGCAAAGTACATGGTATAATATTGTATGATGTAATATACGTGTACATACTTATCTTCCTTTCATGAGTCGAATGAACAAGATACTAAAACCAAAATGCATAAAACAACTTGACACAATTATAAGAAGAAATCGGCGATTACATAAGCATAACGAGGTATTTAATACATCTTTACCAAAATCAACACATTAAAACAAAGCGACTGCAAAGGAAATAAAATTTAAAAATTATTTAGAAGCATGCAGTAGTATATGTGCATCATAGTCTTACTAAGTAAATATAAAATTTATTTTTTGCTATTGAAAATAGACTTTTTTTCACGCAATATATCATGATTTCTGTTCCCCCGCCCCCCCATTTCTCCCCGTTCCTCTTCCCTTCCAATCCAGATCTAAAACTATTTCTGTCTCTCCTTAAAAAACAAGCAGGCATCTAAGGAATAATAATGAAATAAAATAAGATAAATTAAAAAAAAACACAGAAATCAGAATATATCACAAAGAATAAACAACATATAAATACAGAGACACACACATTTGTACACATAGGAATCCCATAAAACACAAAACAAAAGCCAAAATATATATGCAAAAAACCTATAAGGTAAAAATAAAAAAATAAAAAATAAATGCCCTATGTTAACATTATGAGTTAAAGAACATTGGCCATCTACTGCTGGTCAAGGGGCTGTCCTTGAGAGTGGTTTGTTTCCTCTGTGAGACTCCTTTGGAGGAAACCAAATTTTCATTAGCAAGTGGTTTTCTAACTAGAGATAGTTCCTGGGTTAGGGATGAGGCATGTTGTCCACTCTCCTTTCTGCTCTAGGACCCGATCTAGTGCAGACCCATGAAGGCTCTGTGCATGCTGCCTCAGTCTCTGTGAGTTTATATGTGCACCTGTCCTGTTGTGTATAGAAGGTCTTGATTCTGTGGCGTCCTCCATCCTCTCCGGCTGCTACATCCTTCCCTGAGCCCTGAGGGAAGGAATTTGATGGAGACATCCCTTTCAAGTCTGGGTGTTCCAAGGTCTCTCACGCTCTGCATTATGTCTTCCTGTGAATCTCTGTATTTGTTCCCATCTGCTGCAGGAAGCTTCTCTGAGAATGACTGAGCATGGATCTATGATTGTAGCAGGATGTTTTTAGGAGTATTTATTGCTACGAATGGAGAAATCAGAGCCCTAGTGATGAAAGCATGGAGCGGTGGGAACCTCTACCTACAGACCAGCGCCCCTACTCTGGGGCTGAGAAACACCGGGAACAAACAACGATGAGGGGCAGACTAAAGCCAGAGGTGGCATCTGTCTGACTCTCGTCTTTCCCAGGAGTAGGCAGATCCTTTAGGTTCCTGTGCAACACCTCCTTTTGCTTTTATCTTTTTAGACAGTAACTCAATATGCGGTCTTGGCTGGCCTTGAACTTCTGGCTTCATGTCCAAATGTTGATACTGTAGGCATGTGCTACCATGCCTGTCTTCTATTCAAAATAGACATACAATTTTAACTATCAGACAAATGCACATGGTACACTGATTTCCTCTCCTAGTGCTCCACTCTCTTTCTTCCCTCAGCCTCCTCCTCCCACTGGTCCTGATGTTTCTCTGCCCACGTTCACTCCTACTTCAGATTCTCCTTATTTCCAGACGGAGAATTGGTATGTGTCTTTAGTCTACAGTTGAAGGTGGCAGAGGAGGCAGGCACAAAATAAAGACAGATGTCAAGGTTCGCTTGTGTTACAGGCTTCTTAGGGGACATGTGGAGGCCCCAGTAAGAGGTAGTAACCCTTTCAACAAAAGCAGTCTTCAAACCCCCAAGAAATCTCGAAGGCAACTGCTGCTATCACAGCCAACACAGCTGAGCTTCTATCAGCAGCAAAGCCCGTGGGGGATTAATGATTTGTAGTTCAGCTCTGTGAACTCCAGACTCAATGATTTTAAAACGGTAAAAGAAAGCATCAGGAGAACAGATGTGTGCGGGTGTCCTAGGGGTTCTGAGTGGATTCGCACTGAAGTTAAAAGATAAACCACTGCAGGGTCTGGTGATGTAGAACTTTAGTAATCTCAGCTGCTAGAGAGCGGAACACAGGAGGGTTTCAAGTTCAAGGCCTGCCTGGGGTACAGAGTCAGCTCAAGGTCAGTGGGCTACTTAGCAGACTGTGTGTCAAAATAGAAAGTGAAGATGGCTGGAAGTGTAGCTTAGTGCTTGCTTGCCCAGCACGAGTAAGTTCTTTGGTTCAGTCTGCAGAAATGGGAATGCAAATAAACTGGAAAAATTTCGATGATAAATCACTCTGAATTCTTTCTATGTCCTGAAAGCAAGTATGAACCAACAAGGTTTGTTTGTGAATTAAGCATATTGTGAACATTTAAAAAGAAAACTTAGTTATTAATTGAATGGAACTTCAAAAACTACAGGGTAAACAGATAAATTAAAAACATAAATAAATGCTTTTCTTTTTTTCTTAGTTGCTCAGAGGAAAGCTGGAAAAGACAAAAAATAAGGCATCTTGACAAACACAGATTATACAATAACTGCACGAATACCTACATTTAATTCAGAGGTGATTCTCTGGTAAGACTTGCAAGAGAAACCACTTAGATCTATTTGCTATTTGGTAGGAGAGTCATGTGAATGACTGCTTTTTGACAGAATTCAATTAGGTGTCTAACACTGGAAGTCTTAGTTTTAACCATTGTGTAATTCGGTGCCATGTTCCTCCTCAGTAAATTTAACTTTATCCTACTCATTATTAATACATATTTTGGGAGGAGGTAACTTGAGACCATAGGAAGGTTCCATTCCTCATAAAAATTCCGCTCACTCTTTTAGCATTCAGCATCTGAATAAATCATTATTCTCTGTGACTGTCAAATTGAGATTTCCTAATTCAACTATCCCTTCTAATTCACTTCTCAGACTTTACTCAAAAACCCAGTCCCCTTCTTTTCTTTATTGAGATTGGGATGGACTCATATCACTGCCTTAGCAGATAGATCCTATTAAACTACTGCACTGTCTTTAAGTTCGTAAGTCAAACAGTCTCAGACGTGGGGAGATATATTGAGATGGTGAACTAGACCCTTTTGACGTGGCTTCACTGTTATAAAGGCAGGTCTTTATTTTGATCACATGACTTTCCTCATAATCTGTACGATTCAGCCATTGCTCTCAAGAGTTCTTGCTTCTCTGTTTGACAATGGTCTGTAATAGCCAATCTATGGGCAGGAATGTTGCTACATAGAGTTGGAGGGTTCTGGCTCTTAAATAATGTCAATTGACAGAATGAAAGAATGAATATAAACAAGTCTAAGGTTTATTAGAACACCAAATATTTGAAAGAGTGAGAAAGAGATGATCCTGTGCAAAGCTTTCCTGTTGTCAACATTCAAATCTTGTACTCTATTAATTTTATCCCTAAAGGAATTTACTACTTTTATTTTATTATAAACTATAATCTGTTTCTTAATTTAAAAAATTCAGTGAGCTTTAATTTGTAGTTGCATCATGATTCAAGGTCCCAGGGTAGGAACAATCATGTACCCAGGTGCCCTTTACTATCAGGGGTAGAGTGGGGGGCAGAGGACAGGGGAGAGGCAGGGTAGAACCACGTTTGTGCCTTCCTCCCGGCAGTCATCCCAGGATGTGGGGCAGAGGGGCTTGGACATACACTGGTACCACTCACACAGGGAGACATCACTCCACTTCATGGTCCATGTAACTCTGCCAGCACTTCCTGATCTGGTTCTGGTTTGCAAAGTGACTGTCAAAGGGGCAGTATTGTAGTTCTGGATGTGAGTCTTCTTGTTTTCAGTCATGATGCTGACACCCAAAGACAGCCCTGGGGCAGTGAGAATTCAATGGTTGGTTTCTTAATTTTATCCTTAATTTTATTTTTCATGTGCAACATTTATATTTATAGTTACTCATAATCTGTATATATATAAAATATCCTATACTCTCCTTCCTAAATTGGTTACTGATTTTAATATTTTTAATATGTTTTTCAGGAATTTCTACATTTTGTGATCTTCTGAGTTAATTTTCTTTTTTTTGATGTTCATATATATATATATATTATATATTATTTATATGTTTCCTTTTATATTCTTGATATAAGAAAATATATATTCTTATATCTTGATGCCTCTTTATTTTTCTTTCATAATTTCTCTGACTAGGAACAATGTAAACCAGAAAAAGTGAGAGACATCACCTTTGTCTTGTTCCTAAATTCAGGAGGAAATAACCATTGTTTGCCACTGAGTTGTGGGGTTAGCAGCTCACTCATTTAGGCTCATTATACCTGTGTGTATGTGCATATGAGTGGGTGCTCACGGAGGTCAAATGGAGCATAAGATCCTCTGAAACTAATCACAGATGGTTGTGAACCGCCAGATGAGTGTTACAAACAGAACTTGGTCCTCTGGAAGAGCAGAAAACACTCTTAACTTCCGAGCCATCTCTCCAGTCCCTAATTATGGACTCTTAGTGGTTGCACATTACCATGGTGGCAATTACTTGCTGTCTTAGTCACTGTTCTATTGCTGTGGTGAAACACAGCAAGGTAACACTTATACAGAATATCATTTAACTCGGGCTTGCTTATAGGTTAAGAGGGTTAGTACATAATCAGCATGTCAGGAAGCAGACAGGCATGGTGCTGGAACAACAGCTGAGAGCCGTACATCCTGATCCATAGGCAAGAGGAAGAGAAAGAAACTGTGCTTGGCATGGGCTTTTAAACTTCAAAGCCAGTGACACACCTCCTCCAGCAAGGCCACAACTACTAATCTTTTCTAAACAGTTCTACTAACTGGGAAACAAATATTCAAATACATGAGCCTATGAGGGCCATTCTCATCCAGACTACTACATTCCACCCCCGGGCCCCCATAAGCTTATAGTCATATCATAATGTGAATTTCATCCAGTCTAATCTCGAAGGTCTCTGCAGTCTTTCACAGTCTCAATACTGATTCAAACTATCTTCTGAGACTCATGGCAGTCTTTATAACTCCCTGTAAAGGCAAAAGGCAAATTACATGCTTCCAACACACAATGACACAGAAATACATTATCATTCCAAAGGGGAGGAAAGAGAGTGCAGGGAGAAAACACCGGAGCAAAGCAAGACCAAAAACACAACATGGCAAACACCAACTCAAGACAAACAATTTAAATGTTAAACATCTTATTAATATCATTTAAACATTTAAATATATGAGTTTATGGCCACCTATGGGGGCGGTTACGATTCAAAGCACAAGCAAGCTATTATGAAAAAGCACTGGAGGCTTATTGTGAAATGGATTTTCAGCCTCTTTTGTGATGGTTTCATGACTTTTGATTTTTATTATATTGACATGACTTATTGCATTACTTAAATTTATATATTAAGCTAGTCTTGCATTATAAAAATAAATCTCACATGGTCTTAATGTTTTTTTTTTAATTATACTGTTGCATTAGTGAGAAGATTCTTCACACACACACATACTCATACACACACAGTGTGTAAAAGGAACAGAAAGAGGAAGGGAGAGGAAAGAGGAGATTTGAAGGAACTGGCTTACGCAATTTATATGGTGGGGAAGCAGTTCCAGGTATAATTCAGTCTCTATCCAAAAGCTTGAAGACCCAGATGCTGTGACATGGATATGTATATGTATATATAATTTCTTTTAGATCATTTGTTATTTGTTTGCTTAATATTGGCATGTCTTTGAGTGTCTGGGCTTATTTTTGTTCTTGATTTATATTTTTATTTCATTATAACAATAAAACCTGGGTTTTTTATTATATCGTCTCAAACGCAGCAATGCATGTTTACAGCTTTCTTAAGGAAGACTGAAGGTGCGCTTGGAAAGAATATGTATTCTACGATTAGACAATGTCTTAGTTTAGAGCTTGGTTCCATGTCTTATTTTATCCATTATTAAGAATAAAATTTTGGGGCTAGAGGTATAGCTCAGCAGTTAAGAGCACAGGCAGTTCTTGCAGAGGAGCTGAGTTCCATTCCCAGCACCCACAAGGCAGCTGTCAAAGCCGCCAATAACTATAGTTCCTGGGGATTTGATATCTTCTTCTGGGTCCTGTGGGCACCACGCACGCTTATAATTCATAGACATACATGTGGACAAAAGCCCATACCTGTAAAATAAATAATAAAATAAAATCATAAATAAGACATTAAATTTGCTAACTATTATCATTGAATTCACTTCCTTTCATTCACTCTTCTCATGCTTGTCCATCTGTTGCTAGGTGAATATGTATCCATCATGAGCATCACGGTGCCATCCTCCTGAAAGGTTAGCTCCCAAATGCAGTAACATTTTAGTTTAATGGCTATTTTAGTCTGATACCAATACAGATATTGAAACGTTCTTTGGGAGCCCATCTGATTGATATCATTTTATTCCCCTTTATTTGTATTTGAAACTAAAGCTTACTTTCGGAACAATACTTTGAAATCCAGTTTGGTAATGTTTGTTTTATGGCCAGATTGTTCCATCCATTCAGTTTAATATAGTTTAGATGTAGTAGTATACTTTGTATCTAGCTTTTTTTGCAAATTAATTTTGTTTTCTTTAATTACTGTTCTTTATGTGTATATAGTCATATGTATATATAGTTGCATATATATAGTATTAGAGTCAGCTTTAGATCAGCAGCAGCTGACTCTAGTGACATACACATTTATTACTGCTACATCCCTGTCTTCTCTTCTCTTCCTTCACTTTCTATGGCATAGAAATTTAAAAGTTACTAACCCACTGATATGTCGGTATCACCGTAAGTATAACTTCACATTATTGCCTTGTCTAAAGACTAATAGAAGAAAACAGCAGAAAATATATTTACAAGTTGAATTATAATGATTAATTGGATTATAATTCCTTATTTGCTCTTCTAGTGCTTTGTGGCTTCTGTTTACCACACGGAGTCCTCTTATTTGCCCAGTACAGTTTGGCTATGACACAACTCAATTTGTGTTATCATTACTTACAAATATATTCCATTTTTTATTATTACTATAGAAGAAGACCATTTGCATTTTTTAAACAAAATCAGATTTCAGTACTTAGTGGCAATATGATATCAAAACTACAATCTTCAGTATTTTGACGTTATAGAAAACAAAGGTTTATCAATACTTGAGCTAAGAGACAGAGCTATTGTGTGAAATCAACATGGGTTGAAGGGTCCATTGGACAGTGGATATCTACCCTTATGCAATCTTAAGAGCTTGTGCTTCTGGACACAGCGTCCTGCCCTTCTTGTCCTTGTTATGTTATATAATGTTATATAATCCTCAAAATAACTCTAAATGATGGGTAGTGGGGTTTACCCATTAAGAGAATTTGCTGCTCTTGCAAAGGATGGGAGTTCAGTTTCTGATGCCCATGTCAGAAGGCTCAGAACCTGTGGAAACTGTAGTTCCTGCATATGCAACTCTCTCTCTCTCTGGGCTCTCCATGCGCATGTTCACACAGACTTAAACACAATTAAAATAAAAGTAAAAATATTTTAAAAGACGGATATCACCCTGTAATAACTACTAGAGTGAAGGGAAACTTGTCAGCATGTTACGGTGGATTCTGACTTCTCATTACCTTCATAGCCGTGGTCAAGTTATTTATTAATGACATTTTCTTACTTCACTTTTCTCGGCATCTATGATATTGGAGTGATGTGAGACTTTAGTAAGTTAATATATGTAAAACACTTAAATCAATGCCTGGCTCAAAGAACTATATAAATGTTATAATTATTTCAAAGACAGGAAGATGTGAAGACATAAAATTAGATCGTTTACTCCAGGTAATTAAACTAGAAATTGATGTGTTTGATATTGCAAAAGAGATCTGTGCTCCTGATAGCTAGACTTCCTGTCTACCCAGATGCTTATTTAGATCATTAATTTCATTGTTTTACGGGTAGTTGGTGATGCTTGCCTTGAAAATTTTCCATCAAAAACATTTCAGTTTAGGGCCTCTGGGATGACTGGGAGGGTAAAGGCATTTTCTGTGCAATTCTCAGAACTGACTCCACAAAGTTGTCCTCTGACCTACACACACACACACACACACACACACACACACACACACACACACACACACACAGGGGGGGGGAGAGAGAGAGAAACACACACACATCATAACATGTGCACTCACACAAATGTACAGTGCATGCATGCACACACAAATGCAGAAACACATTAAGTATAATTTAAAATCAATTAAAATGATAGAGTTTTGGAAGTGGTCCTGATTTATCTTTGCTTCCATGTTGTCTTCTGATGAGTTTCTGGACCTTCTTATCCCTTAAGTGCTTTCTGGCTCAATTTGTTTTGAAATGGAATGGCTCCCCATTCAGTTCTCTGCCATAGTTCTGCTGTAATTTGTAATGCTATTTACTATAGCTGAATGCTTTTACTTCAGTCTTCCTTACCTGGTGATGTTCGGTACCTTCATTTCATGTGAATACAGGCAATTTGAGCTCAAATATTTACTCATACCTTTGGGGCCGGCTCTCATCCAGTCTTAAGATGGCCTTGAGCTTGCTGTATAGCCAATGATAACCTTGAATGTCTGATCAATCTGTTACTGCCTTCCCAGTGTAATGTTACATGTATGTGACAACATGGCAAATCCAGAAGCACTGGGGATCATATCTAAGGCTTCCTGAATGCTATGTAAGCATTCTGTCAACTGAGCTACAGTTCTAGCCCGCATCTGTGTTCTATTGTTTAGAACAATTTCACATTACAGAAAGTTCATGAAGAACACTCAATATATTAATTCTTGCTGATAATTTAAATGTGTTATTAAATGAAATAACTCCCAGGAAGGTTGTGTATCTGGGTTGTATTATATCCTCTTCTAACATCATTGGCGATATAGTCTGCTGTAGAATAATGAAAATTATTTACATTAAGAAGTATTCAGAAGATTTTGCTCATTTGGATATGTATATCTCATAAGGGTTTGGTTCAACATTGCATTAAGTTTTTAACCTATGCAAGATATTCAACTAAGATAAGAGTGAACAGAAAACAACTGAAGTATGGTGTTACCTCTGAAGGACTAAGGGTTATAACAGTAGCATAAACAAATATGCCCAAAGAAGTTGTGCTCTATGATAGTTACTGGCAACAACAAGGTAAAAATTCATCAAGAGGTCAATTCCTTGATGTAGGCATTTCATTGCAGATTATCAGTTGGGTTTGGAAACTCCACGGCAGAATACCGTAAAATATAGAAAACCAGAATTCCTGCTGTTAGTCTCTTTGGACATGACAGGGTAAATGTACTCATGAACTTTCAACAATATGGTTTCCTGAACAAGACTAGCATAATCACAATATCATTTGTCATATCCATGAGGACAGGGGAAATTACACATAGTTCCACCCTAGAAGAAGAGCTATTGGTAGCCAATGGCTGCTGAGAAATTGAGAATCTGTTTATTCCAGTGATGAGTTCCCATATTATAGACTATCCAGTGTCAACTGGGTCGGCCCTAGATACATGCATATATGAGCAAAGCTGAATGGACATAACAAGCTGGATAAACGTGTGTGTTCTTGTATGTAAATAGAAGGTTTTTGTTCTAGTTTGTAGTACCACATGTAAACTCTTTCTTAAGTCCAGTTGAAAGGTTGTTGGTCTTACTCATGACAGCTGATCTGCTAATGCACAAGCAAATATATCCTCCCTAGCATGCCAGTATTTTAGCGTACTCCGGAGTAAACCTACTAGAGCATTTGATGGGAGCTTCTAAGGGTTGTAACAGTAGGCACTTGAAACATTACCCCAAGAAGAACATCCCATAGAAAAAATAACCTGGGTGTCAAGAAGGGGAGGGGTTAGGAAAGTGCCTACACTGAAGATAAATTCTTTTCAGAGTTCATGTGTATACTAGAGAAACAGGACATACACATGTGCAAAACTTTACAAACATCACAAAATGCCCGAGAAGATCACAAGATTTAATCTCTGGTTAACCTCGTGAAAATAGGATGTGAAAGTTAAAGCAAGTTACAAATTGCTTGTTTAAGTGGAAGGAATGAATGAAAAATAAAGTAACAAAATCTTTCCCCAGGATTTCCAAAGAGTAGACATTTTAACCAAAGTCTTTAAATCAACATTGTGAATGAGCTTAATATTCCCAAAGAAACCTTGCAGAAAATGCCAAAGTAAGAGGGCCATGTCTCAGCAAATGTAGAATCTCATTACAGCACACCTGAGGAAGTAGGATATTTCCTACTGAGAGGCCACCAGCCTGCAGCTACAAGGGAGGCTGTGCACAGGGATGGAAATCAAGAGAAGATACCACTGAGAACTTCCCTTCGCTCTGAGTTGAAGACACATGGAGAGAGAAGACCATAGTCCCTACAGGCCTGAGGAGGCTTCAAGGAGCATTTGGACTAAATGGTCCTTACTGTGCCATTGACAGTCGAGATCACAGAAGGAGATTGTGGGTTATGATGGGCCTTTGGAAGAGTTTCTATAGTTTGTTCATCAGGCATATGGTGTGAGTTGAGGGTATGTTGCCATATTGTTCCAAAATTACTGAGCACTTTCCACAAAAATTTCCTTGTAAGGGGATCTTGCCCATCTCAGAATTAAAAAATAAATAAAACCATGTTTCTTTTAAAAAATATTTTTCTACTAAGAGTTTTCACAGAAAACTATTTCCATAAGACATTAGGAAATATAGACAGAATTGTATTTTGTTACTACCAATTATGACAAACGACTTGGTATACATTTCTTTGAATTTTATTTTATTTTACTTCTGGGTGTATACATGTGGTTGGCAGGAATGGTGTGTACACGTGTACATATGCAGACGCATGTGCTTGTGTGTGTGTGCATGCAGAGGGCCGTGAGGGTGTCCAGTGCATCTCTATCACTCTCTGTCTTATTCCTTTGAGACAAGGTCTCTCATTGAACCTAGAGGTATACTGGCAGTGAGCAAAGCCCTTTCCTCCTTCAGGTCCCCACAGTGCTGGGTTTACAGGTACATGTGGGGCCATATCTGGTTTTTAAATGAGTTGTAGGGAATTGAAGGTATGCACAGGATTGCACAGCAAGAACTTTACCAATTTAGGCATCTACTGCCCCAACTTGGTATTAACTTTTAGAAACAGATTTTCCCTTGGCCATGGTTCTCATGGCAGCACTTGAAAATTGCTATGAGCTAGAACTCAATTTGGGGATTATAGTTAAGGAATGAAAGGCTTTGTCTTCTCAGCCCTCCCTTGACACATTTTTATGTTCATATATATATTATCTAGAGTGTTATTTTAATGCTATCTTTTCTTATGCATATATTGTTACATTCTGTAGAGCAGTGTGCTCCCTGAAGTACAAGCTGGAAGATTTCTCCATTAGCTGCTTGTTCTGTGTTGCTGTGTCTGATTTGCTTTTCTAAGCTACCGTGAAACCTGTATCACCCTAGGAAAGGCAGAAGGACCAAGATCAGAGGAGAGGTGATTACATACGACCGTCTTGGCTTCTTTCAAAGCTAGAAAATGGTGTGTCTGATTCCCAGAAACACTTCCTTCCCTTACAGCTCAGTGTGTCTCATGTGATATTTTTCCATTTTTGTTTAAAGCAGAATATGAAAGTCAGAGAAGCAAGGTAACCCGTAGTGAACTGAAGCTGAAATTAACAAACTCCAAGGACTAAACAGCAAGTATATTTGGTACTTAGTAGAAAGAATATAAAAAATTACCAAAAAATATAAAGTATGATTTTTTTTTATAAAATAAACCACTTTGTGTGGTTTCTTGACTTTAATTAATGAAAACCAGGAGGCCATGAATTTGAAAGAAAGCAAGGAGATGTCGCGCGCTACCTTCGCCGATAAAGGAGACGCGGCAAAACAGAATCCTTCTGACGGCAATTTATTAACAGCTCTTTTAGATAGCAGATGTAGAAGGACCACGAGTCTAGAAAACCCCCAACTAATATAGAGTTTTGGGGAATGTTTTTCCCTGCCAATTGGTGCTCTTGCAGAACCTAATTAGTATACTGCCTTCAATCGGTAGCTTTTACTATCCCAATTAGCATGTGGTTATCTTGAGCAGATTACACAGCCAGTGCATGCGCAAGAGCAAACAACGCTCCCGTGAAGAACCAGGAAGCAGGGAGCCGGCGCCATCTTCTAATGGCGAATAATATCGGCTCCCAACAAGGAGAGTCATATAGGAGGGTAGAGAGGGGCACAGGGAAGGAGAAATGATGTCATTATATTGTAATCTCAAAAATAAAACAAAAAGTGAGAAACCAACATGCTAGTAGACACATACGGATAGATGTGTACACTATTAAAAGATAAAGCTCATTATGAAACATAACTGCTAGAAAACACAATTGTAGAACATGACTATTTCATTGTCTTTGGATTTAAGTTTTATCTTTGTGTATGTATCTGTGTGAATGTCTTAGTTAGGGTTTAATTGCTGTGAAGAGACACTGTGACCACAGCAACTTTTATAAAGGAAAACATTTAGTTGGGGATAACTTATAATTCAGGGGTTTAGTCCATTACGATCATGGCGGGAAGCATGGCAGCACACAGGCAGACATGGTGCTGGGGAAGAAGCCAAGAGTTGGGTCGGCAGGCAGCAGCAAGAGAATGTGACACTGACCTGGCTTGAGCTTCTGAAACCTCAAAACCCTCCCCCAGCGACACACTTCCTCCAACGAGGCCATACCTCCTAATAGTGCCACTCCGTATGAAACAAGAGGGGCCATTTTTCATTCAGACAACCACAGTGAGTGTGCAGGTGTCTATGGAGGTCCAAAGAGGGCACCAGATCTTCTGAAGCTGGACTTACTGAAGTCTTGAGCTTCTGGGAACAGAACTGTGGTCTTCTGGAAGAGCAGCAAGCAAATTAACTGCTGAGCCATCTCTTGGGCTCTGCATTTCACTGTTTTGTATATTTTGTGTATCTTTTATATACTTGTATTACAATTATCCAGCCTTCTAAAACTTTTGCCATATTTTTATAGTATACTGATAAGACTTCTCATTAGTAAAATTTCTAAGTGAGAATACATGGGCATAAATATAATCAGGTAAGTTTACACACAACAGAAGCAAAAGTCAGTAAAACTAGATAAATACCATGAAAGCATATTCTCTTTCACACAGCAAAGGAAACAGGCAGGAGAATAAAAAGATACCCTGCGCAACAGAAGCAGTACTCTGGACAACTGTGTCTGATACGAAGGTAAAGTCCAGAATAAACAGGGGTCTTAAACAGCTTCACAGCAAGAAAACAAATAACCTGATTTTTCAAATGCCAAAGGAATTAAAAGCCTATTACTTCAGAGAAATATGCACGTGTCCAACAAAGGGCTGGAACATGTTGAACATGCCGATCTATAGGGCAATTCGAATGATAGTCATCTGTTAGGATGGCTTTTATGAAGAATACAAATGATAAGAAGTGTTGGTGCAATGTGGGAAAAGACTATTCTAGGCCGGGAGAGATGTCTTAGTGGGTAAGAGCACTGGATGCTCTTCCAGAGGACCGGGGTTCAGTTCTGAGCACCCATTTTAGGTGACTCACAACAGCCCGTAATTCCAACGACACGGGATCTGATGCTCTCTTCTGTCCTCCTTGGGCACTGCACTTATGTGTCATAAACCCCAAAGAAATGCATAAATAAAAATTACAATCTAAAGAAAAAGTTTTCAAAGGAGTCCTTCTATATTGTCGGTAGGAATGTAATTTGGTACAGCCATTATGGAAAATCTACATTCAAAGCTATCATATGATCCAGCAATTCTGTTGTGGGAAATTATTCATGAAATTAAATGAAATGAAAGTGTTAACTTCACTTTCCTGTCCATTGTGGTATTAGTCACAAAAGCCAAACTTGCCTAAGTAAATGTCTATCAATGGAAGAGCGAGTAAAGAAAATGTAGTAGTGTACACAATGGAATACTATTAAAATCTAAAGAAATTCTGACACCGTGATCTTCAACCTGGGACATTAATCTATGTGAAATAAGATAGAAACAATTGCCATGGGATATTAATCATGTGTGGAATCTGAAATGTCAAAATCAAGTAAGCACACAATAGAACAGAGACTATTAATGGGAAGGGGTGAGGAGAGGTGAGATTACAGGTGTTCTACAGAATTCTAGCCAGACAGGAATAAGTTCAAGCCATCTATTAATTAATATGGTGACTACAGTAGTAACAATGAATTGCATACTTCAAATTGCTTAAGAGAGTAACTTTTTAATGTTTTTGCCTAGAAGAGATTATGATTGGTGGGATATCTTGAATTAGTGAGTTCTAGCTTTTCTATGATGTGTATGTATATGAGAAAACATCTTTTAGTAAGTTTTATAGTTTGTCAATTTAAAACTTTGGGAAATTAAAAGCAACAATTTCACTACTTTCAAAAAATGAAGAAATCAGAAGTAAATTAGACTAAAAAGTAGTGGCTTCTATTGACATATTACCTAAATTTATCTAGGATTGCCATTTTATATATGATCTGTCATACACACACACACACACACACACACACACACACACACACACACACACATATATATATATATATATATATATATATATATATATCTGTCATACATTTTGGAAGAGATATTGTGAAACCACTTCACATTTTTCATGCCTGCTGAAAGCTTAAGGAAACAAGACACCCAAGAAGAAAAAGTTGGGATACTGATTCTCATGCTGGAAATATATAATTTGTTAACTTGTCCTATACTATGAATACACACCAGCATGTATTAACTAGCTTCCTATTAATTACTTTTCAGAGAAAATTATTGCAATATATTTTCTAATCACCAGATTTTAGTCTGTTTAGGAAACTATTACACACAGTTCATAATGAAGAGGCCTAAAAGAAATTCCATCTGCATTACCTGATAGAGCCCAGAAATTGATTGTCTGATTGTCTTCTTTCTTCACAAACTTATAAGGAAAAGAGCTCTGCCCTTTGTGGGAGGGATAGGGATTGGGGTAAGGAGTATATAAAAGAAGCACATCTTATTAACTAACTAACTAATTAATTAATTTTTATGTTAAGGGAGTGACTAGCCTAGTCTTGGAGTTCACATTTGTATGTGTGTTGGGGGTTGGGGTGGGGTGAAGGCATTTGTGGGGAGGAGGGTACAGAAGACATTTGTTGGGAGGTATAAGCATGTGTGTTGGTGGAGGTGGGGAAGAAGACTTCTGAGTGTGTAACCAGTTTAAGACATGGGACAGCTGCCTCAAGGGTGGAGTTGAGTTTCATAGACTGAGTTATGAAAATCTATCAAAGACAACTTCACCCATTACTTGGTTGCTTCTGCAGCTAGGTAGTAATTTTGTCACCTTATCCACATTTGCTTGAGTGAAAGAAGGCATTTGGTCAAGCAGAGTTCTTCCCACAGTTTCTAACCCAAGGCTATATAAGTCTCTCCTACGTAAGATCAGGGGTGAGAAAGCTGAGGGCTGAACATTCATAAAACTGGCTCATGAGCGGCTGAGCTTCAAAGACAGATCAGGTTTTATCTCCTGCCTTTCCTCGGTGGAGGTTAGGGTCTCACAGGGAGCATCAAATCCATAAAATGGAAATAAAGAACAGTTGAGTATAACAAAAGGAAAATTTTCAGCCCATAAAGGCATCACACAACCTGACCATCATGACTCCTGGTGACACAAACAGTTTGAACTCTCAAAAGCAGCATCTCTGATGCATCATTTCATCAGAAACAAAGGCACAGATGTGTTAGATATTCCCCTTTAGAGACATTTCAAGCTGCCGCGAGTAACAGTGAAATACAGAAGAAAAGAAATATCACAAATTAAACCCTAGGAGAGGGTTGGATGCAGAATTTTGAATCCTCATGGAAGTTGTTTGGGGACTTTAGCTGTGAAGGTTATCATTCATTTATTCATTTATTGCTTTTGTTTGTTGGTTTCTGTTTTGTCCTAAATTCTTACTCTGTAACGATCACTTAAGAGTAAAGCATTGGAAAAAAATTACCCAGGGTTACAATCTATCTTTGAGTGGACGTGTTTTATGAAGCAGTACATTTAAGAAACAAAATAAAAATTCGTTTCCATTTCGAGAAAGATGTAATAGGCATTTACTCTTTGATGAATGTGGACTGTGAAACTTATAACTTTGAATGTGTATACTCATCTTTTGACACTACAAAACAGAACTCATGACAGGATGACTGGTACTAACAACAGCATTGGGTCATCTGGTATCTCAGTCTGGTGGATAAGGATTACAGATTTGTGGTCTTTTACTGATAGTTTCATAATACTTGAGACATAGGTCACATTCACTGCTTGAAATTTTGTATGTAAAATGCTCAGCGATGTAAAAATAATTTTTTGAGGTCATATCGTAAATAGCATTTCTATAGTCAAGTAGTTTGCTCATATATTTTATGTTTGTTGACGCACCTTCACATATTTAACTCCATTTATTAAATTCTGTCTTAGTTAAAATTTCTAATGCTGCGATAAAGTACTATGACAAAAAGCAAGTTGTGGGTTGGGGGGAGACTAGGTTAATTTGAATCCCACTTTCACTTTATAGACCACCTTGAAAGGAAGACATGGCAGAAACTCAAGGCAGGAACTGAAACACAGACCATGGAACAATGCTGCTTACTGGCTTGTTCATTTTGATTTCTTATATAACTCTGAACCACCTGCCCAGACATGGCACAGGCCACGGTGGGATGAGCCCTCCTATACCAATCGATAATCAAGAAAATACCCAACAGTTTGCCTATTATAGGTCAATCTAGGAGTCATTTTCTCAGCGAAGAGCCCCTCTTTCAAAATCACTCCAGTGTGTATCAGGCTGATAAAACACAACCCGGATAGCCTCCGAATACACGTGGGCACGAAGGCGGAGCCGACACCAGGGTGGTAGCCGACTGTGTGGCCTGATCGCCCCTCTCGTGTCCATATGATCCTTGATAGTACTTTCCAGAAGTCCAGTGACTCATAAGACCTTTCCGGCTCTCCTCTTTACATCGGATTGTGTTGTAGCAGTTGTATCTCGCCTTCTCGTGAATGAAGAGAACAGAGCAGAACAACAAAGGAACAGATGGGCCTCGCAAGGGCAAAATTTATTTTCTTACCCCACTGCACGTATGAAGCATTATGCTAGAATGGCGTCTGTATTAATTACTTTCTCCTTGTGACAAAACATATGACGGTAAAAAAAGCTTCACAAAAGAAGTTGATTGTGGCTTATGGTTCAAGGATACAGTCCACCATAGCACGAAGATGTGGTAGTACGAACAACGGGTAACTGCTTACCTCGTGTGTACAGCCTGGGAGCAGAAACAGACGAATGTTGTGCTTATCTTACTTATCCGTTTACTCATTAGAAGATCGTACATCCTCCATGGGATGGTCCCGCCCACCTTAAGGTAGCTCATTCCACCTCAGTGAACCTAGTCAAAAACTTCCCCCACAAACGTACTTGTCCAGATGTTTGTTTCCATAGAGATTTTAAGCGCCATCAAGCTGACTTTCAAGGTGAACCATTACAATATCTCAGTTTTCATTTTTATGTTTTCCAGTTCTTTAGTGATGAAGAACATCATGCATAAGAAATTTGTTAAAACTATGAAAAATTAAACCGGGAAAAATAAAAACATTGATGACCAACCACGTGAGTATTTTTTGAGATTATCATATAGTTATTTCATTTCTACCCTCCCTTTTCTCCCCCAAACCCTGTGTCTTTCCAGTTTTGTTCTCTGTTCTTTCCATATTAAATCCCTAAGTGTGATGGAATGTGTCATATGCAGTTTCCATGTAATGTATTTGTCTCCAAACAAGACATTTTTTTTCCTGAGGAAGAATAATTGCTCCCTATTTTGAAAAACATCGTTTTCTCATTTCCTACCTGCGATATAGGATGGGTGAGATTTATAATATTCTTGTTCCAAATATTTCCAATTATTCATTCATCTTATCAAGCAAATGTTCACTGCTTTTACATTTCTGCCTATATCTTCTGAACCAATAATGTAGGAGAATAAAATAATACATCAGTTAATCCCAACAAAGGAAGAATTAATCCAGAAGGAGTCAACCTATTATTATGCTGTGTCTGATGTTATCAAGGTTAGAATTCTCAGGCTGATTTGTACCATGTTATAATCCTTGCTGGATGCAAACTTATGTCCCTGAAGAAAGAATAAAAAAATGGTAAACAGGAATTTTTCTTCATTGTGTGAAAATCAGATATATGAGAACAGCATAATGGTAGAAAGTGGTTTAGAAACTCGTATGCATCTGTGTAAAAGTTGAGTGTAGTTGTGCACACTTATATCCCCAGTTCTGGGGAAGCAGAGACAGAAGGATCCCTGGAGCTTGCTGGCCAGCTAGTCTTGCCAAATTGGTGAGCTATGGGTTCAGCGAGAACCCAAATATCAGCAAATCAGCTGGAGAACATTAGAGGCCTCTGGCCTCAACATGCATTCACTTCCACATGCATATGCAACCCCTCACACCTACGCATGTATAAATGCCTGTACCACGCACCCCCTCCCACACACATGAGTCAAGGACAGGACTACATTTCCCTCTAAGAATCTAGAAATATAAACATTAACAAAATGAAGAAAATTACATCAAACACATTATCAAACAAATTTCCTGAAAAGAGTAGTAGTTCTATCCTAACAGCAGGTTTAATGAGATCATTTCATATTTTCAAATAACAACTAAGCTAATGGCTTCACTGTCAGGCCACTCTGATGAGCAAATGCAGACTATTTCTCAGAAGGCGCAGATAGTTGTTTGGCATGACAGGTAATCTTAGGTAAGTGCTCATTTGGTTTGTTATTAAGTTGTATTCTTGTACATACAGCAGCTTATGTTTCCCACACAAGACCTGCGTGAGATGGAACCCATAACCTTCCATCATGCATAAAATGAAAGGTCATGAGACCCCACCCCTCCCTGAATGCTACTGGCAGTTAAGAGCTGCTGCAGGAGAGACTGTCACATCTTCAGTGGCGTAGCTATTAACTAGATACCCATGCTCCTTAATAGCCCCCTCACCTACATTCATATAAGCAGTCTTAAATAAGCTTGATGGTCACAAGATAATTAAAAACATGAGGTGTAAGATGCACAGGATGTCTAGTTTGGAAGAGGGCTCAGTAGAACATAGAGTGAGACAGGAGAAAGGGATGGGGTGAATGTGAGTGAAATACATTATATATACACGTACAAAAGTGTCAATTTAGTTTATTAATCAAAAAGTTCTTCAAATTTCACTGAGGAAACTCTGTGCTTTCTAGAAAAACAGTGCTATCATATCCAATCCAATACCACCACTGTTGAAACAAACAAAATCATCCTACTTCCCATCCTGACATGGTGACATACACCTGTAATCCCAGTGTTCGAAAGGTAGAGGCAGGAAGACTGCTGCAAATTCAAAGCTAGTGTGGTCTACAATGTGAGTTAGTTCCAGGCAAGCTAGGCACCTATGAGGAAACTTTTCTTAGGAAGATTGGGAAGAAAGAGAGAGAGAGAGAGAGAGACTGACTTATATTCAGTTCATTCATTACTTGGCTTCTTTTTTAATTCCTTCACTAAAATCAACATCAGAACCAAGAAGCTTGGATTCTCTACAAAGGCTGCATGTGTCACTCCCTGAAGCCTTCGTGACCGTGGGTAACACTTCTGTTATTTCTACTAGGAAGACAGAGCAGAAGGACTGCAGCAGCAGGGCACCGGGCTGTGGATTGTGATCCTTGCCCCCTGTAGACAGATGCAAACAAAGCTGTGGGCCCAGGCCTCAACCTTTCCATCCATCTCCAGAAAGAACAAGCAGTCCTGAGACATCCTGGCCCATCTCCAGCGAGGCAGCTGTGCCTCTCAATGCTGCAGATTGATGCCAGCCATGAAATTCTTGACAAGATATTTTTCTGCCATATGGTCTGGGAGTGCCCAGGGCATCAGGCTTGCAGAGACAAGGTAATTTAATGACTTAAGAGTATCTTAACCATATTTTCTAGCAGAATCTCCATCTTGGGAGATGGAATCTGTTTATGGATACTGGCTATTTATTTACCCAAACCATTCATTACCTGTTTCTGACCCACACAGAGTGCTCACTTGGGATCCTGATATTTCTGAGTTATCTTATTTCCTTAGACAGTATGGCTTAGATAAATGTGCCTATTAACTGTCTCTGTAAAAATAAAGTGAAAATGGTGGAAAAGGAAATACTAGAGATGCATAGGCCACTCACTACTGCTGTTTTGTCTGAAGAGCAAATTCAAAATAAAATTTACTTGCAGAATGGGAATCAGCCTGCCCTCGGTTACCAGTTCTACCCACCCTTACTTCAGTGATGCAATGGTTCAGTATGCCTTCCAACCACATTTGGTGGGTTTTATACCAATCTTCCTTCCTTTGAAATACCTCCTGAGATTCACTTCCTGAAATGTTGGCAGTAAATTTCTTCAAGGTAATCATCATCATGGCACTTTCCTCTGTAAGCACTTCTGACGATCAGTTCTAGTAGGAGGTAAACAGCATTCTAACTTTGTTGCAGGGAATGCAGGATGCAACTGTTGGGACATATTCTGACATGTCTACCGTGTTCATTTGCATCTCCGTTATGATGTTCTTTCATGCTTCCCTTATCTTTGCATCTGCTCACCATCTTTGCTAGAATGTGTTTACCGGGTGCTTGTTTTGGCAGCATATACATTAAAATGGAAAGGATACAGAAATCATCATGGCCTCTGGAATGGAATAAAAAGTGGATTCATGAATTGTTCCATGTCCTGAGGAATGGAATAAATCAGTCTTATGAAGGATCAGTTTTTTCTCTCTTCTGTGAAATGTAGATGGAAATTGATTATTAGAGCCTATAGGAGGTTGAACGAGGGATGATGCAAGAAAGGGCAATAAAGAGGACCAGTATCTGGAGATTGCAGTACATGCAAATATGACATTGTCAGTAAAACTCACTATTTTGAACAATGTGACAAAAGAAACTTACTTTTCCTCCTCATCAGACTAATGAATAGATTTCTTACAAAATAATGGCACAGCCCCTGAGTCACCTGTGTATCTTCCTCACTGACCCTCCTTGCTACATATCCATATTTTATCCAATCGTTTGTCCCCTGGGAGGGCTTTTAGGGGCCTGGGAAAGATGCCGCCAATAGAGTCCATGATTAGAAGGCTTAAGTACTAACTGCGGAGTGGGGATTGACATGTGACCAAAATGCCATAGAAGTTAGAAGAATAAAGGATCTGATGGAATAATTTCGGAGACTGATTGTTCAACTGAAAATGGGTAAAATGTTCTCTACACTGTCTGTGAACAACATTTTATATGTATATTAGGCCCAAACAGTGAAAAATAATTCTGATTAATTCTTAAAAATCTGACAAATTTTTATCAAAATATATCTGCAGCATGATACTTTGACTATACTCCTGTAGTCTACATGTGCATCAAAGTCGTATAAATTTCATATTTAATAAAATTAATTTAAAAATCAAATTACATATCACTCTGTTTCAAGATTCAAAACAAAAGATATAAATTGATTAGTGGTATTAAGTTCAGTGATTGTTGGCTTGGTGAGGTCTGGCTCCAGACCAGACAGAGTATTAAAGAAACACGTGTATGCATAGGATTCTTCTTGGTGTTTGTGGTTTGAATATGAGCGCTTGGTCCCTACACACCATTTGGGAAGGTTATAGACTCTTCAGAAGGTAGGGTCTTAACTAGAGGAAGTACATTACTAGAAGGGGGCTTTGGAGGATCATAGACTGGCCCCCACTTCCTTCTTTCACCCTGTGCTTCCTGTGTGTGGATGAAATGTGATAGAGGCGAGCCTCATACTCCTGCTGCCGAACTCCCTCTACTACGGTGGGACCTGTGCCCTCCACCTCAGAACTGTGAGTTCAAAAGCTCCTTTTTCTCCTCTAAGTTGCTTTCTGTTAATGCATTCTATAACTGTAACAGACAGGTAATTAATATGGTGATAAACGACACAAGCTACAATACCATGAACATCTAAGCACCTAATAAACAGTGGCCCTTTCACAAACCGAACCCATAGATAACATAAGAGGAAATGGGAAAAAACTTAATATGTTTAAAACTTTATTTTTTCTCTTGTACAATACATCCTAAACCCAGCCTCACCTCCCTCCACTCTTCTCAGCTGCCCCCTATTTCCCTTCTCCCCAATATATACCCCTTTTTTACACCCATTCCCTTCAGAAAAGAGCAGGCCTCCCAGGGTTACCAATCTAACACGGCTTAACAAGATGGAACAAGGGTGGGCACAAGCTCCTACATCAAGGCTGGATGAGGCCACCCAGTAGGAAGAAGAGTGTCCCACGAGCAGATAAAAGGGTCAGAGATGCCCCCTCCCCTACTCCAATTTTTAGGAGTCCAAAAAGATCACCAAGCCAGACAACCTTGAGATATATGTAGGAGACCTAACACAGACCCATGCAGGCTCCTTGTCTGCCACTTCAGTCTCTGTGAGCCCCTATGACTTTGTGGAGCTTGTTCTCTTGGTGTCTTTGATGCCTCTGGTCCCTGCAATCCCTCCTCCCTCTCTTCTGTGGGGTTCCTCAAGCTCTGCCCAATTTTAAGCCATGGGCTTCTGCATCTGCTCCCATCAGCTGCCTGGGAAGCCTCTCTGATAACAATTGGGCTAGGCACCAATCATGTTTGTCTGACTGGGTCAGGGTTACTTCACTCAGGATGATTTTTTTTCTAGTTCCATCCATTTATCTTCAAAATTTGTGATGTCACTTTTTTTTCAACAAGTGGGTAGTACTTCACTGTGTAAATGTTCCATAATTTCCTTATCCATTCTTCAGTTGAGGGACATCTAGGTTGTTTCCAATTTCAGGGTATTAGGAATAAAGCCCCTATGAACATAACCGAGTTTGTGTCCTTATGGTAGGATGAAATGTCCTTTGGATATATGCCTAGGCACAGGATAGCTGGGTCTTGAGGTAGGTTGATTCCTAATTGAGGAAATATTGATGATTGAGACTGTTGCTATGTTCAGGCACACACGAAAAACTCAAAGAGATGTTCATATGATAGGAAAAATAAATATTTGCAAGCTTAATAAAGTAGACATCTTATATGTAATACCATAGCTACAGCATCCTAAAATTAGAAATCATAACCAGAGTCTTGTCTTTTATGCCTTAAAATTTACAAAAACCTTTTCTCTCTTTACTTCTTTAAAATTCATTTATTTAGTTTGTTTATGTGTCTGGGAGAGGGTGAGGGAAGGGGAGAAGGAAAAGGAAAGTGTGTGAGTATGTGTGTGTGTGAGACAGAGAGAAAGAAACAGAGAGAGAAGGAGAAGGAGGGAGGGAGGGGGAGGGAGAGAGGGGGGAGCACTATTTGCATGTGCTACAGTGCACATGTGGGATCGGAAGACAACCTGTGGGAATCAAGTCTCTCCTTCCTCTATGTGGATCCTAGGGACTGCACTCGGGTCACCAGGCTTAGTGGAAGATGACTTTATCCAAGGAACTATTGAACTGTCCCCCCAAAACCATCACTTTCCAGTTCAGGAAAAAATACAATAAAATTTATGCAAGCTCTAAAGATAATTACACAGTTTTTGACTTTCTCTGTTATTCTGTGATACCTTTTGGTTAGCATTTTTCTGTTTTTAATTTCATACTGGGGAAAATATTCAGTTAAAATAACGTAGCCAAGTTTCACACATTGATGCTCTTGGATACCGCTTACTACATTGTGCTTGGGTTTTATTCTTGCATTGAACATTGTATATTTAAACGATGATGAATGTATTCCTCTGCGGATAGAGCTTTAGGGTATTTCTGAAAGAACTGTTGACACTTGCACAGGACTTTTGGAGCTTTTGGTAATCCCTTGAATTGAAGTTTCACCACGTACCGCCAACTTGATTTCCCCAAACTGTTATACAAGTATCGCTTTGATCAGTAAAACTTAAAACTTTTTATTTTGTCTCAATTTCATGTATGTTATCAACAATTGTTGACAAACACTAAAGTTGGCTAACCTAGAGAGTATGAAGTAGTGATCCCAGAGGTGTGTACATGCCCCACCACATCCTCATTAGAATGTAGATACTGTATACGGCATTGGTGATACCTTAGGAACTGGGTGTACATTCAATATCAACTTTTTCCTGTTATTGACTGTACTTTTCTCAGCAAGGTATTTAGTATCTCTGTGCCTCAGTTCCCGCACCATTAAAATTAGGATGGTTATCATACCTGGCTAATAAGACCTGAATATGGATTGCATGGATTACCTAAACTGAACACTTAGAATACTGCATCTTCTAGATTAAAAAACACATAAGACATTTTCAGCTACACATATCTTCAATATACTTTTTTAGTGAAACAAAAATTTCTTACGTGTTGTCTTTAGTTGCTCTGTTCCTTTGGCATATTATGGGAATTCATATTTGGTAAATCATATAATATTCACACTTCTGAAGAAGGCAGGGCAATAACATTTCAGGCTGTTCATGGTATCATAAAAATCACTTTATTATTTCCTGGCCACAACAAATGATGCATGCTGAGTTTAGATAGCTTTGTTTAATTAAAAAACACGTTGTGCTTATTCTAAGACTTCAGCTACACAGAAGAGGATTAGTTGGAAGATAATGGTCTCCTCTATCCATACTTCTATGTTGTTAATGCCTTTCCTTAGAGGTATTCTTCTTAAAATTATCTTATATGTATTTCCAAAAATATCCTCCTTGTTTTATTTGGAAAGACTAATTGATTATTTTATGTACATTATTCTAAAGTTTAAATCAATAAAAAACACTGAACATCTTTCATTTTTACATATAGTTTAATTCTTTCGTTTTTAAGTTATCATCATAAGTCTTTGATTGGATATACTATTAATTTTTGACCACATACAAGTTTGTAGCTTAATTTATCTGTAAGTTTTAATTTCTGGTTGGTTCCCAGTGTTAATTTATTATCAGTCTTATGTAAACTCAATTAAAGAATACTTTTTTTTGGCCTGATAGTGGTGGTGGCACGTCTTTAATCCCAGCACTCAGGAGGCAGAGGCAGGAAGATCTCTGTGAGTTTGAGGCCAGCCTGGTCTCCAGAGTGAGTTCTAAGCCAGATAAAGTTATAACAGTTGTAACAACAAAAGCTAAAACCCTGTCTAAAAAAAAAAGAATAAATTTTTATTTTCTCTGAGGCTAAATTCCATGAGCAGAGGCTGTAGCTAAGTGGTAGAGTGCTAGTATACCTTGCTTGAGGCCTTAGATTCAATTCTTCTTAGAAAATAGGCTAGCTAGAAAATGGATGGCATTAGAATGGGATGTCCCATATCTCAGGGCCTTTATGTTATCATGAATTATTGTTTCTTCTTTGAGTAAATTCTGTTTCATCTAATTTAATCTCATTAATACATATTGGCTTTTCAAAACATTTAAAACTACCAAGAGTCAGTTCCAGTGATGTAGTCATAAAATTAGATCAAAACAAATGAGTTCTCTTTGTGGATCCAAGTTTAACATCTCAAATATCTGAAGATTATTATTCTTAAGATATCGTCACAGAGAATCCTACGTATTTTACATCCCTGTGTTCATTGAGACTTACATGGAAATTTCACAGCAATTCTGCCTTCCTTTATCACAAAACAATCTCTCTTCTGTTGGACCTTCTTATACCTGACATTAGTCTTTCAATCCATTTTGGCCCGTCTCAATGACATACAAAGGATGTCACAAGAGCGTTTCATACTTGCATTAACCACAGTCATGGTGACCTTCTTCAAAATAACCAAACTGAGACTCCATCGGTTGTAATTCATGAAAGAGCGTGTGTAGTTGAGTGAACATGTCCATTTTCATTACAGCACACAAATCCTTGATAGAACACTTTACAAGGCAGAATTACCTATTTTGCTCATGATTTCAGGGGTTCCAATAATTGGGCAAAGGTAGAATGGAGCAGAACAGGTCACAGGTTTTATATTTAAAGAAGTGGGGAGACAGAGAAAAAGAGAGGAGGTACTAGAGATTGAGAAGAGATATAGATTGATAGATGGATAGACAGATAAATAGATAGGGAAACTATCTATTTTTGTTTATGTATAAAATAATTATTTTGTGCATTGTTGGGAAAAGGTTGCCCAGACTTTGGCATTTTGTACTGTCCGCAGGTGTTAGATTTCTGTGAGGGATGCTTGATTGCTCATGATCTGCATATGCTACCAAGAGAACACCTGAGGAGCTTTGTATCAATAAAAACACCTGAGTTCAGATGCTCAGGGTTCCCATGTCTAATTTGGCTCTGGCCATGATGGTGGTTCCCTCTGCTGAGGTCTGGCAGACGTTGCACCTAGGAATATGCCTCCTTGTTTTCTTGGGTGAGCCACCACAGCAGCATACTACTACATGTGCCCACTGATCTCTTAGGCAAATTCGAATCTGGTGGAGTCGATAGTCAAAATCAGCCATGACAATAGTTCAATCCTGGAAGAACCTAAATTTGTTAGATTGAGATTTTAGATACTTCCTCACAAAGGATCTGAGAGGCAAGAAACATCAGAAACTACTTTAGTTTCTCTTTACAGATTGGTAGAATCTGAGTCAGTATTTGCTTTACTTTGATCTGACTCAAAAGAAGATTTACAAACATGGGGGAAGGTTGAACAAATTACTAGAGGTTCAACAGGTGGTGAGTTACAGAGCAAAAAATAGAACCAAGGTCTCAGATCAACGTATTGCCTTAGATTTACTTACATGTTCTTAAAATCAATAAGCCAAGGATCTTTCATACAAACTGTAGCCTATGTGATTCTGCCATTAAAATAAAAACAAAAGAAATCTACAAATCATATTCATACTATTTTAACATTGTTATCTACAACTGCAACTGATAGATAATTTATTTTTTCTAATATAGTACATCCCTACCCCCACCCTCCCCTCTCTCCACTCCTCCCACATCTCTCTCCATCTCCCTTTTCCCCAGATCCACTTTCACCCCTCCCCCATTCCTCTCAGAAAAGAGCAGACCTCAAGGTCACAACAGGACACAAAAAGATGGAACAAGGCTGGGCACAAACCCCAAAATCAAGGCTGGAAAAGGCAATCTAGCAAGAGAAAAAGGGTCCCAAGGGGTAAGTAAAAGGGTCTGATGCCACCCCCACTCCAGCTCTTAGGAGTTCTCCAAGAACACCAAGACAGAAAACCATAAGATAGATGCAGAGGAGGTAGTATAGGACCCATGCAGGCTCCATGTCTGATGCTTGAGTCTCTGTGAACACCTAAGAGTGCTCGTCAGTTGACTCTATGAGGCTTGTTCTACTGGTATCTTCAACCTTTCTGGTCCCCACAATCCCTCCTCCCTATCTTACGAGGGTTCTCTGAGCTCCATACAATGTTTGGCCGTGGGCCTCTGCATCTGCTCCCATCGGCTGCCAGAAAACCTCTATGATGATTACTGGGCTAGGCACTGATCTATGAACAGAGCAGAATATCATTAGGAATCGACTCCTGGCTATCCAGTCTCCGGTTCCTGGTCTGCCCAGCCATGTCAGGCCTTGGCGCCCTCCCTTGGCATGGGATTCTGCCCTTCCATTGCCCCAGCAGATCCTCCAGTCAGAAGAGCTTATAAAATCCAAGGTTTTGTGGCTGGGTTGTTGGCGTCCCAGTCCTACTACCGCAAGACCCCATTACTCAGAATCTTCACTAGGGTCACCGTCCAGGGAGTTTCCACTGCATTAGGGCTCAGATCACCCCCTAAACGTCCTCCAGTTGTGGTCCTCTCTCCCTATATTCTTTCCCTCCAGCCCTCTCTTCACAAGGGGTCCCTCCTGTTCCCATTCCCATCCTTCCCTAGCCCATCTGCAATGTCTGTTCTATTTCCCCTTTCCAGGAAGATCCAGATGTCCGCACTGGGGCTTCCTTGTTGCATATTCTCTCTGGGTCTGTGGATTGTAGTACAACGTGTCTTTTGCTTAACAGCTGCTATCCACTTATAAGTGAGTACATGCCATGTTTTTCTTTCTGGGTTTGGATTACCCCATTCAGGATACGTTTTTCTAGTTAGATCCATTTGTCTGCAAATTTCATGATGTCATTTTTAATAGCTGTGGTATATACGTATCACATTTAAAAATATAACTGCAATATTTTCCCCTTCCCCTTCCTCCCTCTAAACCTTCCCACAAAAGACCCTGCCCGCTATTCCACAAATGCGTGGCTTCTTTTGTCAGTAATTGTTATTGCATGCACACACACACACACACACACACACACACACACACACTTTCAGGGCTGATGGTTGGGCACTGGACAGCTTAGTGTGTTTTTCCTTGGGAAGGCCATGGCCCACACCCTCAGCTTTCCCCAGTTCACTATAGTTCTCTGTGTACCACTGAGGTATCATGGGCTTTTCCCCAACCACTTGGGCATGTTCATTCATGTAATTCCTATTCAGTTTATGTTTAAGCAGTCATGTTGGTGAGACATTATGGGTGTAAATTCTGACATCCCTAGGAGACACAATCTTACAGCAAACTTCTTGAACCTCTGGCCGGAAGGCCCAATCTCTCTGCACCCTCGTCTACAATGTTTTCCTGCGCCTGAGATGTGAGAGTGTTTTGTAGATTTTTATTAACCGCAAACAAAGTCCTATGTTAGTCAATATTTTTTTTAAATGCTGAAGTGTGATCTACAAATTGAAATTTGTTTGAAATATATGTAGTCTGCATTTTAGTGGGAAGTCACTGGCAACAACACCATAAAATACATTTTCCCTACTAATAGAAAAATCCACAGCAGCATAGAATTGAAAAACCCAATCATGCAGTTTTCTTATGAATGAACTATGCAGGTTGGAAATTTGAGGTAAACCCAGCAGGATCACCTTGCACACTGAACTGTAGGTTTGGCTTACAGGTTGTATTATATAATAACAAGTGACTGTCTCAGATGAAGTCAGGAATGTATTTACTTGCCCTGCACCTTGTAGAGAGAGTCATGTCTTTGGGCACTTACAATACATGTTAAAAATAACAAGAATCTAACCAGTAACTTAGTACTAGGCCAGAGTTTAGATTTAGATGTTTAATTAGAGAGCTGAGGTTCGTTTTCACAAAGCACTGCTGTCTGCTTTGATATTATTCACCTGTTATATTTGCTTCTTGCTTAAAATATATATATATCTGTCTTTGGGGGAGAGAGAGCCTCAAATCCATTGCTGATTGTAATTGTGAACTCTGCAATGACTGATTTTCTATTTCATGCATAATTATTCCTCAAACTGCCTGAAACAGAGTTTCATTTGAACGATTCCCCTTTCCAGCTCTGAGGATGCTAACTACTGCTTATCTACAGGATAGCTGGTCAATGTGGGAATGAACATCCCTGTGAGTAGTGTGAGTGTCCAGATGTGTATTCTATTTTTCTACTCATACATTTTTGTGGTCTCCCAAAAATCTGGCTATAGAAGAACTGTATTTTCCCAGTGCTAAGCTATTGTGTCTTATGTAATGTCCAAAGGTTTCAGAATTGTAACCCACTATTAACACCTCTAATCTTGGAACTGAATTAACTTAAAATGTTTTTATTCCTATCTCTTAATTATGAGTGTTTAATAACACACACACAAAAATTAGTGGATAGAGAAAATGTAAGCAGTAGTGTGAATGGCTGCTTCCCTTGTCCTAGCAGAAGTGGTAATTCTCTGGCCAGACCTTACCCATCCACTTTTCTGGAATTAGATGGCCTCAAGTTTCTCCCAGTGGAATAGCCAATTCTTGGACAGCATAGGAAATGATTTCTGAACACATTGAGAATCAGTTCTTTTATTTAATCTGAAGAAAAATTGCTGGTTTTCCTTGTCAACATGTGGCTAGATGTCCGATAATTCAACTGTTTAAAAAATGGAAGCAATATACCCAAAGTCCCGAAAGTTTTCTTCGGCTTTTGATCAGATAGATTGCTTCCCTCACAGAATTCTAATCTTAAAGTTTGAAAAAAAAATTCTTATTCCTATACTCCAGGGATCTGACAAACATAAAGTGACTAAATAAATAAGATGTTTTTAACAACTCTGTGTACAATCTTTTTCCACAGGAAATTATGTCCTTGGCATTTTGGTTGACTAGGTTCTGTGATGTTGCAGATCTGTCCTGACAATCCTTACTCATTTAAATATCCCTCTACATAGCTTAGAGAGATGGCTCAGGATTACACACATGTATCTTCATAGGACCTGAGCTCTAGACCCAGCATCAGCATCTGTACTTCACAATACCCCTCCATCTCCAGGGAATTGGATGCTCTCTTCTGAGCTCTTCAGAGATCCACAAATGTGTTTTGGTCATTCCTACAACCTACATAAGAATGGAATATGACCAATCCAGTCAAAAATATTCCACCATGGGAGGGGGGTGCTCTTGAGAACCCACCTGAGGAGCTATTGGTATTGTTGGTTGCTATTGATAGTTGCTAGGGGAGGGACAGTAGCTTTTCTTAGAAGTATGGCTAATGATAGGTGGTCCATGCCCTAGTGAATGGCCCCAGATCCATTCATATGTAGTCAGCAGTAATTCAACTTGGGGGCTATTAGTAACAATAACAACTGTAATAAAAAAGATGTGAATCTGGGCGGGAGATGAGTTGGAGTGTTTTAAGTTTAGGGGAGGCAGTGGGGGGGCTATATTTAATCAAAATACCTTGTATCTACGTATGAAAATTTCAAAGATAATTATGAAATCGTTACAGAATTAATCAAAAGTATTAAAATATCACCATAGATTTGGCTTAGGAAACAAATCCACCTCTCTTCTGCTGTCTTGTCTATAGGAGGACATGTAATGAAATGAGCCAGTCTTAAAACCTGTCTTTGTAAAAGTGTCTGTCTCCATGTCTTCCAATTAGTGAGGTACAAAGTGAGTGAACCCCACTGTAAGAGTTCCAGGCAAGGCAGCTGACAGGACCGTGTGCAGCTGATTCTTCTTTCACTGTAATGGATTTTCTCAAGGGGCAGTGTATTGCTGAAACCTGCCTTCAGATTCAAACACGTGAGAAACAGATTTGTTCTATTGTTTTTATTGGCTTGTTAGGGTTTCTCTCTACTTCCCTTTTAGCATTCCCTGGAAGCCTCACAAGTAGCAACCTGTAAATATAGAATAACTGGCTTGTCTGGAACTTGCTACCAGATTTTTTGAGAAAGAAAATAGAAGTCATTATCCAGTTGTTAGTTGTAGGACATTTAGGTTGTTTTCATGTCCTACCTATTATGAGCGGGGCAGCAATGAACGTTGGTGACAAGAGTCTGTGGAGTAGGGTGCTGTGTCCTTCGTGCATATGCTAAAGAGCGGGATGGCTGATTCATATGGTAAATTTAATCGTATTTTCTTGAGAGTTCTCCATACTTGAGGATTCTCCACTCTGCACACACAGTGACAGCTCTAATTTCCATTCTCTCCGACCATGAATGAGGTTCCCCTTCCCTCATAGCCTCACCAGAATTGCTTGCCAATTGTTTTCTTTTGCCTAGTCATTTTAACTGAGGCTCGATGACCTCTCGAAGTTGTTTCGATTTGCATTTTCCTAATTGCTAAGGATGATGAACACTTTTTGAAGTATTTTTTAGTCAATGTTTTTTTTTTCCCCCACTATGGGAAACTTTCTGTTTAGATGCCTAGCCCATTTTCTTAATGGGTCATTTATTTCCTTGATTTATTTTTTTTAGTTCTTTGTTTATTCTGAACATTAATCTTTATCAGATGCATGGCTGGCAAAGATTATCTCCCATTCTGTGGATATTTTTTCACTTACTTGTTTCCTTAGCTGTGCACAAGCCTTTTAGTTTTATGAAGTCCTGGTAATAAATGATTGGCTTTAATTCATGCATTTTCACTTGAAATTGGGGTTGTAATGGAGGTCCTGGGACTGGAAGAAGATGAATGAGGTGGGAAGGGACAGTTACATTTGATAAGGAAAGAGAAATGTCATAGAAGTTCTTCAACATAGAAGTGTGTGGTAGAGCAGCAGGTCTGTGGGGCAAAAGACAGGGCTGAGGGACTCTTTCATTGGCAGTTTACTGCAGGATTTTGATATTCGAGGAATGTGAGCATGTAAGCAGCATGTGTGTGGGTACACAACTTTGCCTAGATGTCAAAGACTCAGAGTTCACTTCCTCGGAAAGTGCCGAGGTATTCAGAAACACCTCGTTACTGAGAAGTCTGGTTTTATCTATCAGGGATGAAACCTAAAGATGTATGAATGTCAAGGATGGAGGTGTAAATGGTACTGAAGGAAAGAATCACGGTGTTGTTTTAGAGTTTGTGACCTATTGATACATCATTGGCCTTAGGCACCTAAGATCTCAATTGACCATTGAGATCTCTGGTCACAGAGTCACAAACTGGAGAGGAAAGAGACCCTGTGACAAAGAGAGCTAAAGAATCACTGCATATACATGTCACATATATCAATAACATCTATGCAAAAAAAACCACCATAACTCAGTCTGTGTGAGCAAACTTGTTTTTCTTGATTATCAAGTATGCATAAAAAACATTGGAAAGGAAAGATGATTTTTTTTTTTTCCTTTTGGTTGTGGAATTCTCACTGCTAACCTGTGGAGAAAAGATTTTGTAAGAGTTACTGCCCACTGGGAAATTTCAGGCTTATAAAATACCAAGTGATCTTCTAGGAAGAAAAATGCAATTCCAGTGTAAAATTAATTCTGAGCTGGTGTCACCCCTGGTCCTAAGTTCTTCCCCAGATGCAATTAGGCACATCAGGAAGTGCTAGCTCTCTCTTCTACAGATGCCAATTTCTTTGTCTAGTCCCCATCAAATACCTACTGTTAGTCATAGTAACACTACACCGTACCTGGCTTGTTTGTTGTCTGATACCCTTCATCAAGTGGCTTGTTGTTTTAAATGCTTCATTTCTGTAGATTCCTCCTTGTTCTATTACTTCGATATGAGATTTCTGTTGAGACTAGAGAGATCCAAGACTTGATTCGGAGATCAATTTTTGATCTAATTTGATACCAGTCATGCTTTTCTATAGGGAGCCAGTGGTAGATATAATGAGAATGGTACCCAATCAATCTGAAAAGCCTGGATGCCATTAGGTGTTGCTGCTTGGCTCACAACTGATTTCAAAACCTAACATACTCAGACTAGCTTTGAAGTGAAAGTTTAGGAGAAGTTCTGCTCCGAGATACCAGGTTTCAAAGCACTGGCCTAGATGTCTGAACAATAGACAGGTTTTTTGCAGCTTTGCTCACAGGGTTGTAATGTTAGGGAATCTGTCCCAGTGTGATAGAATAACAGTGGGATGTCAGTCATACTAGAGAAGGATTCTCCCTTCTATTTAGAATTTAGGAGAGGACTTTGCTATTCAAGTGAATGCAAGAATTTTAACAGTCGGTGTACTAATGTCCCATTGCATAGCCTTTGGCTTGTACAAGACGGAGACCCAGAATTCACTTACTCAAGACACACCTTTGTGCTTAGAATATTCCTCACTACTGACAAGTCTGGTTTTACCTGTCAGTGACCACAGGAAATTTCCACCTCTGTGATGGGCACGAAGACCATCTTTCACAGTGCTGAAGCTTGGCCTAATAGTACTGCATATACTAAATATAAAAGACATCTTAAATGTAATGTGACTTTATTATCACCAAATTTTATTTATTCTTTGAAGTTTTTATACATTATAAAATAAATTTGGGTCATTTTATTTTCTTTTTAAATTTTTTTCACTCTTTTAATATTGGAAATAGATTTTTTTCCAAACAGTGGAATTTGATTATAGTTCCCACTCCCTCAACACCTCCCAGATGCTCCTCACATCCCCATCCACCAGTCTCCACATCACATCCTTACCTGCTTTCTCCCATTAGGAAACAAACAGAAAAAAAAAAAAAGATTTGTTGGAATTTTGATGAGGATTGCATTGAATTTATAGATTGCTTTTGTTAGTGTGGCCATTTCTATCTTCTGATACCGTTTTCAATGTCTTTCTTCAATTTGTTGAAGTTTGTATCATACAAGTCTTTCACTTGTATGTAGTAACGCCAGGATACTTCATGGTTTTTGAGGCTATTATGAGAGGCATTGTTTCCCCGATTTCTTCTCAGTCAGTTTGTCATTTGGGTATATAAAGGATACTGACTTTTGTGTATTATTTATATCCTGCTACTTGGCTGAAAGTGTTAATCCGCTGTGGGAGTTTCTGGTGAAAGTTTTAGGATCGCTCATGTATAGAATCACGTCATCTGCAAATAAAGATCCTTTGACTTCTTCCTTTCCCATTTACATGCCTTTGATCTCTTTCCGTTGTCTTATTGTTCTAGCTAAGACTTCAAGTATTATATTGAGTAGATATACAGAGGGTAGACAACCTTGTCTTGTTCCTGGTTTTGGTGGAAATGCTTTGAGTTTCTCTACATTTATATTGATGTTGGCTGTAGGCTTATAATTGAGTTTATTATGTTTAAGTATGTCCTTGGTATCCCTAATCTCTCCAGGACTTGTATCATGAAGGGGTGTTGTATTATGGCAAGGATCTTTTTCTATGTCTAATAAGATGATCATGTGTTTTTTGTCTTTCAATCTGTTTATATGGTGGATTGCATTCATTAATTTACACGTGTTAAACCATTCCGGCATCTCTGGAATGGAGCCTACTTGATGTGCTCTTGGATTCAATTTGCAAGTATTTCATGGAGAATTTTTACATCTAAGTTGATAAGGGAAATGGATCTGTAATCTCTTTATTTCTTGGTTATTTATGCAGATTATGTATCATGGTAATATCCCGGCCCACGGGATCTTCAACCGAAACCCCAGGAGAAGGCATGGGAATGGGATATGGGCAGGGGCGCGAGGAGTGAAAGGCAGACTATCTGTCCGGTCAGGCCTTTGATTTATTGAACACATAGTACCAGTATTTATACAATTTTTGAAGTGGGGAGAAGAGCAGGGGATGCATAAGCAGGTATCTGAGGTAATTCTACCTGACAGGTGAACTGCTCTATCCAGTGAGTTAAGAAATCTTAGTGTCACGGGCCTCAGAGCAATAAGGAAATCTGTGAGATTTCTCTAAACTATAGGGGTGGAAATGTGGAATGAGGAAGCAATAAGGAAGTTAGTTGAGAGGCAGTTTCCCAGAACTGAGCAGCTACGGGCTATCTGACCTTGTCTGTACTCTGTCCATTAAGACCAGAGCAGAAACGGATCTTTTTAAAAGGTGGGATGCTTTGTGTTTGAAGCCAGCGTCCAGGGGTCCGTTTACCACATGGTAACTGGTTTTATAAAACAAATTGAGCAATGGTCCTTCAGTTTTTTATTTTATGGAATAATTTTAGGAGTATTGGTGTTAAGTATTCTTTGAAAGTCTGATAGATTTCTGATCTAAAATCATTTGGACATTTTTCTGGGTGTACTTTTCTGGGCTGGCACCAGTAGTCTCCTAGAATTTTAGAGTTTCCATTGAAAAGTCAGCTGTTGTTCTAACGGGTCTAACCTTTATACGCTGTTTATTTTTTTTCCCCTTTACAGCTTTTAGTATTCTTTCTTTATTCTGTATGTTTAGCATTTTGATTATTGTGTTGTGGGAAAAGTCTTTTCTTTTCCAATTCATTTGGTGTTCAGTATGTTCCTTGCACCTTGATAGGCATCTTCTCCTTTAGGTTAGAAAATTTTCTGTGATTTTGTTGAAAATATTTTGTGACTCGAACCTGGGTTTCTTCTTCTTCCTCTATTCCTATCATTTAAAGATTTGGTCTTTTCATAGTGTTCTAAATTCCCTGCTTAGATTCTTTTAGATTTAACATCTTCTTTAACCATTGTATCCATTTCTTCTTTCTTGTCTTTAATGTCTGATATTCTTTCTTCCATCTCTTGTATTCTGTTGGTGAGGCTTGCCTCTGAGGTTCTCTGATAGAGTTCCTAAATTCATTGTGTATTTACCCTCAGTTTATGTTATCTTTTTCTAAATTAATATTTTGAACAGTTTTCTTTTTTTCATTATACTGTCTGTTTGTGTTTTAATTAATGATTTGTTCATATTCTCTTTAACAATCTTGAGCATATAATAGCTATTTTTAAGTCCATATCTTATGCTTTGTTGCTGGGCTCTAGTGATTGTTAATTATGTTTTTGTGTTGTTTTCTGAGCATCTGAGTTTGGGATGATTATAATTCTAGGTGCTGATATCTGATCTTGTCTTTGTTGGTGGGTATTGGTTTCTGTTGCCTTCCTTGAATCTTAGGAGAGTATGTGACTATGGACTGCTTGGGAGGGATTGCAGAGCATCTTAGTCCCTGTCAGGTGTGATCACTGGGGTTCTGGGTATCATTTGTTACTCAGTATTAGACGCTGGTATTCAGGAATGGGGTGGGCTATAAGGCTGGGGGTCTGAGATGATCCACAGGATAGAGAAAAGTTATGTCTGCAAGGAGATCTTTGGAGTCCAGAGGGAATGGAGAAAGAAAGGGGGGACAAGCCCCTGTAGGTGTTATGCTAAGTGTTTGGGATGAGATTAGGAATTAGAACTGGAGGACAAAAAGAACAGTGAAAATAACCTACCTGATTCCCTGGCCTACATGGCTAGTGGATGTCTAGAGAGAGAGCTGATCGATTAGGATGTTGGTGGCTGAGACTGAGAGATTCAGTGAAGAAGGAATGCTATGAGAGAAGCTCAGCTTAGTCCTCTGGAAACAGGGTGTAGAGGCAGGAGAGGCCGAGCAGGAGGACTGCTGCACAGCTGGCCATAAGTCTAGATAATTGAAACTGAAGGATTAGAAGGAGAGTGAAGATTGCCTACCTGATTCCCTGGAGGACCTGGGTTCCAGATTTTCAGGTCTAGCGGCAAGCACCCTTATAAGGTACAGCTTCTTTACTTCACTTATGTAGTAAACGTGATGAAATAGTGTTGGATAAATTATGCATATATAATGAGTAGCTAACAAACCTCTTAAAATAGTATGTAGAAGTACTATTTATAAATCAAGATGGAGTTCTAAAATATGGTCACGGAACTCACATGAAGAAACAAAAGATAAAAATGGTGAAACTTAGGACAAAGTGAAAAACCAAAATAAAAATGCTGATTTGAGTTTTAGCAGTGATATGTATATAGATATACCTAGCAGATATGTTCTATACTTAGAACACTTACATTTACATATATCTAAATCTAAATATCTAAGTATAGAAAGTTTGCATTTACATATATGTAAATCATCAAAAGATTGGAAAATATTTTAAAAGATGTTTAATTTGTTTGTCTTAGTATCTGTAGAAAGATCAATGTAAAGGTATAGACATTTTGAAAGTTAAAAAAACGACTGAATGTGTTGGTGCACATATAATTCCACAGCTTAGAAAGCTGGGACAGAATACTGAGTTTGAGATTTGTCTGGGCTACAAATAAAGGCCCTATGTTAATCAGTCAATCAATTAAGCAATTATTAATGTTATTTTCCAAAGTCCTATGAAATCAAACAATATTTTTCTTTCTCTGTCTAGCTGATTTCACTTAACATAATGCCCTCCAAAGTTATTCATGCCTTCACTAATGTTAAGATCTCATTTTTGAAATGGACTGACATTCCCCTTTGTGTGTGATTGCAATTAATTTCTTCATCAATAGACACTGAAGTTTCTATACTTCTTCCATTATTGTGACTAATTTTGTGGTAAACATGGAAGTTCAAATGCCTCTATGGTGGCTGATCTTTTGAAATAAAGATTCATTTTTTTGTTATTTTCAATCACATGATGTGGGTGCTGGAAACCAAACTCTGGTTCTCTAGCGGAGCAGGGCATGCTCTTAACTGCGAGCCACCTCTGTAGCCCCCAGCTGCTGATGTTGTATCACTGGAGTATATGCCCAGAAGGGGATTTGTTGGCTGATATGGTAATTGTAGGTTTAAATTTTGTGGAACCTACAGTCTTTCACACAATGGCTATGACTATTTACATTTCTACCACCAGAACCGGAGAATTTATTCTCCATCATTAACAAAACTTGATTTCTCTTTGATGACTGGCATATTAACAGGTGATTATATATTAATTTTATTTACATATATAAATGTATTATATATATATAAATATATATATATATGGTAATTATAATAATTAACACATTATTCCATGTGATTTTGATTTGTATTTTCTTGATGATTAGAGATTTTGGGAATTTATCTGTTGTTCATCTGTAATGCACTCTTTGAAGAAATATCTATTCAGGGCCTTGGTTTATTTTACTTTTAAGAAATTTATTTATTTATTTATTCACTCATTTAGCAGTTCTCTATCTATCTACCTGTCTATGTATATCATCTATCTATCATGGATCTATCTAGGTATCTATCTAGGTATCTATCTATCTATCATCTATCTATCTAATCTATCTATCTATGTATCATCTGTCTATCTAATGTCGGTGTGCCTGTTTGCCACAACATGCATGTATGAATATATGAATAGAAAACAACTCATGATAATTCATTCTCTGCTTTCATTGTGTGGGTGCCAGGGGTAGAAAGCTATTCCTCAGAGTCAGTAGTGAATGCTTCTACCAGCTGAAACATCTCACTGGCCTCCTATGTTTATTTTCAGTGTCAGGGTTTTTGTTTTCTTTCTTATTGAGATGTGTGTGTTCCTTTCATTTGACTACTACACCTATGAAAGACAAATGTTTCACAAGTTTTGCTTTACACACCCTCATCTGTATGTCTTCTTCCTATTTGTGTATCATTTCTCCTACTACCTAGAAAGTGTTCTACTTTGGTCCCATTTCTGTAGGTCTGCTTTTATTGTCTGTGGTTTGGGATCTGTATTTCAAAATTTCTCTCCAAGATCGGTGTCATACAGCCTCAACCCCTAGTTTTCTTCTAGTATATTTATAGTTTCGGGTCTTATGTTCAGGTTGTTCATCATTTTGATTGGAGTTTATTTTCAGCATGGAATATGACTCTGGATTAATTCTTCTGTATATGGAAATCCAGTTCACTAACATTGTGCACTGGAGAGATAATGATTTTCCTTGTGCGGATTCATGAAGATATTATTGTTAATTATTTGACAATATATCGTTGTATTTACATTTAGATTCTCTTTCTGTTCGTCTGATTTTCATGTTAGTATGAAATTATTTTGACTGATTTAGCTGTAATGCAATTTGGAATCAGAAAGAATGAAGTTTCAAGCCAACACTGTTTTTCTTGTTCAAGATTGTTTTGATGATTTAGGGATTTAGTTTTCCTTTTCCTTCCTGAAATATATGTTATAGTGATCGAATTGCTTCTAGGGTTTGAAATTTCTCTGTTATCTGTAGGATTCCTTCTCTGAGTAGTTTCCTTTCTCACATCAAAGGCCTTGACTTTTTGAGTCTTCAAAATCCTGTAAGTACATTGAATATTTCCCTTTAATCCTCTACATCAGATTCTATCTTCAAGAATAACATGATTAGCATTTGCATCTCCAGGACACATGAATACAAATTTTTTGCTGTTGTTGTTTTTTGAGACAGTTTTTTTTCTATTGTAACTGGCTGTCCTGGAACTCACTCTATAGGCCAGGCTGGCCTTGAACTCACAGAGATCGACCTGCCTTTGCCTCCCCAGTGCTGGGATTAAAGGCATGTGCCGTCACCCAGTGCATACATATATTTTAATGTTTCTCTTGTCATAAACCTTCACATTTGCAAAAAGATCTACCTAGGCCTGGGGAATAGATGCTAAGCTGTGGGAGTTTGGCATTTCTAGGTGATGAGGAAAAGTTTTATCTGGGAAAAGAGAAGAGTGTGTCTTAGTTTATTAGGGTGGCTTTCTAAAACACTTGTATGGTATGTAAGACTTATTTTCTCATCAAATTGTATCATAAGAAGTCGAGAGATTTGTGAATGAGTGTGGGTATAGAGGGAATAATTAGGTCATGCTGGCCATTGACCACCCCATGGAATCCTGAGCCCTTTTGTTCTCAGGCTAGTGAGCATTAGGTCTCAGGTAAGTCCTTCCCTTTAGGGAGTTCTTACAGATCTTTGGTGCTGGTCCAGATTATGCCCTGGGATCCAGGAAAAACAGAATTAAGAAGCAGAATACCACTTTTCTCTTTTCTTGCAAGACCATCATACTTATTAAAGGCGTTTGTGAAATTCTCAGACTCTGCATTAAACATGCTCAATAGATGTAGTTTCCTAGTTCCCTCATCCCAGACATTCCAGATGATGAATGTGAACATTCCTGAAGGATGTTTTACACGATGATTATTTGTCCATTTCTTCTAATGGAACTGTCTGCTTTAAGGAACTTGGAAGAAAAGCTGGATTTCGTGAAATAAATCACATTACAATCAAGGGGGGAAAAAAGCACAGGCAGCAGGTGAATTTGAAAATAAGGAGAAAATAAAATAAATCTACCTCAAAGAACTTGAAGTGCCCCTGAAGGTCTATTATATTCTAAATAAAACATTTTTTTTTGTTTGATCTTCCCATGTATCCTGTTCAGGTTTGCCTCTTATCAGAGAATATTCACTTGAAGCTGTTGCCATTGGTAACAGTCACTGCAGTACATTGTAGAGACCTCTCCAGCATCCATACAATGGAATACTGGTCCCTCCGTAGGCTCCTAGAGTTTAAACTTAGTGTGTTTGTAGTGTGTTTGTAACTTTCATTTGTGTCTGCCCTTTGGTCTTACAGATGTAATGGGAACTAGGATACATTTCATTTTCTGAAAGAACTGTAAAAAAAAGACATTCTTCAAAACTGTGAAAAATAAAATTTGATTTTTAACATTAGAGGGGATTTTAATAATGGTAGGTGATACTAGGAAAATCAGATAAATATGCTTAATAGTTTTACCATAAAAATATTCCCTTTTTTCTTTCATCTGGGACTTATATTTGTGTCTTAAATCTCTTTAGACTAGTTTGAAGACTGATCCTTTGGACAGGGTTTATAATTTTTTTTTAAACATTTTGACCAGCAGAATTTGTTTAAGTGTTTTCTTAGAGGGTAACTCATGATTTAAAAATACCTTAATGATGTGACATAATTTCTTTTCTTGTTGCTATAAGAAAACACCCTGACAAAAGCAACTCATGTGCAGAAGAATTTGAGTGTGACACACAGTTCCAGGGGCCTATCTATCCTGGCCTGGTGGGGAAGTCAAGGAGTCTCAGGAGCTAGGAGCAACTGGTCATGTGACCTCTTTTGAAGACCTCTTCATTCTTACTTGATTTTGTCCTTTTTGTGCAGCCCGGGACTGAGGGCAGCTGGGCCACCCTCTTTCAGGGAAGGTCTACCTGCTTACTCGGGTTCATCTCTCACAGACACCAGAGGCAATAGTGAGTGCCCACCATATGAGGACAGGATGCATTTATATTTGGAGGAATTTAAAAAAGAAGAATTACACTTTGTGTCATCTTCATGTAAATAAGACAAAACTAAGCCAAAAACAAAGGAAGCAGAGAAAATCGCCAGTACTCAGGCTTTCTTATCTTGGTCTCTGTCAGTGTTTTCAGAATGCAGAGGTAACTAGTATCTTGAATTCCATCCTTACTTTGTGTGTGTGTGCTTATGATTTAATTACAGCATTTCTCTGTTCCTTTTCCTCCCTTCAAACACTGCCATGCACCCCGCCTCCTCTCCTTCAAATCATGGGATCGTTTTTTCACTAATTCCACTATTGTATTCATATATGTATATATTTCTAAATACAACCAGTTCGGTGTGTGTAAGGTTACTATGTATGTATGTTTTTAGGGCTGACCATTTCAGTTAACCTATTTCTAAACTTTATATAAATAAAATCACACAAAATACTCTCTCTCTGTCTATGCCTGTCTGTTTGCCTGTCTGTCTGTCTGTCTGTCTCTCTCTCTCTCTCGCGCGTATTGGGCCTTTATGAACAGAACTGAATGGCTAAATAGAAATTCTAATAATGGCTAGGGCAGTCATAAGAAGTAAAGCCCCAAACAATAACACAAATGAAAAATTAGAGTCTGTGAACACATATACTTTACAAAGCTCTTTTTTTTCCAGAATAAGTCATATGTTAGGCTACTAAACAAGTTTCAATTCACTTTCAAAATGTGAAATTATAAGGTCAGTGAGATGGGAGTGAAAGCTCTGTCTGTCCAAGCCTAGTAAACTGAGTTCAATACATGAGACCCACATGCTACATGGAGAAAACTGACTCCTGAAAGCTGTCCTGTGACCTCCTCATGCATTCTGGGGTACATTCACATAAACACAAAAAAAAAAATAAATTAAATTTTTTTATTAAAAATAATAAAAAAATCTTAGTAGTATTTTTTCTAAACATAATCAAATGAAACCAGAATTCAATAACAGCAACAAATCTGGAGATATGCAGAGCTTAAAACAAAATCAATTAAAGAATAGAGTAACAGTCAAATTTAGAAAGGGCTTTTCTCCAAGTGCAAAACTTAAAATAGTTTCAAATAGATAAAATGAGACAATAGCACAATCAAAAAGAAAGTTGTGATCAGAGTAAAACAATTAAATATTTATTTATTTTTCATGTATTTAATATATGTGTCTGTGTGCACACATGCACCTGGGCATGCATGTGGAGATCAGTGGACAAGTTGCTCTATATGGTTTTCTTCTCCCACCATGTAGGTTTCAGGGATTGAACCCCTGTCCTCAGCCTTGACAGCAAACACCTCTGCCTCTTGATCTACATCACTGGCCCAGAATGGAGAATCTTGAAAATCCTACTACAGATTCAAAAGTTACTTAGCATTGCAATCTAATGAAAATCAGATGCACTGTGACAACTGGCCAAATGTCCTCTACCTTGGTTCTCCCGTTTTTTTCTCATTATTGTTGAAATCCTTCCACTAAAATATACACTGAAGACAATAATTCCAAAATTGAGATTAGCTTCAACTAACAACCATTACCAATTTTATTTGGAAACAAAGGAACACGACATAGAACAGACTTTTACATTAGTTTGTAAAACTGACATCTCATGTGTTTGCACTAAGCAATGAATTTCTGAATCAGGAGAGAGAAGAGGAGAACACAAAGAATGTGGTCCTCAGAGCATGTGCTTTTTACTAAAAGCTCATTAACACGCAGCCAGTCCTTGCCTAGAGAATGGGAATGGAGGGCATAGCTGTCTAATGAACATAGCTTTGGTGTAGTTGTACATCTACTGTGTCACTCAGCAAGGGAGACAAGGAGTTGTAGTTGTAAACCCTGCCAGACTTCAGCAGAGGAAATCACCTGTCATGGCAAGCGCCATACTGGACAGTGGAACCCTGAGCGTCTCATCTCAGGGGTTTTATTGATACCTAAGCTCCTCAGATATTCTATTGATAGCACGTATAGATCATGAGCAACCAAACATCTTTTAAATAAAGCCAACACCTGCAGACAGCACAAATAGTAAGGCCTAGGCAGCCCCTTTCCCAACAGTGCACAAAAGAATCATTTTAAACATAACTAAAAATAAACATCTATGTCACCTTGGGTCACTGAGGATATGCTCAGGCTCTTTGCTCAAAGCTCCAGTGTATTCTAGGACAATCCTGAGGTTGAGACATGATAGTAAGAAACCACATTGGCTGTATTTTGCTAAATAAACATTGACGTTTCGAAATTATATTCTTGGCAGGTTTTAACTCAGCTCTACCAATGTCATTATTCTATTGTAGTGACAGCTTGATGAAGGAACCGTGCTCAGTAAGAATGGGGAGAATAACTTTGGCCTGAGAGTAAGGCCTATCATGAGGAGTGACTCTGCTATCACCTTTCAGGTGATTGAAGGGGATGTGTTGACTCAATACCTGGTATCTTAACCCTGTGTGAGGCCAGTCTTAGTTATCGAAGGCCATGTTCCTACACTTAGGCTGTTATTTTGACATCCTTCATTTTTGATCATGAAATAGGAGATGTGTAATTTGATAACTAAGACAAGTTGCAGTTTTTATACCTTGAGGCAGGATGATACATTGACATAATATCTTCATATTAATTTACTATCCTAATACCTCCTGTTAAATCTCCAATAGTTTCTTCTAGTGGGGGAATTAGAGGTAATGATTTTTAAAATTTGTTATGTTTCTTTATTTCCGAGGTGTCTATAATATTAAACACATGTCTCCAATAGTAAGAAACCTTAAAGTTTTCATATAGCCTTTCAGGGGAAAACTATGTCCTCTGAAATAAACCAAAATGTCTACCAATTAGCCGGTCCCACGATCGATTTATACATCTAAATACTCAAAATTTCTCAGGATCTGTGATTTATCCACATTCTAGCTCTAAAATGAAGTTACTTTTGATTCTTGGATATTTTGTGTGGCAATATGTGGACACATAGATTGGCTTAGTTGATTGGGATTGTGACTTGTTTAATATCAATAAAAATACCAACATAATTTTTGTGGACAAATGGAGAAGAGTGAACTTTATCTACATTTCTAATTTGAATAAACCAATAAGCCTCCTGTTTTATTCCTGAAAGAAAACTGAAAGTTAAAGATGCTTTGAGAAGCTGCTTGCAACTTCTGACAGGTGGACCTTCAGTGTCTGTGAGACTCAGCCTGCCAATCTACCCAGCTTTGCCAACCCTTGATCTACTCTGAAAAATCAAACTACTGCAAGCAGAGCAATTAGCCTTTAACTGTGCTTGGCTTCTGTCAGGAAACACTTTTGTTAAGTATTTTAAAACAAAGGACTCCAGAGTTTTTCAAGTCTTTGCTAGCACAGTTCTATTATGTATTTGGTTATTGTTTTATCTCCAAGTTAGTTCCAGATGTCAACTTTACCTGGTCCTGAGTTAGAAGAAGAAATATCAACTGAAGAATTGTTTCTATTAGGCTGACATGCATGGAATGTTTATGGGGCATTGTCTTCATTGGTGATTGATGTGTTTATGGAGCATTGTCTTGATTGGTGATTGATGTGGGAGGATCCAGCCCACTGTGGGCAGTCTCATCTCTGGGCAGTGGGGCATGGGTTGTATTAACAAGATGGCTGAGCACTAGCCAGGGAGAGCAAATTAGTAAACAATGTTCTTCTGTTGTTTCTGCTTTGGGTTCTGCCTTGAGTTACTGCCATGACTTCCCTATGATTTGAACTGTGACCTGGAAGAGTAAGCCAAGCAAATAAGTTCTTTCTTCTCTGCAGATATTTTTTGAACATGGCTTTTTATCCCCACAACAGAAACCAAACTAGTAGCACCCCAGAGGATAGACAGACTGTAAGGGGCTAGAGAGATGATAGCTCTGTGCTTAAGAACATTGTCTATCCTTCCAGAGGACGCTGGTTTAATTCTTAGCATTCACACAGCGACTCATGGCCATCTGACCATCTGACCACCCAGTTCCAGGAAGTCTCATGACTTCCAGCCTCCAAGGGTACCATCTGGTACACAGTCATATATGCAGGCAAAATACCCAAACACATAAAAGAAAAATTTTAAAGATATTTTATAAACTAGCTACTTGAGAGATATTCATAGCAAAACTTCTTCACCTCACATTGTATCTTTACACTGTTTTGCATGAATTTGATCTTGTGTATTCTACTCAATATTATTTCAGTTAAATATTATCAGTGGTGATGAAAGGAAAACATAAATTGTAACTAAAATGTACATGGTGATACTTGTGCAAATAACTGAACACAGAGAATATACTCAGAGCCAAGTATCAGTCCATGAATTATAGTTTATTTGTGTGAAATACTGAGGTCTATATTAGAACTTTCTTCTTTCCAGGGTTTGTAGTAATATTTTGTCAGAGACTTTAATACACACACACACACACACATATATATGGAATCTAGAATGTAAGAGATCAAGGAAGGGCTGTGAGGAGAAGAAAAACAAATATCCTTTTTCTGGATGTGTACATGTATGTGTGTGTGTGTGTGTGTGTGTGTGTGTGTGTCTGTGTGTATGAGTGTGTGTGTATGTGTGTGTGTATGTCTGTGTGTGTGTGTGTGTATGAGTGTGTGTGTATGTGTGTGTGTATGAGTGTGTGTGTGTGTGTATGTGTGTATGTGTGTGTGTATGTGTGTGTGTATTTATGTGTGTGTGTATGTGTATGTGTGTATGTGTGTGTGTAGGTGTGTGTGTGTATGTGTGTGTGTATGTGTGTGTGTATTTATGTGTGTGTGTATGTGTATGTGTGTATGTGTGTGTGTAGGTGTGTGTGTGTGTGTGTGTGTGTGTGTGTGTGTATGTGTATGTGTATGTGTGTGTGTGTGTGTGTGTGTGTAACTGAGGGAGGTAAGGGATCAGAAGGATTGTAGAGAAGAAACATAGGGTACTGGAGAGAGTAAATATGATACATAAGTATGAAAATGCCATAAAATCATTATTTTTTATAAACTAAAATATTCATGGAAGAATATATATCTCCTGGGTTGGATATACAGCAAAGATAGGGTAGTAAATGATTTTTTTTAGAAAGCATGAATATAAGCTATAATTTGTAATATCTGTATATCATAATATCAGTGTTTGCATCATTCTGTGCATAGTAATTGTTACTAAGCTGCTATTGCATGTTTAGGAGAGTTGCCTGAAGTTTGAGTCTCTGCAAAGTAGTCACTTCAGACAGAAGTTGTGAGATATTTTATTGTGACTTTAGCAGCTATGGTCTGTTTGTGTAACCTTTGTTACCACCTCACTTTCCTTGAGGGATACATATTAAGTCTCTGCAATACTCTGAGAAGAGCCAGTGTTCCGTGTCTATATCATTCACAGCTGCCTAAAGCTTTGTATAGGAACCAGAATCACACACACAGAACCTAGCAGTTGACTCTTGTTTTATTACTATATTTCTTTCTAAGCTGTGATCAGTATATGGGAGCAACATCCATTCTTCAAAGTTCAAAATATACTGTCTGGCACTGAAGACTTTTCCAATCATGGAAAAACAAATATAAAAACCCAGGATACACAAGTAAATTTTTAAACATGACAAGACAGAGAAAGCTCTTACAGAGCTAAAGAAGCAATGTCTCCTCATATCTAGCAATCCCTATCTTCCCAAGTTCAGGTGGCACCACAACCTTTACTTATAGTATATATGAGTTAAAGATGTCCAAAGAATTTGCTCTGTTGTTACCTAGCACCCAGGAAAAGGAGAAATGGACAGCTCCATAGAAATATGTGTTATACTGATTCATTCATCATAAGAACCAAAGCAAAAAGGAAAGCATGTCAATCGAGTTTGTTTGGATTTACCTTTTAAATATGATGGCATTAAAGGAGAGCCATGCACATGAGACCAGGAACATGGTATTTTTGCAGAATTTGCTAGAGAAAAACAGTCAGTATCACTTGAGGTCAAATAATGCTAAAGGCAACAAGGTAGTGAGAAACTTCAGAGCAGAGAAAGGACAGGCCCACCAGTGTGCCCGAGTGGAAGCTACTGCATAAGAAAACTGTAGGGGGGATAACTAGAAGTTAGGTTTTCTAACTGACACACGTAAGAGCATATTTGACTGGCTATGGTTGGTCTTGTGTTAAAATCACAAGGAAAATCATGAATCTTTATATTCAGCACGTCATGAGCATTGAGGTTCATTGCTTACAGAGGTTTTAGTCTTAGACTATAGGCTTGGTTGTCACCAAGATTACAGGTCAGTGCTCCATTCTTATGTATAAAGTAGCCACTGTCCCTTTGTGTATTTCATCTGCCATATCAACATGACTTAAAATCTTAAAATTTTCTACAAAGACTCTAAAAAACTATAGTTGACAGTGTAATCAAAACAAGTAGCTCATAAACACCTAAATTTACCCATTTTCATTTTTAAGCTGTCTTTGATTTGGTGGCCATAAAGGAGGGATGGTGATAAGAATATAATGTTATTTATAAGCCCTGTTAGTTAGGATCATTTCAAAATATACAATGGAATGTTAACATTCACATGATCAGCTTAAACACTGTATTTAGAAATCTGTTGGAATGGGATTGTATTCTTCTGGACAGCTGAAAGAAGATGCTTTTAGAAGATGTAAGACAAGACAACTATAAACAGAGGTCTAGAAAGGGACATGGCCAGGTGTGACCAGAGTAGATCTTCATGATGGTGTAAGCTGAAGGAGGTTAAGTCTCTGATCCCTACCCTGAATACTCTGTACCCCACAGACAGGTGCAGAGTTAATGCCACTCCCAGGTTTCATTTTGGTGAATCTATATGGAAACTTTAGGAAATGTTCAAAATCATTCTTAGTTACTGGAAAGCAACACAGGTCACAGCTAGTTGATCCCCGGTCTAACATACCAAATTCCCGAAGGCATGGAGAAAGGGTGTTGCCAATTGACACCCATGCTTTACTCTCCAAATTAAAAAAAAAAAAAAGCAACAATGAGAATAACCTGTCAAAAACATAAAAGCAGAACTAAACTTATTAATTCTACTTTAGTAACTAATGCAATTACCTTAGCAGACTCCTCACATAGCTCAAAAATGTGGAATAAGGGAACAAATATTTGTAATATTAAGGCTTGAGTAGGGTCATTTTTACAAGCAATGGACACCCTACTTTTTAAGAATAGGTCTTTCCAGGTTGGAAACTGCCTGGGATTCAGCAGAATTTGAATTATCCCTTTTCTTAAAGGGCTTTGAAATGATTGTCAAACAACATCTGGATTTGAAATGACTGATGAGAAACAAATTGGTATTCTTAGCTAGTAAGTAACCTGATTGTATTGTTTACAGTTTGGTTTCGCAAGAACTTGTATTTTCTGATGCAAACAGCTAAGTTATTATGTTTTCTGATTCCATCATTGTTCAGCGAAAATGGAGAAACATGCTTCATTCCACATTCCCTATCATGGTAGACAGACATAAAAATGTCTATTAGCTTTGCTTCTCAGTGTTTGAAGGTTTTATGGGACAAAGACAAATCATAGATTTAACTCTGCAGTGCCAAGTAATGCTTACACGTTGAGGACCAAAGACAAATATAAGGAATTGCAGTATTTGATCTCAATTGCTAGTCCAAGAGGCTTGACTTAGCAGAACAGAGTGATAATGTGCTCCATCACCTTGATTTTCAGTGAAGGATTTCTGCATAGGATAAGGCACAATTAGATGAGCAGAACTTTAAGGCCCATACATACGCTGGAATTTACTGGGGGAAGAGGGGCTTCCCTCCACAATCCTGTGTCTGTTTTCTCATTACCTCTTTCTCACAGGAAAGGAAGGATTTCAGCTCTGCTTAAGATCATAGGCATGCAGGACACCAGTCCTTCCCTACAATGTGCCAGCCTCCCACTGAGAGACCTGCTTACAGGTGAGAGCATCACTGGCTTAACCTAGTCACACTGCAATCTGAAACACTAATCTCCTAGACATCCTCATTTCCCCAGGTCGTCTTCTAAGCCCTTGGTTGAGAGAGGAAAAATAATCTATTTCTTATATTTCGAAGTGGAAACTTAGCTGATTGTAGATAACACTGCACCATAGCTGTCAGGAACACATATTACAAAACTCCAGTAAGTATTCCCCATTTCATATGTCAGTGGGTTGCCTAGGGTAAGCGCCTCTGTAACAGCAGGTAATCTTTCTGGTTTTGACTGCCTCTTGTAACAAATTCTCTCTTCATGCTATTGGTAGCTCTGTTCTCTCCAAAAGATCCATGTATCCACAAATATCTCTACTGAAGAATAGGAGGACTGTTTTATAGGGCAGTGTTTTATGAACCACATTACTTCAGATACATTAAGAATAATCAGGATTAAAAAGTAAACTGAGGAGCTTGAAATCGAGGAGCCTATACTATTTCACATTTAGAATAATTCTTGAGTCAGGTTATATGATGGTTAATCTCAATGCCCACCTTGATGATATTTAGAATCATAAGAGAGACAAATCCCTGGGCATTTCTGTTGTGGTATGTTTAGTTGTGAATAATATCTTAGTTAACATTAGTCTCTTACTTGTTTACACCTCTGTGCCATCCCCAGCTTCCACCCCCTACAGGAGGTTCCTGTTATTTGTTGATTGAGGGTCTGTGTGAAAACAGGAAGGAAACACCTGGAGATTGAGGGGTGGAGCAAGGAGGGAGGAGGAGTAGGAGGGGGAGGAGGAGTAGGAGCAGAAAGAAAGAAAAAAGAATGGAGAGGAGAGGATGGGGAAGAAGCCTTGGAGTGAGCTCTGGGCCTAGCTGCCTAGGGTATAGAATTCCCTGAGATTTGACATGGTTTGTAATTAATAAAGAACATTGGAAAATTCAACATTGAACTCTCCATTAGGCGCCCGAACTTTATTTCAACACATTTCTGTGAGGTATTTTTTTATTTTAATTTATTATTATTATTTATTTTAATTATTTTATTTTAATTGAGGTGGGAAGAGCCACTATAGATATAGGTGACACAATTCTGAGCTGGGGTATTGGACCAAGGAGAAGGGAGAGGGGAGCTGAGCATCAGCATACTCCTTCCCCTGTCTTGTGATTGTGATGTAAGGTGATGAGGTGCCACAAGCTCTTGATGCCTTCACTTCTCTGCCATAGTGGACGGAGCCAAATCAAATCCTTCCTTCCTTAGAGTGTTTGTTGCCAGGCATTTATCATAACAACGAGAAAGGTGAGAAAGATAATAGAAGCCGTGAGTGAAAGGTTCCTGTTTGTCACACTTAGGCAGGAACAGGTTGATCGCGGACTTGTATAACATATAGTTATTTGTGAATGAACAGATGAAGGCAGGAAAAGAGGCGGATATATTGTGAGTTCGTTCTGGCTGGAATCAGAGACCATAATTTGAACAGTAGTTATTCAAACAGCAAATGGAATTTCTCTAGTGTGTGATTAGTGAGGGAACCCACGTTCTTTGAGGCTAGGATTTTCAGAATTAGTTTCCTTTTATTATGGACCATATAATTTGGATGTATCAAAAAACTTCATTAAGATCTTAGTATCAAGCATCTGAAAACTGGTGAAATAAATAATCGGATGAATTTCCCCTTTAAATCAGGTTTGAGACTTATTTAGAGAACTAATAAAGTTTATTGCATTAAGAGATGCAGTTCTTATAAGAGTCTTAAAGAATTTGATATTTTTAAATTAATAGAAGGTTAAAATGATACAATATTCCTTCATACTATATGTAATGCTCCCTTTAGTTTAGATATTTTGTTGTATTTCACATTTTACTTTTCAGTTTGATACCCAGTTGACATAAATGGGGTCACAGTGTTATCAGGTCAGGCTTTTCTCGATCCAAGATTTGGTGGTGAAGAGTCATCTTTCAAAATCCAGGCTGAAGTTTTTGGATCAATTGCTCAGTCCATGGTTGCTTGATTTAATTAACCCGCTGCTTTGTTTAAGATTCTTAATGTCTATATGGTTGATGTATCCATTATTGAGAATGGGGTACTGAATTCTCAAACAGTAATGGCCCAACTGTGCATTTCTTATTCATTCATTATTTACATAGGATGCATGTTTCCAACTTTTAGTTTTCAGTATGTCTGCATATTTTTTATCTGAAGTGAGGTTCTTATAAAGACAGTATAGAGATGAATTATGACTTTTTGTTCATTTGTTTTTTGAGACCATGTTTCTCTGTTGTAACTCTGGCTGTCCTGGAACTTATTCTGTAGACTAGACTGGCCTAGAACTGAGGGAGATCTGCTTGCCTCTGCCTCCTGAGTGCTGGGATTAAACGTGTGAGCCACCCCTGTGCAGTGGATTGTGACATTTCATTCATTCTGGCAACCTATGACTTTTTAATAAAGATTTAAATCCACTTATATTTCAATTTATGTGTTGCAGGATTATGTGAAGCCCATATGAGAGTGTCAGAAATCCTGGAACTGGAGTTGCAAGCAGTTATGAGTGCTGGGACCTGAACCTGGGTCTGCTGCAAGAGCAGCAAGTGCTCTCAACTACTCTCCAACCCCATACTTGACCTTTGTAATAAAATAGTTAAATACTTTCCTCATTTCTTCATTCTTCTTTATTTGGGGATTATAGTTAGCATTCTGAAAGTATAGCATTGAAATTTGAATTAATAACAGCATAGCTGCAATTAACTCTCATCTTCTAACCAATCTGCCCTCACTGATTTTGATCATTGGTGACACAAAATTGCATGTTTAATCCAAAGCGTGACTTAATTCCCTTTATCAGTTTGTTAGTTTCCCAATTTTTTTTTTCGGTTTTGAGATGAGGTTTCTCCGTTTTAACTCTGGCTGTCCTGGAACTCACTTTGTAGACCAGGCTGGCCTCGAACTCACAGAGATCCACCTGCCTCTGCCTCTCGAGTGCTGGGATTAAAGGCGTGCACATCGCTGCCCTTCATAATTTCTCAATTATTTTGAAAACAAAATATGAAGCCCCCAACTAAACTTTGAATCCTTTAGCCTTTACAGTAATTGATTTTATAAAAAAAACATATATTAATATCATAAATAATATAGAAAAATATAAATATTAGTTATTGCTGCAAGGAGTTTAGATTTTGCAGTTTCTATGCATTGATCTTTTGGTGGACATTTATACTTCAATATGGCCTCAAATGACTGTTTACTGTTTTTTTCACTCACCTTCAACTCCCTTCAGTATTTTTGCTGTGCAAGTCTGGTGGTAACAAATTCTACTTTTTGTTTACCTAGGAATAACTTACCTTCTTTTGAAGGGTAGCCTTTCCAGATAAAGAAATCTATGTTGACAGTGGTTTTATTTTCCTATATAGGAGTCTATGTTTATAATGTTTTCCCCTCTTTTAACATTTCGACTATATTGGCCCATGACTTTCTGATCCCTGAAGTTTTTGATGAAAATGTATCAAATCAGATCTATTATGTGATAATTTTAATTGTTAACTTGACTGACTAGAGAATCATCTGAAATGGGCCTCTGTACATGTTTGTTGGGGATTATTTTGATTGCATTAATTAATTGTTGTGGTAAAACTCCCTCAATCCCTCTTCCTACTCTTCACAGGGATTTTCTGAGCTTCACCCAATATTTGGCCCTGGGCCTCTACATCTGCTCCACTAAGCTGCCAGCAGGAGGCTCATTGATAATGACTGGGGTAGGCACTGATCTATGAGCATAGCAGAATATCATTAGTAATTGTCTACTGGGAATTAGGTCTCTAGTTCTTGGCTAGCTCTGCAGTGTCAGGCATGGTTCTCTCTCTTGGCATAGGGTTCTACCCTTCTACTGCCCCAGCATACCCTGAAGGCAGGTTATGTTATAAGTTGAAGGTTTTGTGACTGTGTTGGTGTCTCAGTCCCATCACTGGAAGCCTTGCCTGGTAAAGAGAGATAGTCTGTTCAGGATCCCTGTCCCCCATTACTAGGGGCCCTTAGGGTCACCATCAGAATTCCAGGGAGTTTCCACTGAAGGTGATTTCATGGATGTCTGCATGTAGAAGAATGAAAATAGATACATACTTATCATCCTGTACAAAGATCAAGTCCAAGCGGATCAAAGACTTCAACTAGATACACTGAACCTGATAGAAAAGAAAGTGGAGAATAGCACTTAATGGGACCTCACGAAACTGAAAAGATTCTGTAAGGCAAAGGACACTGTCAATAAGACAGAAGGTAGCCTACAGAATGGGGAAAATTTTTCATTAAAAAATAAGGTACAGATCTAAACAGAGAATTAAAAAAAATCTCAAATGGGCTGAGAAACATTTAAAGAAATGTTCAACATCCTTAGCTATCGGAGAAATGCAAATAAGACTACTCTAAGATTCCATCTTATACCTGTCAGAATGGCTAAGATCAATAGCACAAATAACAGCTCTTGCTGGCAAGGATATGGAGCAAGAGGGACACTCCTTCATTGTTGGTGGGAATGCAAACTTGTACAGCACTTTGGAAATCAATATGGCAATTCCTCAGGAAATTGGAAATAAACCTACCTCAAGACCTAGCTATTCTACTCCTGCATATAAACCCAGAGGAGGTTACATCCTACCAGAAGGACCATAGAAGCTTTATTCATAATAGCCAGAAATTGAAAACAACCTAGATGCCCCTCAACTGAAGAATAGATAAAGAAAATGTGGTACATTTACACATATACATATACATAAACTATTATTCAGCCATTAAAAATTGACATCATGAATTTTGTATGTAAATGTATGTAACTAGAAAAAAATTATCCTGGATGATATAACCAAAACCCAGAAAGACAATCATTGCATGTAGTCACTTAAAAGTAGCTATTGGCTCTTAAGTAAAGGACAATTGTACTACAATCCACACCTAAAGAGAGTATGCAGCAAGGAGGGACCCAATGGAGACACAGGGTTCTCCCAAGAAGGGGAAATATAATAGATGTCACAGGTGGGCTGAGGGAGGATAAGAATGGGAACAAGAGTGATCAGGTAGGAGGGAGGCATGTGGGGAGAGAATATAGGGAGAGACAACTAGACTTGGTAGATACAGATCTTAATGGGCCATTCTGATAAAAGCTTGGAACACAGGAGAACTGAGACTGTGTTCTCAGTACTGAGACTGAGGAGTACTGTGAATAGTGGAAGCCAAGCCAAAGAGGTGTCATAGTGTGGAATGAGAACTCTATTAGGAGCTGAACTCAGTGCTATTCATATGCTACTTTGGCCAAGAGTTTAGATTCACTATTCTTGTGCTCTGAAAATGTGAATGAAGCTGAATTTCAACACAATGGACTGAGTCATTTTGACAGGAAAGCATCAACTATGGAATGTTCAGCAAGGAGAGCTTCAGACATGGGTCTTGCCTAGGAGAGTTGCTGTGTGCACTCTAGTTGGCAGAGCTGAGGGGATGGAGTTACCTAAATGACTGAGAGCACACAATACCACATTGTAGGGTTAAAAGCTAGACATGAAGCTGCCAGACTTGAGGTTTGTTCTCCTGGGTTTTGTTTTCAATTTGTTAGGATTGTTCTTACCATGATCATAGTTTTCCTCCTTGGAATAAAAATTCTTACCCAGAGCCATCTATCTTGGAAATACAGGGTTCCCTTCCCTTCCCTTCCCTTCCCTTTTCCTTTCCCATTCCTTTTCCCTTTCCCTTTCCCTTTCCCTTTCCCTCCCTCCCTTCCTTCCTTCCTTGCTTCCCTCCTTCTTCCTTCTTTTTCTCTCTTTCTTCCTTCTTTCCCTTCCTTCCTTCCTTCCTTCCTTCCTTCCTTCCTTCCTTCCTTCCTTCCTTCCTTCCTTCCTTCCTTTCTTCCTTCCTTTCTTTCTTAAATACAAGTTCATAGTGAAGATACATTTGGCTTTTAAAACATTGGAATTCATTAAGAATAAGTCAAAATTTAGAGTTTATAGAATTTTATATTATAAGATAAACTTGAGCCTTTCAGACAAGGATTAGGAGTTTATGCCTTAAAATTGTAATTTTTGGATATCAAACCAGCAAGGGCAAGGTGGAGTTGTGATAGTCTTGTCAAAATGACAGAACAAGGAATCATCTGATAGATGAGCATATGAGCATTTCTGTAGAGGGTTCTCTTGATTACCTTAGTTGATGTGGGAAGGCCTATCTTAATTACGGGTTAGACAATTCCTTAGGAAGGAGGTCTTGGCCTGTAATAGGAAAAAATGAACTGAGCCCTACATGCCTGTATTTAGCTGTTTCAAGACCTTGCTTCCTTGATTTCTCTAGTACAGTGGCTTGCATGTTCAGTATTAAATGTTTTCCCCTTTAATTTGCTTTTGTCAGAATATTTTGTCTGAGCAACAGGAAAATAGTAAGACATCCTGCATTAAAAAAAGAAATGCTTTTTCTTGCTGCTACTGTTTTCAGCACTCTTCCTTTGGCCTTAGAAAATTTAAAGTACACTTAGAAGCTATATGGGTTCAGAATAAAATGTCCTTGAATAAAATTAACCATGGAAGTAAAAGACCTCTGCAATGAAAACTTACCTCTGAAGAAAGTAATCCATGAAGATGCTAGATTACTAGAGTGAATATTGGGAAAATAACCATAAATATATAGATACAGTGCTATCCCAAACAAAATCCCCCTGACAATCTTCACAGATACAGAAAAAAAAAATCTGGAAGTGCATACAGAAGTACAAAAGACTGCATATCCAAAACAATGCTAGGTTGAATTTCTGACAGGACCTTTGTGGTAACGTGTCACTTGAAAATGAACCTAGGAGCGATGACATACAGTTTCATTATTGGAAGGAGCTTTGGGGAGCCTTTGGAGATTTCCTATTTTGCGTGTGTATAAATATGTAAATGTGCTTCCATGATTCAATGCAAAAGTGTTTATTGAAACCCATGCGATGATGCTCTTAGTAGATAATGATGCAAGGATGAAAGAGACAGCAGTCCCTTGTGTTCACTAATGCGCAATAAACGGCACTTCATCATTCTCCTAAACTTTATCGATCTCTTCTGACCTACAAAACATCGTGCCATTTTGCAAATGACCACAGGAACCCAGGTAATACAGCTAATGGCAGGGGAGTGAGTGTGGGTGTGTGTGTAATCAAAATTCAGTGTTTAATTTTAATCTCCAATACTAAACAAATATAATCAAGTTATTGGTATGTTGAAACCCCAAAGGATTTCCTGTTGTAATTAAAGTAAATTCCAAAATATATGAGAACAATTACATGCCCCAGTGTCTGGCAGACACTCCAAGCTCATGGCTACCTCTCCTTGTTAGCTGTCACCTCCTTTCACTGTTATTGGTTGCTCAAATATAAAGTCCTTTATTATCTTTTCCTCTTTGTGACATTTGGCATGTCCTCCATTCTATTATCGACTATTAGTTATTATTTATATAATACTTGCCTTCTGAGAGAATACCACCATATTTTTGTATGCATAGTCTCTGCTCAGTTTGATAATAATGCCCACTACTCAGGAAATATGCTTCCCATGCCCTTCCACACAATTATTTCAAATAAGAAATTGTTCTTCTATGATCTTGAGGATTCATGATATTCTATCTGATATCAGGTAGATTACATCTCTCTCCTTTGCTCAGCTTTATAACTTCTGTCAACTATGAATCCAATTTAAGGCTCCCTAGGACACTTATTTATTTATTTTTTCTTCTTCTTGTCATTTTACACATTTGCTATCGGAATGACAAAGTCAACATTTTATTGCATCCATTCTTTCTTATAAAAATATGTACATCATGTAAATTGACTTTCTTTCAACACAGTATCTTAAAAGAGATTGTGAAAATAATTTCCTCCTGTTCCTTTGTTGAGGCTTATGACACTTGGCCTCTTCAAAGTGATGAGAAAGAACTAGCTGACATTGATTGGTAGACACTGGAGAGCAGCGTGCACTTAGGAGACAAAAGTTTTTGATAGAGTGCTTGGTCTGGAGCTGATCAAAGAGAGGGCACAGAGTAGATAGCCTTATTATTTTTTTAGCAGGCTGTACGTCTTGAGATTGTAGTGAACATTTCAAAACATATCTGAGAAAATAACAGTGTAGATCTTTGTCTCTCAGGATGCATCTCTGGGAAATGTTCTGACAAAGTCCATCTGAAAATTAATAAAAAAGTCAAGGTTAATGCAAGAAACATTGCTTGCAAACTCCTGACAGTATTCACAAAGGTTCAAATGGAATCTTATGTGAAAAAAGCCACACAGAGAAAGAAGCAACTTCAGTAGAATTTAAATCACAATCTCTGTGTTGGGCCCTTTAAAAAAATATATACTTTTATAATTTTCAAACACTGACTTTAATCAACAGCAAGAACTTGGCAATCTGACTGAAAGGGAATATTTGAATAGATTCTCTTCTTTGAACATGAAAAGAACTTGTGGACTGAGGAAAACCATTTGCTCCCTATTCATTCCAAGTCATCAATCTATAGACCTGAGCAACCTTGTTTTGAAAAATCCTATTCAGACAGGGAACATGGGCTCTTAATCTCACAATCCTGTGCAGCAGTCTGCCTTGGACTGATAGAATTGCTCTTTTTATCCACTGAATAGTAAATTTCTAGAGTCTAGAAATATTTTTTATATGCCTCTAAGTATCTAGTTTATTCAAAGTGCCTTTATTTTTAAATGGAAGGTTAAAACATACTTAGGTTAATGCTATTGTGAATGACAATACCTTAAAATTCCATTTGAAAAATATGAAAAACATTTCTTAGATACAACTCAAGTGAATACTTTAATCAGAGATAACCTATGCAAGAACAGAAAATGATGAACTCTGCTGTATGTATTTCTAGAATCTTCCTCTAATAGCATCTGGAATTTCTTTGCTCTATTTCAGCTCAAGGTATAGCATTGTTGGCAAAATTAATTAATACAGTGTGCAAAATAGCAGTGACCAGCAATTATGCTAAACCAATAACTGATCCATAAATCAGAATATCATTGTGAAGGTAACATTTTATGATCAACTTAACTATACCATCACGTGAGACATGCACTTCTAGGTGTCTAGGAAGGTGTTGGCTTTCCAGACTGAATAATAAGGAGAAAGGAAAAAAAGCAGTTGAGCTGAGACAAGTACTCCCCCCCCCAATAACCCCCCCATTCCTCTTGTGGACGCATTATGGCCAGGCTCCTTATATTCCTGGTGCAATGACTTCTCTGGCACAATGGATTGTATCCTCTCAAACTGTGTGCCAGATTAACTTCTTCCTTTATGATGCTGCTTTTATCAAGGATTTTTATTACAGCAACGAAAAAAGTAACTAATATAATTAGATAAAAACTATTTAAAATTTAACAGCAGGAACGTGTTTTGACAAAGAGGCACAAAAATAACCACGCTCCTAGCCAGTCCTCTAGGTACAAAAGATGTGCGATTATTATAAGAAGACAAAAGGGAATTGTTGAAAGAATAGAGGCGGAAAAGGCCAAAGCACACGTTTCTCACTCTGAAATAGACCCGCTGAAAGTTTTTCAACTCAGTGGAAATTTAAGAAACTTTCTCTCGATCTGAGAAAGAATTACAGAGACGAGAAAAATAACATGCTGAGCTTTCTCACAGAAATGTCACTGTAGGGGCACACAATTATATCTTACCTCTCTGCGCATTTGTGATAAACTACTTTTGTGATTGACTATTTAGCATAGCCTTTTTATTGCCCTTTAACCTGTTTTAGCTGGAATAAGATGGTACGGTTAAAGCAAATGTGGAAGCTGGGCAGGGATGGGGTACACGGTCATGCTTGGTCCCCTTGTGAGGCAGTGATGATGATCTTTCCTTGTGTTGAGTTTTCTCTCAAGTTCTTCCTGTACTCAAAAATACAAATTTACATTATTTCAATGCTGTTTCCTTTTAAATGTAGATTACGCCGTAATTAACTAACTATCTGATAGTGTTAAAATTACAAGATATTCTAAGAGCTGTGGAATGGGCATGTGGGTAGCTGAGTATGGGTAGAGAGCACAGGATTTCCTTAATTCTTGACTGATGCTAGCTATGAAGTTAGACTTTATAAATTGTTACAGCCAGAATATGTTCTCTTCATCTAAGCACCCACAAATATAGTAAACTATCACCCACATGAAGATGCTCTTATATGACAAAAGATATTTTGAAGATATGATAGAATGACTAACGATGTGGCCTTAAAGTAAGAATGTTAGATTGAATTGCATAGCTAGATCCAATGAAATAAACAGAGGTTTGACAAACAGGAATTTTTCTCTTTTAGCAGGCAGAACAGGAATAGGGAAGGGAAAGTCAGAGAAATTTTAAGCATGAGAAGAACAGTCTATGGTTTGAAGATGAAGACAGACACTGAAGAAATGCAAGCAATTTTGACCAGTCAAGATTTCAGGCACTTAAATTCAACAAGAAAATAGATCTCAGATCTGCAGCTACTAGGAAGTAGATTCTCCTACCTACCCTAAATACCATAGAAACAGATTAACTGCAGTAAAGGAATATTTAATCTTTTAATCCATCAGCATGGCTGCTCTAGCAAAAGATCACTGTGTGATAGCTAGGAAGGAATCACAACCAAAGAGGCCACATTCAGAAAGTCTGTGTCATCTGGATGAAATGCTCCGAAGGCAATGGTGGTAATGCCTTTATTCCCAAACTCTGAGTCTGAATCAGTGTGAAGTCTGAGATTGGGTCAGAGGTCAAGCTCAACTCTCAGTGTACAAAAGGAGGCTCTCAGCCCACAGACAGGGAGTTCAGAAAAAGGGGTAATCCAGAAGACAACTGGAAAGAGTGAGCTCAGTAAATAAGTAAATCTCAGAGGCTGAAACACTCTGGGTTTATGTTTGCAGATTACATTGTAAGGAGGCTGACACCTTCGATGTTTAGGCTTAAGATTAGACTGTATGGAGGCTAAAGTCCTCTAGGACTGGGGATTGAATTATCCAAGAATAAACTGCCTTTTCTCGTGAGCTCATGAGAATCATAATAATAAAATCAACACACATCTATGCTTACAATTTGCACACCTCCATATAAACAAACCCTGTCTAATACCTTTTAGCCCTGCAAGTCCCTGGATTCAGAGAATACATTCAAATTCACTTGGTTCTGACTTACAGGACCATGAAATAATAATAATGTTTTAAGGTGATATTAATAGTAATTTGCTATGTATTTATAGAAAATAAATGACACATTTATGGGTCAAATAATTGTGAGTTACCTTGTACAATATAATCTATTGGGGAAGAATGAGATTAGGTGAGAAATGGTACTATATTTGTATACATTTGGAATTATCCACAGTAAAAATTTAAAAACTCTAGAATGAATGCTTGTGACATTTTTTACAAGGGAAATTGTTGAAATGGGGTCAACAAATCTTTGAAATGCCACATTTGCTGCGAGACCCTAGAAGTGTAAAGCAAGAGGAGAGTTTGTGCGGTTCTGTGGTGAATCTCTGCCCTTGTGTTCCTGGAAAGGATGGGATGGGCATGTTGCATTCTTTCAAGACCAGAGCACATTTTATTTAACACAATTTCCTGGGGAAGTTTAAAGCGGTTGTAGTTGCATTCATGAATTCAAAGCAGCTTTGATTACTTGCATAAGCATGTACAAAATTCAGTCAAAATCCCAGCAAGAATGGGAGATGGGTTCCCAAGATTCCACTCCCGTGAACAGAGAGCTACTGGCATTGATGGCTGATGAGGGTGGGGAATGGGAATGCTGAGGTTGCTTTTGCCTCAGCAGGTGGCTTCACACCCAAGCATGTTTCTTCAGCACTAATTGAACTCAGTGGGTTATTATTAATAGAAAAAAATGGCCATGAAGTGGGAATTTTTCATCTGCTCTCCTCCTTGGGTGGTAGCTAAACTATTGGCCACTGGCTAAGCTCTGAGGATGCAAGGTCAGCATGGGTCCACAGGTCCAGGCAGGGAGGCTGAGAGCCATGGGAAACAGACTTCCTGGGAGATGTTTTTCAGTAAAACAGCTCTGTTGCTTATGCAAGGGTGATTATATCTATAGGCTAGGGGCATTATAGTGTAGAGGTACAGTATAGGGTAGAGGTACAGTATAGGGTAGAGGCATTCATATTGGAGCAGCCCAATTTGCATGTGGGAGGTTTACAATCAGACCTAGGTGGTCATATTGTCATTGGCTGGGGCCAGTGTCCTGGAGGAGCCTCTTCTGCATAGGGAGTGGTCTCTTAGGGGCCAGAGGAAGACACCTTATCAGGAATAGGCCAAGCCCAAAGGCTTCCCAGGTACAGTGATCAGATAAACATCAACCAAGCCATATTCCTTCAATAGTGGCGTGCTGGGAAGTAGGGTAGCATTGGAGCTAGTTGGGATTTGTCAGAGTAGGAAAGGGAAGCAGCCAAATGCCTTCTACTTTAGGTGAGAATTCTGGGGTTCAAAACACACTTCAACCCCCTCTTCACTCCAGGACAGCCCCACAATGAAGCTGGGGAATAGGGAGTGAAGAGTAGATACAATCAAAACACATTGCATATATGTATGAAGACTTCAAGGAATAAATGAAAATATACATAAAAAATTTAAAAACATAATGTGAGCTCTGAAAGGTCGAGTGACATCACAGACAAGTAGAGGGCATATTAGAGTAGATGTGTTGCTGTGGGATGATGTAAGGAAGGAGGGAAGAGAGCCACATTTGAGATGTTACTTGACTCCTATCAACAGAAAGGCAATTTAAACGTGACATATTCCACTGGACCAGAGATAGACTGCCTGGGAAAACAGCGGGCCTGAAACCGAGTTAGATTTCTTTGGAAGGACTTTTCAGAAGTGATGGTGGTACACCACTCTGGACTGTCGGGGTCTGTAAGATAGCGAAGTGGCCTCTAGCTGATTCATTTGCCCATTTGTCTGAGTCTAGTAGAGTGTTCTCTGTTTGCCAATTTTTCCTGCATTAGTAAGTCTTTTGAATATGTTTAATATTTATATTTAAATTAAAAATAGAAATTAAATAGTAAAACTAAAAGAAATATATAGATGAAAAGGCCTCAGTAATGAGTAGTGATGAGACTCTCTTAAGAGCCCAAAAGGGCATCTCCCTCCCCGTACATGACATACAAATACTGCGTACTAAATCTCTCAGGACCCTGTAGGCATCTCCACAGGAGAAGTCCTGACATCAAGGAACTCTCCCAGACTGTCCTTTCTTCTATCCCTTATTAACATTTTCAGAATATTTGAGGATTCAGAGCCTTCTTAAGTTTGTAGAAGAGAAAAAATGAGCAGGGGGAGACTAATTCCCTCACCTGTGTTCCAGTTGTAGGTGAAAAAGGGATCAATTTAGGGCAGGCTAAGTATTGTGTGTGATTGTGACTTTTTTATTCATTTACTTGCAAACTAATTACTTCTTAGAGAAACCCGATGGTGTTAGAGATGGTCAGAACTGCGGACAGGAAGCTGGGCAGTACTGGCCCTCACATGACCTGGAGTCTACGAAGTGTAAAAGGTAAAGCATGGTCTACAGACATGCATGCCAGGAGTGTGTGATCAGTTAGCCAGGGAGAGCAGAAAGCCTGTGCCCGAACAAAAGCTCCGAGCTCTTATCCTCACCATCAGTCCTCGATGTATTCTTTTCTGGGCTGTTGAAATAGTCTCTCAGCTGGTCTCCTGGCTTATCCAGATGTCCTTCCTCCCAGTTGCTTTCTCACAGCACACCCAAATGATGAACAAAGCTGAATTTGAGCATAGCATTTCTCTTATTCAAATCTCTCCATTGCTCTTTATAACCTACAGATCTGAATCCCGAATCCAAGGTAATCGTAAGCTCTCTTCTAGGTTGGCTGCCTTTGTCCACGTTTAATTTCCTCTTCTCTGTGATGGAGGTACTCTGAGTCATTTTTTAAGGAAGTATTTCAAGGGAGAAATAGCTTCTAATATACAACTTCTGTTAGCATGTAGTTTTTGTATATTGGTCAGATTCATTTTTGTCGCAAAAACTCTGTTGGGGTTCCTTGGAGGGACTAGTTATGCTGTATTTCATCTACTGTTGTATCTTTAGCCTCCAATATGCTTTTTAAGGAAAGAAAAAAGGAGGCAGGGAGGAGGAGAAAAAGAAGGAAGATAGGAGGAGGAGGAAAAGCAGGAACCGGAGGGGAAGAGGCTAGGAGAAAAGAAGAAGGAGGGGAAGGGAAGAAAAAAAACTATCTCTAGCGTGCTTCAGCAACACTAGGCAGGCTCTAAGGAATTAAGTCTAAATAAACTGGATCTTACTGCAAGAAATGTTTTCCAATCACCTTATTCTATATTTATTCTGGTGTGGCCCTTAGTCAAAAATTGAATTTTTTTCACCGAAAATGTGACTGGTTCTCTAGGTCCCTATATACAAAGCCATTTTTCATGGTCAGGATAAATGGAGTATGTATCATAATTGAATTTAATGTGGATCAAGCTCAAAACATCACCTGCAAAAGTGTGGCTTTCTTTAACTCCCACAGTGTACTTCTCCTTATTGAAACCCAAGTTCTGGTGAAAAAAAAAAAATCCTACATTAGAAATCATTTAGATTTATTTATTCAGTTTCAGTTTTAGGCAAGCAGGGTTAAGAAAGTAGGGGTTTCTATGGCAGTCCTTGCTTGGAGGGTTAGGTGTTTACATAATGGTTGAAAAATGAAAAGAAATACACGGAGGGCTTAGCTCTAATGTGTACATACCCAAATTATGAGTGAAATTGTCCTGGAAATTTTGTATCTGAAATAATGAACATAAATTAAACTTTTTACTTCTTCATTTCTTAGATGATTCTAGTCATGGTACAAAAATTTTAATTTCCAGAAAAAAAGAATAAATGTAGCTCAGCGATTAAGAGCATTGTTTGCTCTTCCTGAGTTCAATTCCCATCAACCACTTGGAGGACCACAACCATCTATAATGGGGCCTGATGCCCTCTTCTGGCATGCAGGTGTACATGCAGATAGAGCACTCATGCATAAATAAATACATCTTAATAAATAAATAAATAAATAGATAGATAAATAAATAAACCTAATACCTCTTCCCCTAGTGGTGGTTCTCAGCTTGGGGGTTGCAGCCCATTTGGGGTTGAGTGACCCCTTTCCTCAGGGGTCGCCTAAGACCATCTTCAAATCAAATATTTATATTATTGCTCATAGGACTAGCAAAACTACAACTATGAAGTAGCAAGAGAAATAATTTTGTGGTTGGGGAAGGGGGTCACCGCAACATGAGTAACTGTATTAAAGGGTCACAACATTCAGAAGAATGAAAACCACTGCACAGGGAAATTGCAATTTGAATTCAGGAATTCTCAGAAGTTCTAATCATTATTCCTGGTACTTCAAATATATATATATATATATATATATTTAATGGCTGCTAAGTCAAAAGAAAATGCATGTTTATTTACCATGCAGGTATAGATCCGGGTCCACACGACTTAAATGTTGATGGCTCTAAGAACTTAGTAAAATACTTAAATTAAAATAAAAGTAATATATGGATTCCAATTTCTTAAACAACAATCATTAAATGGATGCGTGTGCTTAGTAAGTACCTCTCAGTGTTTAAATTCTGGAATCGCATCCGACATCCCCTTCCCGTCACTGTGCTGATCTTCACTTTGCACATGTTTTGTTTCCGTGTTTTCCTTTAAATTTTATTTTACTTTGTGTGTGTGTGTGTGTGTGTGTGTGTGTGTGTTTTGCGTGTGTATTTTTAGTGTGTGCATGTTTGTTATTATTTCTTGAGTATATGCAGGCCAGATCTCTAAGTTAAGTGTCTTTATAGATCATTATTTGTCTTTTTGGGTTTTTGGATTTATTTATTTAATTTTATGTGTATGAGTGTTTTTCCTGGTGTATTCATGTGTACCGTGTGTATATCTGGGAACTGTAGAGGCCAAGAGAGGGTGTCAGGCCTCCAGAAACTGGATTTGTGTATAGTTGTCAGTTGCTAAGTGGGGTCTGGGAACTGATACCTGGTCCTCTGCAAGAGCAAGTAGTGTTCTTAAGCCATCTCTACAGTTCCATCTTATTTTTTAAACAGTATCTCTAACTGAACATTGAGCTCGTCACTTTGGCTAGGGAGACTTACAGGCAAACCATCGGGATGCTCCTGTCATTGTCCCCTGACCCAGCAATGGGGTTACAGACACATAGTGCCGGGCCTGGCTTTTACAAGGGTGCTCAGCTTCTGAACTCAGGTACTCACGCATGTACAGCAAGCACGTTGCCCGCTGATCCACCTCTCCAGCAACACAGATTATGGAACCCTGCGTCAGAGAAGGAACGTAGTGAGACCTAAGGCAAAACCCTTGAGCTAACAGTGCCCAGCTTCTGGACGCTGTTGAATGGTGCTGTAATTTCTCTTGGGAAATAAAAACGACTTAGGGAACCCCTCTTAATCCACTGCGGACCCCTAACACACTTGGAAGTGCTGAGCTAAGCAATGGCTGAAGACCATGTGAGTGGAAAAGAGCATGGGTATACTTTGTTCTGAATTCACCACCACCCAAAACCATAATGTTAGCCTACCCATGTTTTCTGACATTACATATGGATGTAAGCGGGTTCCAGGGTAACTGGATAATCACAGGTTATCACAATTTTAGGAAGATTCCATGGATATCAGAATGTAAGCTATCCCCAGTAGATCCTTCTGTTTATTTGTGTTTATGAAACACTGCCATCTAAGATCGCAGCTTTTCAAAACTTAACTGAAGCAGCTCAGTTAGCATGTACCAACTCACAGTCTGTGTGTGTTCCTCCAATTCAAGTATTTTTAAAGTGATAATTTATGGAAATTAAGAAAAGTCATGTTTGTACTCAAAATAAAATCTGTTGAGTTAATTAAAAACATTGGCCTTTAAAGAAACAACTTTTTGGATTTGTCTGGTTGGTTGTTCATATCAGCACATGTTTTTACTAATATTTATTTGATTTCTCACTTTTAATGCATGCTACTTATTTTAATGGTACTTCTCTCTCCCAAACAAAATGAACAAAATGTCTGTAGAGAAGGATGAGAAGGATCCTTGTGTATAATTGTCTTAGTGCTGCAACAATGAGAAATCCCACACGGTCCTGAAGGCTGTTGCTCCACTGCCAAGTGTCTGTGCAACTTATTTATAATCAAGCTGTGTCTCAAAATGGTATTATTAAAATATGCTCGCAAGTTCAGCAAGGTTTTAAAATACGTTTTCTGTGTCATACAATGAAAACAATTAATATATCCTATACCGTGGATAGGAATGGACACCAGAACTTTCCGGTTTGCTGAGGGAGGGGTCTTGTCTGCTGGGAGGTTGCCCATGTCCTAGTGAATGACCACACAGCCATACACATATGGAAAGTGCAAATTAGACTTGAGGTTATCAATAACAAAATCAGTTTTCAAAGGACATGAAGCTGGGAGGGAAACAAGGCAGGCAATGAGGAAAGTTGGAGGGAGGTAGTGGTGGATCATCTGATCAATATACATTGTATAAATGTATGAAACCTTCAAGGAAAAAAATGTTATTAGATTAGTTCATCTAAACAAAATAAGGGCAATTCCCTTTCACATAGGCTTTTCATAATAGCCAGATGTGAATTTTCCTTTAGGGCGCACAGGAGATTTGAGAGTGGGAAGTGAGCACCCACCATAGAGCCTTCAGGTTCACACGCACTTTAAATTCAGAGAATTACAAACTCAACACTCATAAAGAAATCAAATTTCACTAAAGTTTCTGCAGCTTAGTTTTAGAACTGAGAGTAGATAAACTTTAGAAGAACTTATACTGCCTCTGTCTTTTGGACTTGAATCACTCCTAAAGATGGAAATGTGTGTGTGTGTGTGTGTGTGTGTGTGTGTGTGTGTGTGAGAGAGAGAGAGAGAGAGAGGGGGGCGGGGAGGGAGGAGGGGAGATTTATATGCTGTTAATTCCAGGGTCTCAAATAAAGACACATACCTTTTTTACATCTTAGAAAAGCTTTCCTTAAGTGGCCATTAATAAATGATTATATTTAAAATATACTTATTCTTTGTGTGCTTTTATTGTGTGTTTGTGTGTGTGTGTGTGTGTGTGTGTGTTACCATGTGTCTCTAATGGGTAGTGTGTGAAAGACAGAGGACAATTTCTGGCCATCAATTTTTCCCTTCCACCATGTGGGTCTAAGGGCTGGAACTCCAGTGGTCAAGTTTGGTGTCATATCCATTTACCTGTGAAACCAGCTCACAGGCCCAAGTGGTATTTAAATACATTAAAATATCAAGATACATAGTTTTGTGAGAAAAAAAAATTTCCTGGAGCAGTCAGTGATTCACCAGGGGATTATAGCTGCTTGTGAGATAAAAGAAATTGTTTAAACTACATGTTCCTTTAAGCAAATATAAAGGCTATAAGAAAGTTCATTTCAAAGATCAAGGTCATGAAAGGACCATAAACAGGAGCTGATCTGCACAGGCACACCACAACTGCAGAACACTATCTATAAATACGAAATTGTATGGTGCTTAAGCTTCATTCCTTAAATCTCTTAAATCTGTGATCTTGACTCAACTATTCAATGTTCACCATGCCTAGGAAGCCACACTGGCTGTCTAATAACTCCATTCAGTCCTTGACTTCCTTTCTTTTAGATCCATGGCCCTCTGGCAGTACAAGGTTACATTTCCCTTTACTTTCCTCGTCTCATTTTCCTGTATGTTCCAGACCTTGATGATTTTCTCTTCCAGTGAGCATGATTGTAACAGAAAAAATGATTGTTTTCTTATCCATTTGTTCTCTTCTGCAATCCCTAAAAAATATTACCGAGCTTTTATGAAGTCTGAAACATATTTTTCCTAGTGCTGGGGACTGAATATTCAGTATCTGTGACTGAAGATGTCCAGTATGACTTTGGATAGCTAAAGACAAGTTACCCAGGCAGAGACAGATAGGAAAGTTTTAAAGCAAAATAAGCGGAGATGATACGATATGGTTGTTATTGCAGGGAGTACGCTGTCTGTCTATGCTAAGGATATCACTACCTTCTGGTAATTACATTCGACCCAGAGTCTTTCTATGTTTCTTTCTCAATGACTCATGAGAGTCTTTCTTGACTTGAATTTCTATTCATTATTTGTGGAGTTCTACATGATTAATTCTATGCCTGGAATTCAGCTGCACTCAAATTGTCCAGAACAAAGTAATGCTTTCAGCTTTGGCTAGATAAATTCTGTAACCTAAATCAACTGTGAATACATACAGTTGCTAGCTGAAGTCTGTTTTAACTGAACTGGGACATGTTGGGCTGGGGACATGGTTGACAGTGAAGTTCTCATCTCCTAACTCAGGACCTGAGTTTGACTCCTCAGAACTGAAGTAAAAGTCTGAGACTAGCAGTGTGTCCCTTTCATCCCAGTGATAATATGAAGGGAAGTGGAGACAGGTGGGTACCTGAAAGCCCTTTGTCCACCTAGGCTAACTTGTGTGAAAAAGTCCTAGGCCAGTGAGAGGTCATATTGAAAGATGCCAGAGGAATACCATCTAATGTTTATCTCTTACCTGTATATGTACAGTGGGCATATGTACACACACACACACACACACACACACACACACACACACACACACACAGCATCTGACTTGCCGACATCCTAAAGCAGTAATTCTTTGGGTATTTCTTTCATTGTGTAATTGATAATTGCTTTTAGTTTTGTTTTACCAATTACTATTTCCTTAATTTGATTCTCTTCAGGAATACAATTTAGGAGCATTATAATGTGTTAGAAATGGTTTATTAGGCTCCTGCTTTGGAGTGCTTGCATTCTGGGATGGCATAAACAAAATGACAGATTGGAAGTTCAAATAATAAATACTGATTTTCTTACATTCCTTGATTCTAGAAATTCAAGATTAAGGTGTTGGCATAGTTGGGTTCTTTGAGAGTTCTCTCTCTCTCTCTCTAGCTAGTAGACAGCTATCTTTCTCTTTGTCTTCAGTGTGCCCACACTATCCTAATTTCCTCTTCTTACAAGGATTTCATTTACATTGGAGGAGGAACAGACACCCCTACTCACCTCATTTGAAGTCAGTTACCCTCCCAAGGGCTTATTTTTAAATACAATCATATTTCAATGCATTTCAGTCTATGAAGTTGGGAAAGATGACGTAGCCTGCAACAATTAGCTTTGTTGAGTTTCTTTACCTCACTAGAGTTATTTCTCTTTCCTAATCAAAGACCAAATGCTTAGTCATCATAGGGGCACACATCCCCCATAAGTCTGAAGACTTCAACAGTGTCATGTATATGTCCTACCCTATAGTAAAATGACTATTGAATAATACTTGTGTATAGAACATATTGAATGTCTTGACTTATGTTGGTCATAAGCATAAACAGTGTGATATTTGAATGGCTTCTGAATAAATAGAGATTGATTATTTATATGTACATGTATATTCTTCATAGCTTTTAACAATATAAATTAATAGCTGATACTTAAGGGGGTACATGCCTGTGTGTAATGCACTTGACAGTATATGATGGACTTTCACATTTTTTAATTGGTTGGTTCATCACAAATCTTGTGAGGGTTAGAAGAGTAAGCTTTACATCTGTTCAGTTTTACACAAAGGAAAAATCCTCCAATAATGTAGAAATAGCTCAGATCACACATTTAACAAGCAAAAGAGTTGAAACTCAGATTTAATCAGATGTTAAGGCCTGTGCTCTATCTCCTCTGATCCTTTGAGGGAAGGAAGAAGAAAATGAAAAGTCTGAACAAATGTTGTCACTTAAGCTCATGGCAAACATATATGCAATCTTCTAAGGTTTAATGTCCCCACCAACACTGATGTCAAATTTTAATCCCCAAGATAAGGCATTGGGGGGATAAGACATTAATCTTACTGTGGCATTTGAAAGTTGAATTTGGGAGGTGATTAGGGTTAATGAGTGCAGACTGTGGGTTTAGAGAAGGAGGAGTCATGAGGCAGGACTCCCTGTGTCACCATATGGTGTGTGGAGAGTCCTACCAGGAAGCTGGACCTCACCTGCCCAGTATTATGCTTGGTACCTTTTGAGTTGTAAGGAGAATACACCTTTATTCCTCACCAGTTACTTGGTCTGTGCTATTTAATAATAGCAAGAGGTGATTTAGAAGCTTAACAAAGATGAAAACAACTTAATAGAGAAAAAATAAGATACTCATATGGGTAGAGGGGAAAAAGGTAACATTAGTAGTTAAAACAGCAGCAACTAGAAAACCAAAACCAAGTCATCATAGGAATCAAGAATCTGCCACTCTCAGATAAAGGTTTAAGATTCTCAAAGAAAATCGAGTAAAGAAAATGAGAAGACAGAATTTCCAAACAGAAGTATGGAGGATTCTTTTCCTGCCATTCTCCAGTATGTTAAGATGTAGCTTGTGCAGCAAAGCCAGTAAGTGCACAGTGTGTTATCTCAGAAGCGTCTGAGAGTTCTACCCTGTTATTTACAATGACAAGATGCTATTGCTCCTTCAGGAACTGTCTAGGCAAGGCGAAGACACATTGTTGCTGTGCAGTGTGATCAGCTATCAACTCCAGCAGACTTGACAACTGGGTGATGGATTGAAGAATGGGCACTCAGAAAATTCAGAAGAGAAGATTCTAAAAAAGCATCATGCTTTATGTGGAATTGAGTATAGACCAGCGAAGAACCACATTCAAGATAGTCAGCTAAGGTATCCAGGGATGCAGTGACGTCATAGGACAAGGCACATAGAGTGGCTACGGGGAGCTACATAGGAGTTAATAAAACAAGTGTGAATGGAGCACTGGACTCTCAGCCCTCAGTAAGTCTTCATTCGATGTTTTAGACCATTTGAGGCTCATATCCTTGATCCAGATCTTTCTTGTGTCTCCCACATGAATACTGACTTTTGGTCTTGAGACTTTGGTAATAATCTTAGTTGATATGCTTAAGTAAATAATTTATTAAGCATGATGGTTAGTCTTAATTACCAAATTGGCAGAACCTAGAATCACCTGACAAGGGAGTCTCAGTAAGAAATTGTCTAGATTGGGTTGGCCCTTTGGCACATCTGGTGGATCATCTTCATTACCTTGCCTGGTGTTAAGGGTAAAGTCAGAGGGGCATCATTCCCTGGTTTGGGATCCTGGACTGAATAAGAAAAGAGAAACCAGCTGAGTACTAAGTGTGAATACATTCAGTCACTTTGCTTTCACTATATGTGACGCGACTAGCTGCTTTAATGTTTTAGCCATCTTGCCTTCCCCACAATAACTGATTATAACCTAGAACTGTGAAATAAAATAAATACTTTTCCCCTAAGATACTTTTTTCAAGATATCCTCTCATTTCAACTGTAATTAAATTGAAACACTAGAAACCAGAAAGATTGATATTAGCTCAGTATGCTCCCTCCTACAGTGCAGATATATTTACAAAAGATACACACATGCATGACACACACACACACACACACACACACAGAGTGTGTATACACACAGGATTATAGACCAAAGCAAGAAAGCAGGCAGAAAGTAAAAGACTTTAGGAAAGGAGGTTTGATTTCTCCAGAGCAAGCCTGAGTTGTGTTGATTAGTATCGAGAAGGGCTTGTCTCATTCTGGTGATTGAGCAGTGGCTGGAGAGAAGTCTATGAAGGATAGAGAGAATGCACCGGGGAAATACAGCAGATGGGGGGCCCGACTTTTCAGGGCAAGTAGAGTTTCTGCAGGTCTATTGATTTTCTTTTTGAAATATCATTTGAGAGGCTCTCTCAAGTTTTTGAGTGAGAATGTTTTTAAGCAGGTTATGGCAAAGACATGTTTATGCTCATCACTGCCATTCCGCTGTCTTTGGTACCCAGTAGGGGAATATGATTCCATCCTTCACAAGGCTGCCTTTTGCTAAGCAAAGATGCTGCTCTTCCAATTATTTCTCCCATTAATTTAGATTTTTTTCAGACGGTTTTGGAAAGGAAGCAAAGGAAGGGGTAATTTTTTGCTTCACTATTATATTTTGAAAGACTTTCTGGTTGTAAGAAGTCTTTGAAGTTGGAGCCCATGATTTTAAGATTAACAGTAGTGATTTCATGGATCTGTTATTACAGGAAAAGCTATAGTTCACCTGTGAGAGTGAATATAAAAGATTCGTGGTCCAAGACAATAATGAAATGCTGCTCTTTGTTCAAGGACAGCCCAAGACAGCGTGACATTTTCTCCTGGGGAGAAAAATGGAGGCGGTGAGTGCTGAAATCTCTCTGAAAATAATATGAGTCTCTGTAAACCAGCCCTGAAGACCAATTCAAGTTATAACAATTTTTGTTTTATTGTTTTGCTTTTGGGGTGTGTGCAAAAACTCACCCGGGAAATTAGGAAAGTTTTCACTCATTTTCTATAACTGTATAATTCAGGTATTGCTAAGATTTAAAATCTTCTCTGTTGGGTAGAGGCTGGGTGGCCCACCTACTACGGGGGAATAAGAAATTGAGCCTCTGTACACCAAGTTTCAGGCTTGGAAGTGGCTTAGAGAGCTTGGATTTGGAAGATCATGCAAGATGCACGATTGAAGAGTACTTCGTCTGCCACCCGAGGAGACTCTGGAATCTTGCCGTGGGTAAGTACTGCCAGCTCATCGTCTGATGAATTTCTGCGGTTTCTCCTTCTCACCCTTTCTGTGATAAGTTTGTTTATGGTTCCAAACTTCTCACTAGATGAGGCTCCTTTGTGCCACTAGGACCAAATGCATGACAGCAGCAAGCAGAGACGTATATTTGAGCTCACAGTCTCAGGGTCTTTCAGTCCACCACAGGAGGGCAAGGTCTCCCGCTGTGAGAACTGGAGCGTGAGATGAGGCATATTCCCATGACAGAGGAACAGGGGCAGAGTGAAATAAGATGGAACCCTTGGTTGGTAAAACCTCCAAAGTCTTGCCCCTGTTATCACGCTTCTTTCCATTCCCTGCTTTCAGAGGTCCTGTAGCTTTTAGGAGACATCGTAAGCAGAGGACTGAGTATCCATGAACTAGAGGGGCCCATTCCACATTCTAACCATGACACTTACCTCCCTGTTTCCCTGTTTTTCACTGTAAGTTCTTCCCACTAGAGGTACGGTGTATCAGTTTGACTTATTTTTTCTCATTGCCTGTGGGCCGTAAGTTGGCTGATATAATGTAAGAAGCAGCCACAGGCCTGCTCTCTAGCTTCTGCTATCGCTGTTAAAAAATGTGTCTGAGTTGTCCTCCAGTCCCTCAAAATATGAGACACATAGAGAATAAACCCAAGTAAATAGGTGGTGTAAACTAAATCCCACAGCAGGTCTCAACCAACATCAGTAGAAGGGTTCCAGTCCATCCACAAGTGATGAGCAGGAAATGACTCCTTGTTATTTAACCTAGCGGGACTTTGTGGTTAGATGTTGTAACATTTGTTTCAGTGTTGTCTTGACTCTGGTTTAAAGCCCTTGGCAGGATATAGCTCTACTCTACTCACAAAAAGCTATTTGAACACTATTTATTTATTGGGTTTCATCATTCAGCCATTCCTAATAATCTTGTTAGTTACTGGACACCATGGACCAGGCCTATACTTCAGAGCCTGAAGAGATTATTAAAAATATAGAATCTCCAGGAGATTGAGACTCTAGCTTGACTGTATCCTGAATACTGTAGATAAGCTGCTCCCTGATTCTCTAGCTTCAGTTACCATATGTCCTTTCGTCTGGCCAATTATCAGTGTTTTGCAGGATATAGTAACTCTCAAGCAACATTTTAGGGTAGTATATGCCTGAAACAGCAGATCACTTGTAAATATTTGGCAAATATTTCACTGCGGTGTTTCTGACTCTGTAACTTTATTTACAACAAGATTTGCAAAATTCATTTTACTGGGAGGAGAAGGCACATGATGGAATGCACCTTTTCTTAATATACATAAAACGAATATTAATTTCACCAAATCTTCCATGCAAATGTTGAAATTTTAATTTGTAAATTTCAAGGATATCTGAGTTGTGCAGTGTGTAATTTTCTAAGGAAATGATTATAGCACCTTGGGTATCATGCAAATAAAATCTTATGGCAAAGTCTTTGGGATCTTTGACTAATCGCTGTATTTAATGATGCTTGACCTCTTTTCCTGGAATAGGGAGTTATTAATGGTCTTGTGCATGCTGTATGGTTCTTTAAAGCTGGCAGATGTTACAGTGTAATATTTTTATACATCATTCTATCATTTTTACCTGGTCAGTTGTAGGTAAGACACTACTACCTCACCTTTTATATTCTGTATGGTGGAGAAATTATCAGGTTTTAAAAGAGCATAAAAGGCTTCTGTGCTTATATACACTTATCTCAGCACAATTAAAGAGCATAAAATGCCATAAAAACACACATACAATTAACATTATATGGACTGAGCATATATTTATGTTTAGGAATATATATGTATATACATATATGCATATACCCTGAGGTAGAAGGAGAGCGAGGATGGCTGTATGGGAAGGTCTGGAGGGAGGAAAAGGGAAGGGAGGAAGATTGTACTTATAATATCAAAAATTAAAAAATTAAAGTGAATATAGGTAAAAGTTAAAAGCCCATTTCCATCCTTTCATCTCACATACTCCTTTCTTTGTTAGAATTATACAATAATGATATAATATTCTGATGAAACAAAGGAAATCTGCAGTAATTATAAAACATTACTCATACCAGCATTACTACACAGTTTAATTTACTTAATCAATTGCATGTGCCAATCACATCCTGTCTATTCTTTACCTTTCTAGCATGTTAGTTAATGAAAAGCCACAGGATTTGAAAGCACAACTGTCTTAAACACTCTGTTATTAGCTCTGGTTCTGTTGAAATGCTGTTCTCTCAGGCTTCAGTTCTCTAATCAGTATGAATGGTTACAAAAGCCATGGTAAAATCAAAAGGCATAAACATAATACTACACATAACTATGCCATAGTAAGCTATACAATAAAGTAAAAATAGCTATATTAAAATATTTCACTAATTTCCAAACAGTTTTTATTAGCTACTCACAATGGAAATGATTGTATTATTCATAAGCTGTAAAGAAGAATGTTCCATAAACTAGAGATTTCTTCTGAAAGCAAGATATTTGCCAGGAAAGAAAAAGCCCATCTAGTGACAAACATCAGCCAAGACTCTTACATGTTCTGACATCTGAGAGCATCTGACATCTAGCGCAGTTAATTGGACCTTTTCCCCAACCATAATTTCCACATAACATTTTATCTGATCTGTGTGGAGTGGTTAAAGTGAAAAGTGATCTGAGAAAGAAGCTCCATGGAATATCTCAGTTGAGGTTTTAATTCCAGTTCTTGCTAAATGATGGCCTAGAATTTTTAGAATTTCACTACTCATGCATGTGAAGAGATTAGACCGACTCACATTTTCTCCAATACATATACCTTCTGTGGGACAACACTAACACCAATAAAGAATAGTCATATGCACCGGTGGAATGGTTTATCAAGAAGGTAAATTAAAATTGGGCTTACGCATATTTTATAGTCTGGCCATTGCATTTACTACAATCAACACATTAAATTTCTGTGGTTAATAGGTATTTCCACATTTGACTATTGGGACAATAATCACGGTGTCATAGAGCTACTTACTGATGGTAGTAAGAATCACAAAGTGAAGTATGAGTCCAAATTTTGGCATTTGGCAGCTCTAGAATGTGATGCACCTGAGCCGTGAACTTGACACACCTGGAAAGAGGGAGCCTCAACTGAGGAATCACCTCCATTGTATTAGCCTGTGGGCCTGTCTGTGTGGTATTTTCTTGATTGATAATCACTGTAGAAGGGCATTGCCCACTGTGGTTGGTACCATGCCTAGAGAGGTGAACTCAGATCTCTTAGAAAGCTAAGACAGAGGACGTGAGCTGGTGATTGTGTTCTTCCGTGATAACTGACTCAGTTCCGGCTTCCAAGTTCTTGCTTTACTTTCCTTCGATGATTGGCTTATAAACCCAACAAACTCCTTCCTCCGAAAGTGTCATTTGGTATTGGCATTTATCTCAGCATCAGAAACAAAATTAGGACAGCAAGATACTTTTGGATCTAAGAGAACAATACACAAAAACAAAAGCAAAACAATATCCAAATAAAGTAATGTTGAAAAGAGAAATTCTAATTTTATTTCCATGAATAGTTTATCTGTATAAGAATTCAACAAGGATTGAGCACTCACCTCATTGCTTAAGCTCTTTGTTTGAGACAATGTCTCAGGGAGCCCAGGTTAGCCACAAAATCGTCATTTAAAAAATCCCTTCACCCCTTCCTCCCATGTGCTGGTATTGCAGGCAGGTGTGTATTACTGTGTCATCTCTTACCTTTAAATTTTTAGTCACTTGATTATCAAAACGTATTTGATACCTATCATGTATTTGGCAGCATGGATTCACTACAGCATTCATAAGAAAAGTTATGATCAGTACAAAGCCATAAATAACTTCCTTTTCCAGGAAGAAAAATGAGATAATATTACATACAACTATTAGTCAGTGGTCCCAAAGTGCTTGCCATAGAATTTCACTTAAATCAGACCCAAGATGCTGTAAGCAAATTAGCTGAGAAAAATTGTACAGTGAGCATCTTCTCCACCATAAAAAATTCAGAAATTAAAATTTCTATCAATATTCTGAAGATCTTTATGTAATTGGTATCTATCTATGTGTCGTGAAAAACAATTTTATTATCTCAAGTTTATTTTCTCTCCCAACTAAATCACTATTAATATTTTGTGGGAACACTGCTAAATAAAAAATTGACCATTTTTAGTGTGATGCCATAAATAAAAATGGGAAGAAAGAGTGATAATGAGAGAGGGGTCTTGTGAGTAGAAAATGGAGTGCTGTGTTCACAGAGTCATGGTGGAGGAGAAATCACTTATTTTTGACACAGGGGACTGGAGGATTATGGGAAGAGCCTTGTTAGGGTGAAACTCCAAGAATGCCCAAGAACTGTGAGTGGAGAAACAGACTAGACAAATGCTTGCATTGAAAGGAGGCATGAGGTGTGCAAGTATATAGAATATAGAATATTGATACATCATATCTTAAAAAAAGAATGTGATTTATTTTTTCTGCTTCATCTGCAAGAAGGAGACAAAATCATTTGTAAGTAAATATGAAGCTATGCTAAAGCACAGAAAACCATCAGCAGAGTAGGAAAGATGTCTCCTATACTATGAAATATTGAATTAGAGATCAGATCATGGAATATATGTCAAGAAATGGTCAGCGAAGAAATCCATGAATAGTCAATGTGCTTTCATTTTGTGCATTATACATTAAGCCCATTGGCTATGAAGAACTGGTCAAGATTTTGAGAAGATGGTGCTGGATCATTTGGAACTGGAATCAAGGAGAGCTGTGAGCCAACATGTGAGTGCTGGAAACTGATCCCAGGCCCTGTGCAAGAGCAACAAGTGCTCTTAAATATTGAACCTTCTTTGCAATCCCAAAACCCACGGCTATAAACTTTATGATGACACAGATGAGGTTTTCATGTTTCATAATGAAATCACATGTGCAAATAGAGTACACATGGGAGTGAACATAATCCTCCATGCATGGAACATGCCTCAGTGTTGGTCCATTTCCTTCTGTAAAGCATTTTGTAAAACAAAAAGTATGAATCTCTTCACAATTGTATCTATCTTTTATTAAATTTCTAGTATGTGTCAGTCAAGTATTCATAGTAATAAATTTGCAACAACATTCAAACTGGAGATGGAAACGAGTGGTAATGTTCCCTGAGGTTAAGCTGAGGTTAAGCTGGCTATATTACAGGACCCCACTACTGGCTTAACTTGAGTGACTTGTAAAGCAATGACAGAGAAGGCATCAGGGTACCTTCCTACTAAAGGCGTCTTTTTATTAACAGCCTGGAAACAGAAAGACCTTATTTCAAACTCTGTGATAAAACTAACACCAGGTTATTCAGTCAGTGGTTGAGAAATCCCTCAGGATCAAGGCAGGCTTCTTCCCCCTTTTCAATGCTCAGGTGCTCTCCCAAGATGTCTTCACAAGAGGCAGCATTATCTTGCAGTTTGCCCTCAGAGATAGTGGATGATATAAGCCTTAGTGACATTTGCTCATCTCAGTCAAAAAGCTGATTCCATAAATACACATTTGAGATCAACCTAAGGGCTCATCGACGGAGGAAGAAAACAGTGCATAAATATATGCCCCACACTCTCAGAAAGAGGTTTATATCCAGCTAAAAGAATAAATCCTCTGTCATTTGCAACAAGGATTAAGAGTACTTATGTTAAGTGGAATAAACCAGACGCAGATAGATAACTACCACATGTCCTTACTCTTAGGAAACTACAAAATCAAACTCACAGAAGTGTGGCGAGCAATACGAGCCTGGAAGAGTCTGGTGTGGGAGTGGGAAGAAATTAGATAAAGGTCATTAGAACAAAGACTTGGAAAGTTAGTTGTGTTTTTCTACAGCATAATGGAACAAGTATTACCTTAGAAAACCTCTATTATATTTTAAAATACCTAGAAAGTGCAATACTCTTGAGCCTCTTCTGTTCTCTCAATTCGAGAACATAAAGCTAATATCTGGAAATTCAACAGGGGTCCTGATCCCAAGAAACAGCTAATGATGGAGGACATGGAGACGCTTACTAATCTGGTAATGGCTACTACAAGTGTATCACATTTATTCATAGGCATATACAGTATGCATCAATGAAAATTAATAGAGAAACCCCCGTAACTTTTCCTATGGGGGTTGATTGCAAAAACTTCCAGTTCCAATACCTCAGATCCACTTTTTTCTACCAATTTTAAGGCACAGATCCTGAAGCAGAAATAGCTGTCCCATTTCCTTCCGGGCAACACTTACTTAGTACTCAGGACCATGTTTCCAGAATTGCAGGGTGGGTGGCATGAATAGGAAGTGGAAAAATCATGGCTGCAACCCTCTGAAGAGCAAACAAAACCATCCCCTAGTTCCTATGCCTCAGCTACCATCCAGTCTAACATGTTCATGTTATTTATCAGAACAGGTGCAAAGAAGGTGATTAACTTGTCCAAATCACATGAGAAGTTCATTCCACCAACCTGGGCCACCAGCACCTAAGTCATCGCTCTCTGATCTCCACATCTCAGGACACAAAGGGACTCATATATCTCTCTTACCATTTGCTTTGCTTTCAACTGTTTGAAGCTACTGTCCCTGATTCCAGCACTGTTGCGATTTTATCACCAGGGAGTGATGAAGGACTGCCTCCCATTCTCTCAGTTGTAAGAGTTTCTAAAGAATCCTTCTGCTTGATAACCATCACTCACAACCACCTCTCCCTGGTTAGGTAGGGCTCTGTGTTCTGTGATGATGGCAGATAGTGTCTCTTGGTGTCTCCACAGACAAGAATATATGCTACATAAAATTTTTCTCCTTCACTTTTGTCCTCTTACATATGCAGTCTTTGGTACTTCTCAAACCTCTGTGGTTACAAGCAGATTATTTCCACACCAGTGACTGCTGTCTTGGATAAGCATTAAAAAATAATCTCACTGTGCACTATTTAATTTTTGAGTGAGCTCCCTGCCTTGGCTTTGATATATCTTTCTTTTTATACTCAGAAATGTTTGCTGCATACACACTTAATAGTCTTGAAATATTCATTTGCTCTTTTAGTTTAGCCAAACCTATTGTTCAGTTCTGTTCAGTAGTCAAGGGTATAATGGAGGCATGTGTCAGAGTATTGCTTATTTTAGTACTTTCTCAATATATTTAAAGATCCTTGTATTTTTCTTGGCTTTCTACTTTGTCTCATTTATAAAAATGTAATTGCAATACAATTTTGAGGCTCATTTTTTGTCTTTATCCAATATACAACTAATACCAGGAAATACATGTAGGTGAACAAAGCAAAGGCATTCCATTCATTCAAGTCTTACAGTGAAGACAGACTAGTAATTCCATGAGAACTCTGCAGTGTAATCCATGTTATGATGGAATTAAAGACAGGAGGTTATAGCAAATCAGAGGTGGGATAACAGATCTCTAACCCTTCTGTGGAGAAGAGAAAAAAAAAGTTTTCACTTAGTAATAGGCACCTTAGATGGATACTAAGTATTGGGAGAAGAATGAGGATGGAGATTCTTCAGTTTTCAGTTTGGCAAACTGAGGCGTGAATAAGCCCTGCTACTCTAATGAGCACAGAGTAAAGACTGTAGTGATTTGAATGTGCAATGCTCCTCAAAGGTTCAAGTGCTGGAATACTCGGTGACTAGCTAGTAATGCTGCTGTAGAAGGTTCTGGGACCTTTAAGAGGTTGAAGCCCACTGAAAAAAATAGGTCACTAGGGTAGGACCTTGAGACTTTATTATCTCTTCTGTCTTTGATTCTTGATAGATTCAATTCAACTAGACACCCAATGCCCCTGCTTCTGTGCTGTGCGGCCACCTTGGCGGAACTTACCTCCTAGAACGGTAATGCAACCTTAGTTCTTCTTCACTTACCATTTTCTTGACAGGTATTCAAACACAGCAACAAGAAAAGTGAGAAGCCCATTTGAAAAAGGCAAATTGTGAAGAAAGCATACAACTCATCACCAAAATTTGGGGACCGTTTCAATACAAAATTCCAGTATCAATCTCCTTTAATGTTGTAAGGAAACGATGAAGTTTTGCAACATGTTAAGTATGGTATTTGGTACTCAAACTTAGGAGATGATAAAGACATTAATATTATCTATAAATATTATAATTATAGCTATAACTGACTTTGTAGTAAAGAGAATTTTTGAAGAATTTTGATAAAGTTACTCATTATATAGTAGTTTAGGATACAATTTCATAACCAAACAATTTGCTAGAAAGCAAAAAAGCTTGCAGATGGGACAAACCAAGACTAATATAATTTCAACAAGACTGAAGATCAAAATATAAATTGCAAAATGTAAATAAGAGATGGGGATGCCAATTGAGAATGGAGTGAACTCAGCAAATATATGCCTTATGTCATGAAGCTTCTTAATTTCTTGTTTGTGAAATGCAATTTCTATGCGTTATGCAGACAAGAATATAAATTTCAAAATGCATTCACCCCATCTCTGAACTGATAAAAGGAAAGCTTAAATGTGTAAACAAGGAGAGGCTGTCTCAATACTGCTATGAGTTAGAAAGAGATAATTTCTCTGTATAATGTATGCAAAATACTTCAACTTAAATAAGTTAGTGGGATGATGCTGGAGGAGGATTGCAACAGCTGACACGCTCATAGAAGGTGAGATGGCAAGGAATTAAAGGCAAGGGACCTACTCTGCTGTGCTTCTCTTTAAAAGTACAGGAGAGGAGAAGAGACATGTAAGAAATAGAGCATGGGCCACATTTGTGTGTAACTGGTTGAGCAACATTAGACATTGATACTTCTGGAAGACCAGAGGTTTCGTATCTTACGGAAATGAGCAGAGAGACTGGTTAATGTTCCTGGAATCAGCCACTGAGCAGGTGGTTAGTAAACTGCCACCATTTGTACATGCCACGGAACAGAGGCCAAAATAAAAGTTGGATTCAGATACCTAGCTTCTGGAACCTTATTTTTTCTCTTCATCAAGACAAAAAAAAAATTTAGCTGTGGTGTTAACAAAACTCTGACTTTCTCCTAATTCCTTTAGAAAATTCAATTACATCCAGCCTTTTAAAATTTGATTCATTCAAGGTATCTGTGAGCTGCAAGGACAGCAAAGCTAGCACCAAATAGAAAGGGAGGTCATCCCAGAAGGATGCAGTCACCTTAATTAGCTCATATGAGCTTAGTCACTATGGGGATAATTTGAAGCAGTGAGGGGAAGCAAGCGAGCAGGTGGTATAGGAAAGCAGTATCTTTAAAAAGAGCAGAATGCTGATTCTAATCACGGACAACAACAACAACACATCTCTACTTTTTAAAGGTTTCTTTCTATTTTAGTGATATGTATGCTTGGCTGTATCTATGTGCGTGTGTGCACATAATTACACGTATCCTGGGAAGCCAGTAGAGCGTATCAATCTCCTGAAGGTAAAATTAGAAGTGTTTGTGAGCTGCCCAATGAGGATGTGGGGTCCTCTGTAAGAACAAGCGTTTCTAACTGCTGAGCCATCTCTGTGGGTCCATTATTTTGTTTTCCTTATGATGAATATCAGTCTGAAGTCTCTGACGCGCAAAATACTGAAATAGATAACACAACAGTAATCACAGCTGTAATTCATTGCAATTCATTCAATAAAAGCATAAGCCAAACAGAGATTATATTTGTTACAGCCAAATCTAAGAAACCAAACCTAAGAAAAGGCTATTGTAACCATGCCGTTCTCATCTCTCCTTCATGTTTGGCTTTGTTCTCTGTTCTGAGTTCTTTTTTTTTATGACATAACTCAGCAGATAATGTACCTAGCTCCAAGACTGAGCACCTGAGTTTAATCCCTAGCACCCATATTGTAAAGGGAGAGAACAGCTCTACCAGGTTTCCTCTAGTCTTTTCATACACACTGTGGAACGTATGTCCACATGTACACATACATACACATAAATAGGTAAGTAAATAATTAAAGGCACTATTTCTATAAAGACAGAGCTTTGCTATGTGTCCCAGGCTGGCCTAGAACTTGTAACCCTCCTGACCCAGCTTTGCCAATGTTGTAGTTATAGGTGTCTGTCACCAGCCCCTTCTGCTTTTCTCATTTTCCTGAGTTCTCTCCAGTGGTTTTTGGTAACCAGAGTTTAAAATTATTCTTCAAGTGATTCCAGTTAAACAGACCCCAAAGAGGGCTTTGTGGTTCTATTTGGGCCACCTATACTTAATACATTCAGGACAGAAAGTCATATCTCCATCCAACTTAGCCCTGAGCATGGGGTTATGATCAGCCATGACCTACAAGAGAACAAGAGTGAAGTCATGGTCGTCCCAGGGTCAGGTCACGGCACTGCTAAAAGAGGTGCGGAGCGGACCACGTGTGCAACGGCCATTCCTCACTCTGTTACGCGCCTACGTAACGCAGAGTTCACAGTGCCCTTGTTTGCCTAAGATATAGCAAAAGTAGCTTAATGTGACATGACCGTTGAAAATAACACTACCAATAAATAGATACGCTGTATTTTATAATGACCGTGTCCTTACAGGCCTGGAAAGGGAGTCCTCTTCTGCGGCCGAATAAAGTCCTTCGCTAAAATCAGAGTCAGAGTTTGGAAGGAATCTCCATCATTTCATCTTTAAAAGACTGCAATATGTGTGGAGCAGGATGATGCTTGCCTGTGGTACCGGCACTGGGAATGTAAAGACAGGAAACTGCTAGCTGAGTTGGCCTTAGCTCCACAGTGAACTTCAGATTAATTAGAAAACATGGATCCTGTCTCAAGAAGGAACAAAGGGAACAGCAATATTTGCAGGTTCACTTTTTTTTTTTCTCTTTTTTTTGGTGTTCGTTTGGCAGTTTGAAGCTGAAGAAATCAATAGCTACTTTGAGCCACATTTGGACTTTTTTCAAAATGCAATTACCTTAATTGCCAGAAATTTCACAGAGATGATTAAAACTAACATCTGGCTCCTATTATCACAGAAACCTCTCATGTCAATTGCCTTTAATAAGCTCATGTTGGTAGCCACATCTTGTGACAAAAGTCTGCCTTACAGACTTACAGTAGCTGCTGAGAGTCTCAGCTATGGTGATACTTACTCCTCCCAGTGCATCCTTCTTGCAACCTTAGGAAAAATGTGCGCTTTCTATAACTTCTCTTGTTGGTTCTTTTTCTTGGTCTCTGTTGTAGTGCCATGTAGGTATGTCACTTCAGTGAGCCTCTTGATTTCCTGCATCTTCTATAGCAGGAGTCCTGTGTGATCATGTAACTGAGTGGAGCTCTCAGGAGCTAACCCAATAGCGCATTTTCACCAACTCTCGAGGTCCTTCTCTGGTTGCTTAATTTATATCATGGCATAGTGTTATCTTATTGACAATCACTTAACTATACTTATGTCTCACCTTGCCTGATCTATTATTCTCTGGAACTAATCTCATATATTCTCTAGGGAATTCAACAAAGCAAAACAAAACAACAACAACGAAAGAGTATATATTCTTATATATATGATAGAACTTCTTCAGATGGGCACCTGAATAAGTTACTAGTATCGAAGCCAGGAAGAATATGGTTGTTAACTTTAATTGTCACCTTGAGACAATCTGTAAGCACAAAAGAATGGAGTCTAAATGAGGGATTGAATTTGACCTGTGGGAATATCTGCGGGTGATTATCATGACTACATAAGTTGAGATAGGAAGACTTGCCACTGTGGGTAGCATCATTCCCCAAGCAGATGACTTGAGTTGGGTACAAGCATGAATGCTTTCTTTTCTTGTTTCTGATTATAGATTTTTTAAAATAAAAATGTGATTTAAAAAATACAAAGTGCCCCAGTATAATCCTCAGTGTTCATACTTTGCCCAGTCCTTTACGGTCATCTCATTTACGCCTAATTTCTTTCTTTTCTTTTTAATTTTTTTCTCTCATACAACTTATAGAATATATCCCAGCCCCATCCTTCTCTTCTTCCACCTCCTTGAATTAGTGCCTGGTCTCACTCCGTCCTGATTATGGGTTTGGAGTGAGCAAGGTCCCTTAAGCTTTTGCTGATGCTGTGGTTTTCCCAGTAAGATGGTCTGTAACTCTGAGCTGAAATAAACCCTTTCTTCCCAAAGTATTTTTGTCAGGCTATTTTGTCACAGCAATTAACAAGAAACAAATATAAGGGATTAGATTTTATTCCCAGAGAGAAAGAATGATAAGAATGAAAATGCATCCCAAATCTCATGAAGTGTAGCAACCTCAGTCTTCTCATCCTTGGTTTCAGGTTCCAGCCATGGGCACAGGAAACTCCCTTCAAGTTGGATAATTCGACCTTAAGTCATGACTTGAGGAATTAGTGTAAGGAGTTTTTCTGGCCTGCAATTGTAGAATTTTAAGTTCCTTATTTGTTTGGATTTGAAATTTTTGTACTGCGAATTGAACCCAGGACTTTGTACATACTAGCAGGCACTCTGCCACAGGGCCACATTCTCAGTCCTCATTTTATGTTTTACTTTGAGATTGGGTCTTTCTTACCCTGTTCCCCAGGTCAGTTTTGAAGTAACTCTGTAGCCAGCTATGCCTTGAACTTGTTATCCTCCTGCCTCAGCCTCATGAGTAGGTGGGGTTATAGGTCTGTGCTATCAGACCCAGTTGAGGGACTTTGTTGAGTTCCCCAGAGTGTCCCTGGCCTCTATACCCAACCTTAAGACAGTGATGACATATCTTTACACTTTTACTATCTTTAATGTATTTGTTGTAAGCTATAGGAAATTTCTCTGAGCGTTTTAACCACTTGTGAAAGCATATCACTTCCTACTAACTACAGCTACCAGAGTCAGACTTGCCACTAGGGATTGGACTCCCTTTGCCAACTGCTACATCTCACACTACTCCTATAAGCAACAACTGGGTGTGATATTTGCATGCAAAACATCTGTTAGGGAGTAATGTTGACCCCAGTAATTGAGGGGTGAAGAGGTAAGTATATGGGGAGACAGAAAAGGTTACCCAACTTAAACTCTGAAACAGAGTAAACTATGAGGCAGAGTTCATAGCTTACTTCTTGTAGAACACCAAAACTTAAAGATGGCCTGAATTCGCAACAAACAGCTGCATGTATTTAAATCCTGAATAGATAAGGGATCTTCTAGAGATGGAGCACAAATGCAGCTCCTTCTGGTGGCTTCTTTCAGTCATGAGGAATTCCAGAAGGGGCTATGCTTTGTACTTCCTACCTATGCTATGATGCTCTAGAACATTAGAAAGTTAGGTAGTGGATACTCAGGGTCCATCTGGGTGTCACATTAGAGTTTAAGCACCCAACAAATGCCGGCCTATACGTAAGAGTCTCCGGTTTAGAGTGTTTTGAAGAGTGATCTACTGTTGACTGGAAATTTGACTACAGCTCTTCTTTTCCATTCCTTTCTTCTCCTTTCTGATGCCTACCTCTCCTTCTTTCTTACCCTGTCATTCTCTCTTCTGTTTCTTTATTTTCCTTTTTTAAAAAAAAATTGTTTATTTATTTGATGTATATGAGTGTTTTCTCTGTATGTATGTTTGAACACTAGACTAAGACATTGGATTCATGGAACTACATTTACAGATGGTTTTGAGCCATCTTGACCTCTGGAAGAACACTCAGTGCTCTTAATCATTGAGCTATCTCTCTGGCCCTCCATTTTCATTTTGATAGTCATATTTTTCCTGTTTCTTGAAATAATTCCATTTTCCTGATTCATCTTTTCCTCCTCTGTCTTTGGCCTTTTCCTATTTTTTATAGTGATAGTGTTCATTATATCAAAATACATTCCACTGTCTATGTAATGTGATAGGGAAGACATGAGATGATTCTTTTAGAGAGCCAATGCGAGCTTTGTCTGTCCTAACTTAAGTTGCACATCACACTGTAAGTGCCTACTTGGGCAGAGAGTGTTCAAATGCTTTGGGTTACATTTACTCTGCAAAAGTGCTGAAGAGGAGGAATAGAACTCTAGCTCATGGGCAACTGTAAATGTTATGTTGCCATATTATGTATCTATCTCTATACATCACTTATATACACATTTATTCATGTATATGCATATACATGCACATGATACACTTGTAGATGTGTGTCTAAAAGTATTATTGCACATGGAATCCAGGCACTAAATTTTCATGATATATTTTACATTATCTGCTGTTAATATGTTGTCAAAAGTCATACACTTAGAGCACATCACAATCATTAATACTCTTATCTGTTGTTATAAAATCAAAAGTACAGTTTACACTTAGAGCACATCACAACTCACATTAACTCACACCACACCCACTCTCACTCTAAATCCACTACAGCTATCTGTGTTTGAGGACTACTATCTTGAACAATACAATCTCTGAGTGTTGGAGGTCAAACCTGCAGACATCAAATCGTTTTGCTTTACTCTCTGACATTAGAAACATTAGAAGATTTAGCTCTCATCGGGTAGTTTGCGATTCACTTAGAAATATTTATAGACTCTTCCCTAGGATGCTTGCTTATGTGCAAGAATGTAACCAACAAAGCTTTTTTGGTGTGAATAACTTATTCATACCAGCACAGAACAGGGCCTGCTTGAAGATGAGACACTGGTCTCCTGTACTGTCTGCCTCCCTGAAAAGGGAATCTCAGGATGGGAATACAGGAAGTAAGGAGGTACAAGATCAACCAAAGACCTAAGGACCAAAGAAGGTCCTTTATTTTTATCTCAAATTTGTAAACACCATTAGAAACAGGTAGGTGAGCAATGCATCTATTATCTTCCTTGATACATTAAGGGATTTCTAAGTTCATTGGGCCCCATTTTCTGGCTACTTTCAAAGTCAGATTAAAGTTTTACCTTTCATTATTGAGATCATTGTGGCATGATTTCTGTTCAATTGGACTTCTAAGAGTTTATGTTTGGAGACAGATTGAAACTCAGGGAAGTTATCAATTTTTAGGACTAGGGCAACCAGCATCTACATGCTATTGTTTTTTCCAGTGGCAAAGAATTTAGAAGCTGTTGCTGTAACAGCTTAGGTAGGAATAGCTGTAGAAGAAATACAGAAAAATGAGCACAATGTAGCATTAACTCAAACACATGTTTCCACATGGCCACTGACTCCAGAGTGGATGAGAATCTACTTGTGACTGTTTAAAACAGTAGAATAGCCATTCATCACATTTCCATGATTTTTTAAAAATTTTCATACAAATAGCTATCCTGACAAGATACCATCTTTCTATGAATTTTCAAACACTAAAATAAGGGGTTAAAGTTAATTAAAATGCCATACTTGGGGCTCATGATATGCATGAAGTCCATCACAAGACTGGAAAAAGGAAAGAATTTAATAATATCTTGGGTAATGTTCTGAGAGGCATGATTTATTCATAATAACATCATTTGGTTTCCAAGTTTTCTTAGTTTTTCATCAGAGCAAATGGAAAATCTCAATGATTCTTATTCTTTGCTTTACAGTTACAGTCACACTCTATAAGGAAATACTCTTGATGTATAGTTCTCTGTGCTTTGGAAACGGAATGGAATTGTATCAGTTCATTCCACAACCAAAACAGAAGTATCCATCACTTTCCTTGGTGCTACTGCCCCTTGGTGTCCATTTGTGTAGTCTCCCGTGCAATGTAGCCCTTTATGTTTCTCATGTTCATTGTCTTGCTACCTTTTGGACTCATTATTTCAAGTCAAACAACATGCTCTGTTTTGTGAACAGGGTAAGATCGGACACGTAAACCGATAGTACCTCACAACTTCAGTCTGCTCTCCAGCTTTCCTATTGGAGTCTATATGATATTTGTGGAAGCATCCTTTGTTTTCTTTGATGAGATTTACATTAACGATATTCCAAAATATTCTTTAAGATGACTACAATGACTGGATGTTTTTGTTGGTTCACATTTTTCCTTTCATATGTGAATGATCTGTGTCACAAAATCGTGAATGCTAATGAGTACAGAGGACTAGCTGAGTCTCTAAATGCTCACTGACATGTTTCCTGATTTGCTTCTTGTTGCTGGGATAAAAACACCATGACCAAACGCAAGTTGGGGGACAGTGGGGTTAATTGGACTTACATTTCCACATCAAGATGCAGCATTGAGGGAAGTCAGGACAGGAGCTCAAGCTAGAACTCACAGGTAGGAATTGAAGTAGAAGCCAAGGAGGAATGGCTTTTCCTGGCTTGCTCCCCTTGGCTCCATCAGTGTACTATACCATATAACCCAGAAACACCTGGTCTGGAGTAACACTGGCCACAGTTGGCCAGCACCAATGAAAGATTTCCTTACAGACTAGCCTACAGGCAATATGAATTAAAGTTCTTTATTTCCAAATGGCTCTAGTTTGTGTCATTGTATAAGATCTTATGATGAAGATGATATTGATTAGTGAAGAATAATAAAGCAGGAAGATATTTTCAATGTCATAGACTCTTACCTTTTGGGGACATGGCAGAAATTTGGTTGAGCTAGGTATCAGTCAGACTCATCTTGCTCTCAGAACCAGTCATTGCAAGTTTGGAAGGCTTAGAAGAATAATTACATCTCTTGAAACTTTTCTATAGTGGTGTCTTTTCTGTGTTACCTAAAAAACCCCACTGAGAAGAGCTATAAATGGAGACAGGTAGTGGTAATAATAACTACAAACAGACCTTATTATCCTTAGGCATCAAACAGTTTGAGTTCTAAAAAAACTTATGTGTGAATGAGAATCCGAAGCTGGGAGATGTCAGTACTTTTGTAGAAAGAGAGTGTGTCAAGGAAAACCTGCTGTAGCCAGAGGCCAGGTATTCTGTCTCCATCCTCCTTACACTGCAATAAACTGTCCATCATATTCACATATATAAATCCTTTATTATAAACAAATATTATATTCTTACTGTGTGTGCATACGCAGCAATAGATTAAATAAAAACATGGTGGCAAAAGTATTCAAAGGAGACAGCAAGTTCAGTGGGTTGCTGTTTTAAGGTAAAAGGGCCATTTAAAAGCTTCACTGAAAGGAAACATTGAATAACTTTTTTTGAGAGGCTGAAGGAGCAAGTAATTTTGGGACAATATATGAAAGATTGTGTTTAAGCCACAGGAGGAACCAACAGAAATGCCTCTGGCCCAACAGTGCTTCATACGTTCAAGGACTAGCAAATAGACCTTTAGTTCTGGGAGTAGGAGAGTTGAAAGCATCCAGTGAGGAAGAAAAGGCATGTCACAGTAGGGCAGGGTGTAGGGAGGACTCATGTACACTGGCCTTTTGGCATAATTGGGACTTCGTGTTTTTCTGAGAATAAGTTGGATATGCACTTGTGAACAAAACTAGACTCTCTTCTTATGGACAAACTAAGTCAGGAATTAAGACAAACATTAATCAAGTGTGGAAAGAATATGAGACCTGGAGGATGGGATGGAATGCTATGAAATGCTGTCCTCTGGACATGGCACAGCTGTTTCATGTATAAACTCACAGAAATAGTGCTCACTTGCATAAGACCTGCTCCTGATCAAGCTTCTTAGAAATTCCATCATGAAGCTACATGTGGTGCTTCAAATCTTTAATTCCAGCACTCAGGTTGCCAAGACAGACAGATCTCTGTGAGTCTTACGACTTCACAAACTAGTTCCATGGGTGCCAGAGGTGCATAGTGAGACCATGTCTACAACAAACAAGGAAACAAAGAATCCAGCATCAATGGGAAAGGACTACCAAGATACAACAACTGTAGCCAAGGAGTTACTGGTATTTGTGAATAGGAGTTGGAGAGTCACTTTTTCTTGGGGTAGAGGCCAAGGTAGTCCACGCCACAGTGGATGGACTTTGCACCATGCACAAATGGAAACAATGAACTGGACTCCATGGGTTATAAATTTTAAAAGAACACATAAGGCATGAACTCTGGAGAGAGATGAGTTGAAGGGAGGATGCAGGGCCACATATGACGAAGATGTTTTTCATATATATACAAACTTTTCAAAGAATACATTAAAATAGTATTTAAATGAATAAAAAACAAAATTAATAAATGCAAAAGTGGGACCCACTCAAACAGATCAGACTTATTTTAATAAATGCCATTTAGAATAAATAGAGATTTCACAGAAAAGGAGAAAATAATTACCTTATATTCATCAAATTGGGGTTAAATTTAGAATATATACAGAAGTCCTAAATATAAACAATAAAGTCACAAGTAATCCAATCAAAGTGTAATAGTGTAAATAGAAGACACTTCTCAAGTTATCAATAAATACATAGATACCTGCGTATCCATGTTTATTGTGGCTCTATTCATGATCACCATATTATGGAATCAGCCTATGTAATATTAACAGCTACATACATAAAGATATATATATATATATATATATATATATATATATATATATATATATGATTTTACTCAGCTATAACCCAGAGCAAAATAACATAATTTGCCAAAAACTGATTGAATAAGAGGTTACTATGTGAAGTGAAATAAGACAGACTTTAAGTTTGCTTTCATGTGTGTAACAATGGATGGATAAAAAGATATGAAATTGAAACGGCTTAAAACCCAGAGACGCAGAAGGTAAATGGTAGAAGAGATAAAAAGAAGGTCTAATAGAGGGGATGCTTATGAGATAAGTCCATTATATATATATATTACATGTAAATGTCATAGTAAAATCCCTTACTTAACATTCACTGATATAAGAAGGTACCAGCGTTTTATTTGGGGTATGACAGATGAGTAGACTCTAGCTGAGCCCTGTAAGTTCAATAGTAGTGTCTTGCTTAATGTTACTTTCCACAGTATAGTTTTTAGCACTCGGTTTTGCTGACCTCATTTAATCTACTTAATAGCCCTATAACTATGTGTTATTTTCTGTGTGTGGATGGGAAAACCAAGGAAAACCGAGAGGAAGCAAAAGATCCATCTTCCATTTAATAAATGCATAAAATGTGATAAAAGGCAAGGAGGCAGGAAGTTGGCTGGCTTAGATAAAGAGAACAAGCAGAGTCTCATGTAGTTCATCCCACAGAATCCCCTCATTGGCCTTGTCTGTTCACCTGGTCTTCCTAGCTTCTATCTCAGATGCATGCCTTTGCAGCCATTGTCGATGAGCCCTCTGATTTCAGATACGAAGGGTCATCATTCAGCAATCACCATTTGATACAGTGCTATGTTGCAGCTCCCACAATTTACAAGGTTTTTCAGTAAGTTATTGATGGAATATCATGCTTTCTTTAACTTTAGTTTTGCAGAAAGACTGTCAGTCTCTAGGGGTCCGAATATGTTAGGCATAAATTATGTTCTGTAAGATTTTGGGCATGCTGTTCTGCAATGATATTTACCTGAGATAGGAAAAAAAACCCCAAAAAACAGAAAGGATGGACAGAGTAGGAACTAGTCTCGGAAATACCTACTGGCTTACACCATTTTTCCAGATCTTCTAGATCTTAAGTATAAGATAGTCTCTAACTTAAATTCTAATTCATAAAAATTCTATTTGCACAGAGAAAAGGCACAGAGACTTCTAGGCTATGTGGTTCATAGATGCTGTCAGTTACAGTCAGTGCACCAAGTGATATATATTATGTGTTTAATGATCTCTACTGCTTTTTGCTTATACATAACACAATGACTCCAACCAGTAGATCCATAATATCTGGTAATATTTTGCTTTCTCTTTTCCATTTCTTCTAAAGGTTGAAATCTTATATAACAAAAGGTCCTTGGACAATGAATCTTCATTTTCTGTGTGAACTCTTTCATTATGTGGGATAAAACAAAGATAAAATTTGGCAGATAATGTATTTCTAGAATGAGTGGATACCATTCTGAAGAGAGAGAAATAGTGAACAACTCACCAACCGAGAGTGACGGAAGGGCAGATGGACTGGTGTCAGGTGGTGGTGATTAGCACTGGCTCCTGTAACATCTGACTGAATGCTCACAGTGGAAACAAGCGTGTGGGCACTATAGGAAAGATATCTATGAGAAAGATACTGAAGCATTAACTCAGGAGGTCTGAACCATGACATATGCATTATAAACCTGGAGTAATTGAAACAATGTAATATAATAATTGACAAAATATAGATGGTAAATGGTGTAAAAGTTTCTGGAATAGACTGGATTATATTTAAAACATGATGATCCGATCAGTATGAGAGACTATGAGAAAGGTTGAATTATTCCATAAAGGGTATTGGACAATTTCCTATCTATATTTAAACCAGAATTTATGATTTTCTATTTTAGAGTACAGTAACATAAATTTCACTGCCTATGAAGACAAAAGAAACTTGAAGCAGGTTAGGCGTAACCTACACACTGATCCTTAGACACCAGAGGCATTTATAAGCATTTAGTAAACTCATCAGTTGGGTTGCCTCAGACATTGCATGCAATATTTTTAAGATGCAAAATGTGTACACACTTGATTTCTTTTTCTCCCCAAATTTATCTGACAGGAAAATAAGAGGGGTTAAATATAATACATTTATAATCATGCTAAGAATGAGAAGTGAAGCCACTGGTGGATTAGATATTTGACAAGTTCTTGGAAGAAGAATAGTGGATTTAATGATGGTAGACAATTCAAATGAGCAGAATTATTCTAGCCATATAAAAAGGTCAAAGCCACAGAGAGACAGCAAACTCAGTTTGACAGATGGAGACAATGGTGATAAATGCAAATTGTGGAAATGTCTGTGTGGACAGGCTGCCTCTGAACTGGTAGATATTACAGCAAGAACATCACTGTAGACCATGGGTGAGCTAAGCTACCTAGAGTGATCGGTGACGGAGTAAAGCTTTCCATGTGCTTTAGAATCATGGGTAGGAGGGCGAAGAGGCCAGGTTTATGTTGTCTATACTAGCACAATGGAAAATAAGGCAGAGTCCGTGGCTAAGTCCCATTTCTGGTAAAAGAATTATTGATAAATGAAGATACATCACCTGATCATAGCCAATATCTACTTCCTGTTCTTATATACAGGGAGCCAATGCCTGTTTTGAGTATTCTGTAGTAAAACCAGCAGGTTAAAACAATTCTTTTTTTTTTTCTCTTTTTTTACATTTTATTTTCAGTTAAGTATACTTATGTGTGTTTGAATGTTACCACACACTGGTGAGTCTGGGTGATAGAGGAGTTCAGAGAAGCATGTTAGATCCCCTTGAGCCAGACTTTCAGGTGTCTGTGAGCTTCCTTAAATTGGTGCTAGAAAATGAACATGAGCACTTGGGAAGAACATGAAGCACTGTTACCTGCCGAGCCATATCTTCAGACACACAAATCCAGTTTTTCCATATATGACTTTGAGAAATGAAGCAAATTTTTTTTTTTGAGAAGACGCTGTATGAATATTAAAATGTGTGAGAGAGTAGGATCTGGCCTAGTAACTGGGGAGCGTAAAGAAGTCAGGAAGACTGATCATCTTTTGCCATCCCGTGGGGATGTCAAGTTTAGAGAAGAGTAAGTAGGCCTGGGAGATGGCTGAGTAGTTAGAATCTTGAGGATCAGCGTTCAGATCCTCACAGTCCATGTACGAGATAGGTGGGCGTGGTGGTCCAGCCTCTGTTTCCTCCTTTCCTTTTACCTGTCCACTGAGTCTTGACTTCTAGGATATCAGTGCATTTTCATTCTTGTTATTTTTTCTGTTCATCTCATTATAAAGAAAATTTAATGTGGATGATGTAGAAGTTTCTTTTCAGTTATGTATAAAATGATTATTTTGTGCACTGTTAGGTACAGGGCTGCCTCGGTCTTAGTGTTTTGCATTGTCTTCAGGTGTGGAACTCAAAACAGATTATAAAAATTTCTTATGCAGCTTTAACACCATGAGGCTGTGTATAATCACATCGCTGCCCAATTACCATTGTGACACACATATGAGTCGGCTTGCTTAGATTGGAAAATCATGGGGGTTGACTAGGGCCAGACTTGGCAGACTGAAAATTGTTCTCTCTAGTCTGTTTCCACACTCAAACAGCGTGCTATCACACAGTTCTCCAAAAGACAGAGCGTCAAAGCTAAATCAGGGTCTGTGGCAGACATGATTCAGTCCATACGTGCCTTATGTGTTCCTGTCAATTATTTATCATATTTTAGTACACTGCAAAAGACTCTGCCTCAAGACTACACAGTTCATATGTTTCTTATGTATTTCACTATCTGTCAATCATTTATTATATTTTATTATATTATAAAAGACTCTGCTGCAGAGACTACATAGTCCATATGCTACATATATTTCCCTGTAGATCATTTATTATATTTTATTATACAACAATAGATTATGCTGCAGAGACGGTGCAGTACATATGTTCCATTTGGACTTTACTGTCTATCAATCATTTATTATATGACAATGGATTTTTTTGTAGGAACTACACAGTCCAAATGCTCCATATGTATTTCATTATCTGTCAATTATTCACTATATTTTTGTTCTAAATGGGCTGAGCATTGATAAATATTTATATCAAATGAAATCACTAACTGTTATTTGCAGACAGTGATTAATACTAATGAATACCTTGCCAGCAGGAAATTACTTGTTTAAGTTCACCATGTAACTTTACTTACAGTACGCAGCAAAAGATGGTGACACTTTCTTGGCTTGTGTAGCTAAATAAAATGTGAAACCTTTTGGAATACCATCACTGTCTTCTATGAACATTCCTATGTTCGTGATCATATGCTTGAGTGAAGGCTGAACTGTCTAGAATGTTAGAGTTCAAACTTCATCAGTTTGTAGTCTAGAACACTAGAAGTCCTCTGAGCACACTGCATCGCACCATGAAACATCACCACACCACACACTGGCAAAGTCTGTAAGGCAAGTGTAACGCTGCCTGTTTGAAAATGTGTAATAGCTCAGACATCACTGCCCTCGAAGGAAAGGCTAAATCCATCTCGCTGTACATTCTGTCAGCCATAAAATGGCCAGTATGCATGGCTTCTTTCTAAAAAGAAAATTCACACTTATAATTGTTATTAAACAAAATAATAGGGAAAGAATAAAGAGATGAAGAAGAAAAAATAACTCAATAGAGAGTTGAAGTATTTTAACAATGTTTCTAACCCAGGCATTAGGCATTAACATGAATTTTACAGTAACAATCTTCTAAAAAATACACTAGGGAGTAGAATAGTTCAAAGTATCTTTTAATAAGGTATACAACATGTTTCCTTGATGAAAAAGTGCAAGATGCTTCTAAAAAAGAAATACTTATGTAACAATATTTAAAATAATAAAAGAGAATTTACATTGAAAAAATAAAACCTACTGAAGACAGGTTAGATGGTACATGGCTGTCACCCTAGGACCGAGAGCCTGGAGGGCAAGACTGTAGGCTCCCATCCAGGGTGCAGTGCATAGCAAGAACTTATATCAAACACAGGTGACACTAAATGAACTAAAATGAATTGAAATAAAATTGTGTATCTGGAACATTCCTGTAGAATAAGAAAAAAACAAATGGGAAGAAAAGTGAACAATGATCAGAAAACAAATCACCAAACTAAGAAGCAGCCACAGGGTTTTACAAATTTTTCAGAGCATATATTCTTTACAAGTACAAATGGCAGCAGAATGGGAAAGAAGGTATAAACTTGTGCATGTTTGAGGTTAGAAAGTTTTGGCAACTGCATATAATTACCCTGAAATGCATAGCACATACAAATTTACAAAGTACAAATGTCTAAATAAATTATTTGCAAACTGAGATTGTACTTTAATACTAGATGTAATAAATCAGTCTTATTCCAGAATCCATGAACGCTAAGAAAAACTTAATAGGTCATATAATGTAATTAAATTCCATTCACAGAGTAGTGGATAAAAAATAATTTGATGGAGGAAAATACTGCTTAATATGATCCAAAGCTCCTTATATAAAATATAAAATATATTAACAGTGGATTAAGCCCTTAATTAGATGGAGGAAATAATAATAGTCTTAAGATTCAGAACACAATCATAGTTTTAAGTGCTTGAATTGGATGAGAAATTAAAAAAAAAAAAACAACTTCACTTAAAAGTAACTAGATATCATTCCAGCCCAAAAGGAAATTAAATAATAGTTTTCTAGATGTGTACTACCTTAACAGAGAAGATATTTAAGATTCTATTATTGTAAAAAAATAAAGTACTATAATAATTAAAATATTATAACATAAATTATTAGGATTGCTTTTACAGGAACTCTCTGCTAATACAGAGCCAGACAATTATGACTACAGAAAGAATCCAGTAATACAGATGGGAAATTTTCTACAAGCAAAACTTAATATAATTTTCACACAGAAATTTTGTTTATATAATTTTACAGCTCTAGTGGGAAAGAAAGGAAATATACAGTAACAGAATTGGAAATTCCCCAAATCCTATTAAAAGGAAGTGAGGAATACCCAAACAATTCTGAGACTTCCATACAGCATCTCAATAATACATTGATGTGATTTTCCAAAAAGTAACTCTTAAAAATTCAGTAGCAGGCCAACCACAGCCCTACCAGGAATTTCAGGACTCTGACTCTAAAACTAACATGCATAAATGAACAATTTATGCAAACAGTGGTTTGGGGAGTTGGAAATCACATAGGCATTAATAGTTTAAATTGCATAGTTAATTTGGAGAACTATTTTGTGTTACTGAGAAGTCAGCCTGGATATGAATAGATCTACTTTAGAACCTCACATAAAAAGCGTGTTTATAGACATAGAAACTATGCTCTAAACGTAGAATTACTTACTATACTAACTTGGTGATCAATGGAAATGTTTTTCAGCAGAAGAATCGATCATAAATGATGACATATTTTAGGGTATAAAATAACAGACTAACTCACCTAAACTAAAAATATCAAAGACCCCATGCTGGAATGGGTAAGTAATATCGAGCGTGATGCCAGGAATATAATTGATTTAATGACATGCAGAGCAACAGTAAATATTATGTATAGATACATACAAATGAAACCGCTAGGAGAACACTGACAGTAAAAGATGCACCACTCTTCTGTAGTAGATTTTATTAGGTACAAGTATTGTTATCAAGGATTTGAAAAGAATACAGGTTTTGTCTTCATGCTTGACTTCACAACATTTTTTTCTAGATTTTTTTAATGGGTATTTTGCCTGCATGTACGCCTACACCATATGCGCGCAGTGCTTGAAGAGTCTAAAAGAGGATGTCTGCAACTGGACAGACAGCTATGAATTGCCATGTGGTCATGAAGATCAAGCCTGTGTCCTCCAGAAGAGCAGAGCAGCCAGTGCTCTTAACCACTGGGCCATTTCTTTTGAGCACAATGTTTGCTATTGTTATAAGATATCATCTTCTGAATGTGTAAAATTTTTAATTGAAATTTATTTAAATCAGTAATTTTCTACTATTGGTGGTTTTAAACTTCTAAAAGAGTGTTAATTTGATTGTGTGAAAATTCTTTTGTAATTTGGGCTCCTTCAAAAAGTAGCTAAAGATTACCAGATGGAGAGGAGCTGTACTTCATGTCTCTAACCACAGCAATTAAAGAGAGGGCCTTAAGATATTTGCTAGGCAGTGCATCTCCACAATACAGTGTAAATCACTTGTAGATATCACATTAGCTTGGGAATATCATAGAGTTTTCATCTGTAATTTTGAGAGCATCACCCCACATCACAAGTAAGCAGATGAATGGGTTAGTTGCAAAATGAAAACCAATATAGAAGGTTTGTTGTGATCATTTGATCATCTTTCACTGGGAGCAGATGACCGTCATTCACTAGAAAATATACTGCATGGAGTTTAAATTGCCTGGTGATTTAGATGTGTGTGGCATCTCTCCAGGAACATCAGACAGTTGACTTCAGTTTCTGAGAATAGGCTGAATTTACTGGAAGTCTTCCTCTGGCTGGTATGACTTGGGGTGTCGCTATTCATAGCTTTCTTATTTTTGACACAATCCCATGTATCCCAGGAGTTTTCTAATTGGAACATAATGGCTGCTTTGGTTTCAGAGTCTCTATGAAAGCATCAGATCTTCCAAGGGAATTTTGTCAGGAGTTTATAAGAAAACTCAAGTCCAGGCCTGTGTAACATTGCAGAGATGAAGTTATTGCTATGCTAGTGCAGACTTGGACTTAAATGATGGCTTTCTGGTGCTTTCTGTGTGCTTCTCAGGATTTGGTGACCTCAAGCAATACTGTCAACTGCCAAACTTTAAAACCTTTTTGAAAAGTATGTTGTTTTAACTATTTAAAACTCTTTATTTCTCATTTCTTTTTCCATTAGGATATTTAAGTTAACAGATTAATTTCATAATAATACTTTCTCCAATATTAACCAGTGAAAAGTCTATTCAGTTTTACCTCACTCTTAATATAAACAAAAGAAAACTTCCTGTGATCCTGAAATGAGTTGAGGTTAATACTGACTAAGGTTGCTAGACATCGCTGCATCACATGACTGGGAAATGCAGGGAATTTAGTCCTCTTTGACCAATGGCTTTCATACACATGATAGAAAGTAAGTAAGAGAATGATCAAGTACCCGTGTATTTTAAAATAAAGATGGCATTTGCGTATGATCATCCACAAAACCTATCAAACAAAAGGTCTTTTAGATCCATATTTCTGACAGATTATTGTATTTTAAGTTGTTGGGAAAAGCACATGGGCTTCACCATTCATGTGTGTCCATTCCATTGCATAATTCACAACTCTCATCGCAGTAAAACAGACATCAAGGCCTCTCTAGCTGTAGAGTTTATGTGTGAGTCTGTGGTTTATCTATCACCATTTTATCTCTAGTGAGTGTGTTTTATCATTTATAAATTGGGGGATAATATTTAGTGGATGGTTGACAGGATTGAACTATCTTGTCTGCATCCTTCTTTCTAAAGAATTTTGTCCAGTACATAATAGGGAACTCAATATCTACTCAGCACACATATGTACACATACACATATTCATAGACATATGAATGAATAAAAGGGGCCTCATCCGTCACAAAGGTTGTTAGTAAATGTCTGTTCAATTCTATGTTATGTCTACTGTCTTCAGGATAGGAATGAGAACTAAACACTCGAATGAACACATTTATATCAGAGGTGGTTAGTGAACAAAAAATAATTGAGTCAGCTTCACCTTCGACATCGAATCTCTCTCTTTGTGTGAAATACATAAATTCAGTTGTATTTCTAAACTATACCACTGCAAGCATATAAGCTTAGGGGAGCATGGTAGAGAAGGTCAAGTAGGTTGAAGTATATGGAAATTCTTCAGTATTTGAAAACGAAAACAAAACGTGATGTTTTCTATCTTCTCTGAGTGCAGCAGCATGTCTGAAATATGTAAAATGATCAGCTGTTGTGGGATATTTTTACAGTTATAGGATCATACTCCCGTGTGTTGTTTAGGAGGAAGGATGTTTCCTGATGCCTTGCAGCATGAAAAGGATTCACTTCCTACCTGTTAACACCTTTGTGCTAAAAACAATGGCCTAGCCACCCAGATCTCCATATGAACAGGTGATTTGTTTACCTTAATGCAGATGAAGGTTCCCTATCACCATCAATGATCTGCAGCTGGGAGATCAGGGAAGACTCTGACTGACCCCCCAGCTTGGACACCTCCTAGGATAAGCTATGTGTCTACTGGCAGACTTTGAGAAGTATTAGATTCCATTGATTTGTATAATGAAGGCCTGTCTGGGGAGAGGTGTTTGAGGAAAGAATAAAGGACTTGGGAGGGAACCATGGAGAGAGAGCCCCTTGAGGAGGCCATGGAGGGAACTTTTTGCCTAAGCCCCCCGCGCCCCCCCCCCCCCGTATTGGATCCTTGAGAATTGTCATGGCTCATGATTAATAAATCAACAATGATTTAATAAATAGTTTTATAACAATCAATAATGGACTTTTATTAACAATCAGCAGCCAATCAAAACTCTGGAAACCTCCAATTGTTGTATGTTCATTTTGCAGGGCTTACTTCCTCATGTACTTACGTTGTATAAAAGAGTCAAATATTTGCCTATATTACAGGACATAGTTAAATATGGTGCAATAAATTATAATATATATGTTATTATATGATAAATTATATTCCATGCTGGGGTTGCATGGAATCAATATGCATCTGCATGTCTTTTCTCATTCTCCACTAAATACACATGGAGAAGTAGAATTAGCCAAAGTCATGAAAAAATGCAGTTATTAACATGCAGGTTCTGGAGATAAACTTGTCTCACACAGTGTGGGAAAGAATGGTCCAACGGGCTATGTAGACTTAATATTTACCTTCTAACATTGAGAGGTACAGCAATTTCTCTAAACTGAAACCTTCCCTCCAGAAAGGAAGGAAAAGGCTCAGAAGACTCAGGAATTAAACAAGATTCACATGTCATGGAAAGCAGAAGCTCACAAGTTTCTCAAGAGCCTTTTGTTGTGGAAGTTTATTTCTAGTTTTGTACAAAATTGTTTCATGTACTGTGGATGAGGGACTCTTTAGAACTTGATATTTTGAATCATCTGCAGGTGTTGTCCTTCTCTGCTGAGCCCACACAGTGGCTAACTACTACAACCCCTTCTCATGGTTACAGAAGCACTAAATAACTGCTGGGGTTGGGGGCTGGCCAGCCAGCTGCAGAGAGGAGATTCTCAGTTTGAAGAGCTGCTGGAAAGTAGTGCAGGGAGCACCAGAGATGCACCTTTGTGAGTCTTCACCCATATTATGATGGTCTTTTGATGATGCAACTTGAGTTGTCTCTCCCTGCTCCTGTAAGAATCTTCTCAAATGTTCCCCAAACAACTGATTCACCAGGTAGGACTTAAGTAGAATCTTTATGTTGTTCTACCATGAGTTCCCTGTATGGATTGAGTAGATATGTGTGTTTTGTGTCTAACCAGGAAAAGCCACTCATACAAGATATTGCTTGAAGGATTTGATCTTTCTCTTCATTGGTAGCTCTTACAGCATTTCTTGACATTAACTTGTTAATGTCACCAAGCAAAGTTTGTTTAAAGAAAGTTAGACTAATACAGCTAATTATGAGAGACCCGTGAAATGTAAAAATTGTTTTAAAAAACCAACCCTAGAACTAAAAAGATTTATGATTTTCAATTTAAATGATGACAAAACAAAAATCTGAAAAAGACGTAACAGAAAGTTAAAGTTTAAAATAACTTAATGGAATGAAGAGACATGAAAAAAATAAAGGATAAATTCTATTGGAATATATGATCATTGTGAATTTTAATAAATTAACAAAACAAAAGGAAGTAATAATGAATATGTAGTAGATTTATCACTCAGAAAAATGGATAGAGCAAGGTGCACAGCAAACTCACCATACACAGTAAAAACACCATGCTTCCAGAGTAACAGGTCTGATCAGGTTAGAAACCTTTGTGCCCTGGTTAGGCTCATTGCTCTGAAGTTTTAAATGGTCCAAATGGAACAGTGGGATCCAATACACAGAAGTAATTAGATTAGATTCAGCAGCTTTGAAAGAACTAAGGAGCTTCAACTTCCTCCTTAAGTTCACAGGCACTGTTTCTGATACTCATGCCTAAACCTTCCCTTGGGTAGAGTCATGGAGATCTATCCACTGTGTGTCTAAGCATAGCTGGTCACACAGGCTAGGGAACTCCAGGGGGCTGGAGTTCAATGCCTAACCCATGTGGCAACCCTCAGCCATCTGCAACACCAATCCCAGGGAATCAGACTTGCTATTCTGTGTGTGCACATGGTGCAAAGACATACAAGCAGGCGAAATGCCCATTCCCATATGTTGTAGAAGTTTATTTTTAGTTATATATAAAATAGCTGTTTTGTCTACTGTCAGAAGGGGGCTGCCTAAGTCTTGGCATTTTTGGATTTATGTGGGGGATGGTTGCTTCTAATGATCTGAATTAGCTATCAGGAGAACACCTGAGAAGTTCTGTATCAATAAAAACACCTGAGCTCAGACACTCTGGGTTCCACTCTCCAGTATAGTACTTTCCATGATGGGGATGGTGGCTCCCTCTGCTGAGGTCTGGCAGGGATTACATCAATGAAAGCACCTCTTTGTCTTCCTTGGTGAGCTACCACAGTAGCATACAACTACAAATGGTGTACCAGTGTGGGTCACTGATATTACATCAGCCACATCCAATGTGGAGACAAGGAAGAATGAGAAAGAAACTCCAGATCTCAGAGAGTCATTTTGCTTTGTTTCCTGCAAACCTGTCCAGATACTGGTGAGGTGAGGTGGTTCTGACAAGGCACATCTGGATGGTGATGAGAACTCTATCCCATGATGTAACTGTTCCTGCAGACAAGGTTATCAGTTATTTTTCCTGCAAACCAGGCTCTACCTTAAAATCTGGGAAGTGTTTCCTCAGGGTCAGCACACAGAAACTGTTTTACAGAACTGGCTGAGTATGTATCTCCTTCAGGTGAGTGAACTGATATGGTACTGTGAGAGTCAATCAGGTGGTGCTGGTTTTGAAGGCATGAAGGGATCTTTAGAGAGCAGCTGAGGCTTGGCACTGTGAGAGGCCAGGAGAGACCATTGGTAAAAGTGCAGTCTCAGTAGCAGTGGAAGGCCCAGATTGAAGGGGTCATATAAAGAAGTTGAAGCTTGGCACAATGAAGAGAGTCCAGGAGAGGCTATTGGTGAATGTGCATCTCAGTTGCAGCAAGGGACTCCAGCATTCTGAAGATGTCAGTACCGTGGGCTGACCACCAAGAATAACAGCAGCAGTGGAAGGAAGAAAGCCAGAGCCTGGAGGGCAAGCTGTGTGTGCTGCAGAACACAGAGCCAGAGAAGTGATCCAAGCCTTTTGGAGGAGCCCAGAAAATAGTGAGTGGATTCCAGATAATTGGACATTGATAATGTTTTTCTGCTGTTCAAAGACATTGTGAAAAGCGTGTTAGACATTTGGTTTCATTTGGGCCTGTACATTAGCAACTCTTGTGATTGTTCCTCTTGTAAATAGTTTTGCTGGCGTAGTGTTAAATTGTGTTGTACAAATAAAGCAATTTTTGTCTTATACAGAATCGTTATAGAAGTTTTACTTTTAGTTACATATAAAATAATTGTTTTGTGTACTGTTGTGTGAGGGGCTGCCTAGATCTTGGTGTTTTGTACTATCTGCAGGTGTTGGATTTATGTGGGGGCTGTTTGATTGCTCATGATCTGCATGTGCTATCAGTAGAACACTTGAGTGGTTCTGAATCAATAAAAATACCTGAACTCTAATGCTCAGTGTTTCATGGTCCAGTACAGCACTGGCCATAATAGTGGTTCCCTCTGTTGAGATCTAGCAGGGTTTATACCTATAAATATGCCTCTGCCATCTTGGGTGAACTGCCACATTAGTTGTACAACTACACCCATAAAATAAAAATAAAAGCTGCATTTGTTAAAGAATAATTTAAGTGATAATAAATTATTTTGACAGGAAAATGGTATATCATTGATTCAGGCAGGTATGAAGTATACCAAAGATATAAAACTTGCTATACTTTGTATTCTTCAAAAGCCATAAAATAATAGTTGCTGGTTGATTACTACAGGCCACAAAGATTCAGACTCATAAGTTTGAAAAGAGAAAAAATGAGCCACACTGTCTGTATTCCCTAGATTCTTGGTCCCATGTTTGTGCTTTGCATTCTTGCTTTAAAATGCAAGATAAAACACAGGAGAAGAAAATACTGAGAGTGCACATCATTGCTCTCACTTCTTCTCATCCCTAAGACCACCTGAGCTCTGTGGCCCCCTGGAGCAGAGCATGTGTCCATGTGTGTATTAAACAGAAAAGATCATTTACAAAATTTTCCTATGCATGGCCCTGTGCATGCACACACATGCACACACACACACACACACACACACTTCCACGTACTCACATACACCTTAACTCAATAACTGCAAGTGTTAGGGCTAGCCGGGCGGAGTTCTAAGGAACCACGAGACATTCAAACCGCTGCAAAACGCACGAGGTTTTATTGTTAACCCGTGCGCATCCGGTCCCGCACAGGTCAAGCATGGCGGCCTTGAACCCTCTGCCCCCAGGGCTTTTATCGGAGTCCAGGGGCCAGGGCCCAGGGACAGGGCTTGTGCAGCTCCGATTGGTTCAGAGCTCCTCAAATCCTGTGTCCCTCAACCTTGTTGGTCAGGTGTTCGCGCCAGCAGGAACCAGGGTGGGGGTAGTCACTTGGTACCCTTGGACTAGTGGTCCCAGAGGCAGAGTAGGGCCTGGGAAGGAAGAATTCCTGCTGATAGGTGGTGGGGAGGAGGCTGGGGAGGCTGTTCCTGGGAAGGCATCCCCCTTCCCCCATAGGTGACTGCTAGCACTCAGGTGCATCTCCTGTGACTGCTAGCACTCAGGTGCATTCCTAGGTTTTATATTTCTTAAATCCTTTCACTAGCACAAAAACAAGTTCTCTTTCTTGTTATAATCTCTTACAAAAATTCAGTAAAGCCAGAATTGATGTTTCATTGTGATTTTTAGGTACGTAATATTAGCATTAAAATATGAAGATTAACAGAAGACTATTTGGAAAGAGAAAATGAAGAAAACATTGAATATCCAGTCCTGTAGGATATAATTGAAGACACAATTAATTAGAAATTTAAGAAAGATAAATTAAAATAATTGATATTTCCTGTCTATACCTTAGCTCAAAGGAGATGATGTATAAAATCAAAAATACAGGAAGAAAAAGGGGAGAGAGACAGAGAGAGATTGACTATGACTATTAGGGATTGCTTCAAGAACTTTCCTCAGATACCCAAACCTGTGATTGCTTGCTGCTTGCATAAAATCTAGGTCTGACTGTAGTGAGGGAGAGCAATGAAATCTTTCCTTTATCCTTTGCTTTTATCATTCTTCCAGGAGACATTTTTCTCTTCTGTTTTTGCCTCTAAAGCATTTGAAATAAATCTATACAAAGTCCATACCCCCAAAGGCATGGGATTTCCCATTCCTTAATGTAGGAAAACTTCTTTCCTGTACAGTTCTCCCCTTGGAGAAAACAATGCCTTTGGTACAGCTCTCTCTCTCTCTCTGGAGGCTGCCTCATCTGCACTTATAATTCCTGCATATGCATCTTTTTCTTTTATTTCTTAACTATGTCTATGACTTTCCATTTGCTCTGTCTTTTTAAGGTGGCTTACTTTGTGCATGATCTCTCTTCTTCTTCTCAAGCCATGACTTAGGTGCCAATTGTAGAAGGGATTCAAATAAAGAATGAAGACAATTCTCCAAGATTCAAGCCTGAATGGCCTAGGCAAAGATCTTGCCTATGATGGAATAACCCAGAGCATGTGGCCTCCAGGTAATTTTTTGAGGAAAGGTACTGCCCACTGATACAAAGGTCTTAACTGCTTAGTGAGTAGAACTGCTGTAGTACAACAACCCCCAACTTTAGTTGATTGATTTGATGCTGTTTTCTGGGTCAAATCAAGACCCTGTGTAAGATATTCCTTGTCTGGTGCTTAGGTTGAGGGAGTAGACCATGGGAGATTCCTTCATTAGCAATAATACAATCTAGTGCCTTCAACACAAAGATCTCAGTGGGCAACATAAAATCTGAATAACATTTGCTCCATCCATCAATAATTGAGAAGACAGTTGCTGGTTCTGCAAACTAGCACTAGCATTCTTTCTGCCTTCCAGAAAACTGCCACCATCCACACCCAGAAATGTGGTTCTAACAGCTAAGGAAGGTGACCTTCTGGCAGCAGCTTCTGTGACAGAATACAGCCTCTGTTCAAAGTCCATATTACCTCACAGAAGTGCATGCAGCTTTATAATATTTGAAAGTTTAAATGTTCTACTGAAACATATACTATATAGTTGTAATTAGTTTTTAAATATATTATAAAATAGCTGTTTAATAATATTGTGTTGCCTAATGATATTGTATTATTTAATAATAATGTTGTATGTTTAATAATAATGCCAAAGAAGATTTGTATCTTATTAGTATAGAGGAATGGTTTCCTGAATATTTTTATTTATTTATTTGTTATTAAAATCCAATAGCATTATTTTCTCTCTTTCCATTCCTCCATTGAACTCCTCTACTGTACAACTACCCCTTCCTCTCTCTCAAATTTATGGCCTTTTTTTCCTTTAGTTGCTATAGTTACTATGCATACGTGTGTGTGTGTGTGTGTGTGTGTGTGCGTGTGTGTGTGTGTGTAGTGCTTAGTCTGTTTAGTGTTACTTGTGTATACCATTTCAGAATGGAACACTATGATCTGAAGAAGTATAAAAGAAATAGACATGGTAACATGAAAGGGAGGAAATCTCCTAGGGCTCAACCTCCAGAAGAAAAATAACTACAGGCAACTAAATAATGCTGAAAGAGGGAGAAATAGTCCTCTCCAGGTATGAATCCTCTAATAGGTTAGTCAATACTGTCTTAGTCACTGTTCTATTGCTGTGAAGAGAGATTGTGAATAAGACAACTTATGAAAGAAAACATTTAATTGGGGATTGTTTACAGTTTTAGAGGGTTGTTCCATAATCATAGCAGGAAGCATACAGGCATGGCACTGGAACAGTAGCTGAGATCTTTACATCCTGATCCACAGGGAGCAGGCAGAGAGAAAAGGAGACAGGGAGGAGGGAGAGAGGGGGGGGGAGGGAGAGAGGTATAGATAGATAGATAGATAGATAGATACATACATACATACATAGAGACTATAACTGGACCTAGCATGGGTTTTGAAACCTTGAAGCCCACCTGCAGTGACACACCTCCTCCAACAAGGAAACACTTCCAATTCCTTCCCAAACATTTTATCAGCTGCAACTAAGTCTGGGAATGACAACTAAGCCTGAGAATAAGCCTAGGGCCCATTCTCTTTCAAACTACCACAAATACCAAGGGATCAGGCATGAATTCCTGAATATTTTTGATCCATAGATACACAACTTAAAATTACATATGAAATTACAATCTACATATAAGGTAGATTTGGAATTAGAAACTTGATACAGAGGCAAGATGTGTGAATTTCTTAAAGTTGAATTGAGAATATTTTGTAAGTTTTTATCTTCCAGTATAAATATTAAAATTGTATATTGAATGCTAAAAAAAAATTAGAAATCACAAGATTAAAATTTAGCAGAAAATAACTTTCAGGGATTAAACTGAAAATGGAGACTGGTGATGTAAAATTGTGATTGAACCTGGAGCTACAAACAATAAGAAGTGTCCACATGCTCAGGAGCAGGGATCTCAGCCTCTGCACCAATCATGAGGATATGCATATGTAGTCTGTGTGTTGTGAGAAGTAAAACTTAGTTGATTCAGAAAATTAGGAAATGCCCATTCATGGATGAGCTTGACATAACTTTAGACCATGTCACCCCCATACTTGAACTGACTCCCACATTCCATCTGAAAATCAGGAGCTGCAGAGATGTCTCACCAGAAAGGAGATGTCCAGAAGGTGAAGCCAGACTCAACAACTCACTCCTGAGATTCCAGCAGGAGTGGTGACATTCCCAGAAAGCTGGGCCAGCCAGTCTGGCAGGTGTAGTGCTGAACAACAGGAGACCCTGTCTCAAACAAGGAATAAGTGCAGGACTGAGACCTGTGGTAGATTTCTGAAACCCACATTCTTTGCCATGCACATGCCTGCAGTCACATACATGATATGTAAACATTAAAAAGTCATGTTAATTGACAGACTGAAAGGTTATTACAGTTGCAGCATTTTAATGTTAAAATGTTAGTCTGTATATTCTGTAAATTTCACCTAGAAACCAATGAGAAAAGATAGAGAGAATCTCAAAGAAATAATACTTCAAGAGTATAAGTAAAACATTCCCAGAAGAGGAAACCCAGTTATTTGTGTATGATATGTTTACAATCTTGGGTTAGGGAAATGGAAATTACTGACATAATGATGTATCATTTGCAAATATATTTTAAATTGGTAATATAATTTCAAAATTAAATTGGAAGTCAAAAAATAAACATTTTTTATGCCCTGCTAGTGTCAATGTCTACAGGTGACCTTTGCTATGTATGATAATTTATGAATAGATTTGCAAAATTAGATGAGATAAATATATTTTAGAAAGTTACAAAATAATTCAAGGGCCACGGAACATGCTTCTAAGTTGAATGTGCTGGGAGAAATTGAGAATAAATAGCAAAGTTCTGAGAAAGCCTTGTGAATCTTCAGGATCATTTTAAAATCAAATCATTCAGAGTAGGACACATATGTTTAGCATGAAATAATATCTATGCATAGTTCACTTTTCTTCTCATGAGACAATACAATAGGTATTGGAAAAATAAACAAAACCTAAAAAAAACAGAGACATTTCCTATTCCCCATAAAATATTTGTATGTTACATTTTCACTGTCGTGTAATAAAGTAATATAAATGGGGATGGCATTTCTGATGACAAAAGAGTATTTCAATATTACAGTTTTATTAATGGGAAATTTTGGAATATAAAATTAAATAATATATCAAATAATCCCATCGCTAAAAAAGTATTTGGTATTTAGTATTCAATTTAAGAAGTATTTTATGCATATGGGTGCTTTGCCTGCATATACAAATATGCATCAATTGCCATCCATGAAGACTAGAAGAGGCTTCTGAATCCCCTAGAACAGATGGCTGTGAGTCTTCCTGTGTGTGTTTGTGTGTGTGCTGAAAATTGAACCTGCGTTCTCTGAAAGAACAGCCAGTGCTTTTAACCATGATCCATCTCTTCAGCTCCCTTAATATGTTTAAAATCTTATAATATGCTCATAAAATTTACAAAGAAACAATATTTTCCAAATATATATGTGTGTGTGTGTGTATGTGTGTGTGTGTACTCAACATATTTCTATTTGATTATATGAAGTTCATCCAACTTTCTGAAGGGACAGGTAGAAAGTACTTTGTTTTAGTATTCCATATTTAATTATTGTTCTTGTTGCAACATGATTGTAGCTAAATGCAATATGTACATAACAGCATGCCTGGATTCCAGGGGAAATTATAAAAGCATTTGGTGCATGCTTATTCATTCATCCATGTCCTAGAAACACTTATTGAGACTCATACTCATTCATAAACAATCAGAAATATTGTCCTGAGATTTAGGACTAAGATGTAGGTGAAGATTGTCTTAGTCCCATAGTGTCTGTTATAAGGAAATCGCTTTGACCCATGAATTATAAGCAGCAGAAATGTTTGATTCATCCACAGTTCTGGAGGCTGAAAGTTGGCTACCAAGATACTACCAAGTACCTCAGTTTGTACCTTGTCTAAAACTTAATGTGAAGGTCTGTCTCCCTAGAAAGCCATCATCTTACTTTAACTTCATTTGAGAGAGGGAACAGAAATCTTTCACCCACTAATAAGGGTGATAGTTTTATTCAAGAGAGCTTTGTTTTATATCTCAATTACTTACAGAAAGCTATTGAGTGAAGAGTACTTCATATGAATATGGAGAGGAAATTAATATTTATTGCCATAGCATCCCAAGCTGACCCCAACCTCATTTCTTCTTAATCCACAATGATTCCGTCTCAATAGATCCAAGGTCTATCTTGTTTCAGCATTCATTTCAAAATATGAGTCTTAATCTCTTCTGAATGTCTTGCAAACCTTATATGCTTAAAACTCAAGGCACAATTTATTATAAAATATTGTTATTCTACAATGGTGGGATAAGGAAAGTAGGCATAAAAGAGAGAATTAAGAAATATGACAGAAATTTTAACTCCTGAAAAGATTAATCCTTAAAATTTAAGAAGATTTTCCTTGATTTGTTGCTTTTGTCTCCTGGAAGACTATAGAAGAGGGATGCCCCTCCACATGGACATGCTAGGCTGTGCAACTCAAGCTTCACTTTGATGAGGCTGGCTCCACTAATTCCCAGAAGTCCTCGGCCCCTAGGATTTGCTGGCGGTGATGCACTCCATCTTGCTGGGGCTGTACCTGCATACCGAAATCTCTGCTGGTTTGGGGTTGATCTGATGCAGGCTTCTTTGTGGTTCTGTTTTCAAAATAGCCCTGCTAGTTTGATGGTCATCTGAGAAGTCCTTTGAAATCTTTATGGAAATAAACTCCCTTAAACTGCTACAACACATGCATTGCCCCCCTGCCCGCCTGCCCGTGTCTCTCTCTCTCTGTCTGACACTCTCTCTCTCTCTCTCTCTCTCACACACACATACACACATACACACACACACACACACACACACACACACACACACACACACACACATATACACATACACAAACACACAGGCATTTGCTCTGAGCAGCACACAGCTAACTGGGCTTCCAGATCTGCAGATGGGCAGCAGAAGGAATGAAAGGAATGAGGGGAGCTCTGCTGTAGAGACTGGTGTATGACAGTGGTGGGCACGAGGTTTCTCTGTAATCATTCTGTCTACCCAGGTCCTTGTACTCTGGGCCTGTGGTGAAAGCAGCTCCTTCATGAACTCTGGGATGCCTTCGGCACCATACTTCCACAAATGTGATAAAAACCTGGCTCTCATTTAGATTGCTGAAGTCTTTCTTATTTGATTGTCATGTTACACTGTATTTTTAAAATATTGCTTGTACTTTTGATGCCTGGCACTAACTGTGCATGCATTTGTACTTGTGTGTGTGTGTGTGTGTATGTATGTATGTGTGTATGTACGTTTAATTGACCTAATCAAGACTTATTCTATTTTCAAACACAAAAAAAATCTGTCATAATTAAGACAGATACAATATTAATGTCTCATTAAATAAGAAACATGTATTACTTTCTTAGATATCTATAGCTGAAATTAATCTAAACATTCTTCCCAAGAAAATAGCAATATCTTAAAAATATTTTATCATTTTTAACTATCCTTTTGTGTTTCTCTCTCTCTTTTTCTGTGTATGTGTGTGAGAGAGAGATAAGGAGAAAGAGAGAGACTGTATATAATATATATGTATATATGCATATTACATACATATATAGATACATAATATATGTATGTATGTATGCATGTATTTGTGTGTGTGTATATTTACACGCACACACACACATACACATACACACATACACACATACACATATATATAATATATGAGAACAAGTCCCTCAAAGTCCAGAAGAGGGAGATGTTTCCTCTGGATCTGAAGTTACAAACGGTTGTGAGATGTTCAACATGGTGTTGGGAACCAAACTGATGTTCTCTACAAGAGTAGGATGTGCTTTTAATTACTGATCCATTTATCCAGGCCGGCAATATTTAATTTTAATTCAATTGGAGGGTCGGTAGGAGTTTGGAATTTTCCCATTCAGTATGACTGCTCCTATCTACACTTGGCTTTTGTAATCAAAACTTAAGTTAATTAGTAAGAACTCAAATGGAGAGTCAGTCCTTCAAGTGCTCTAACTTCATTCCTTTCATCCATTAGTCACAGAATGCCACTGGTTATCACATTGGACATCAGGACCTCATCGTGGGAACGACTGCTGGGCAGTTGCAGTTTAGAGGCAGATTTGTACTACAGAATCAGAAAACTGGATAGGAAAAGTCTTTAGTCGTTTATTTAGTTGATTTCTAAGAGTTTCTGAACACCCACTCTAAGGAATAAATGAAAATAAATCCAAGTAAGAAGAGTTAGTGTAAAAATATGAGCCCTTTTCCTTTTCTGTCACAAAATAAATGAATAAATAATAAATCTGGTTACTGTTAACTATTTTTTAGAATAACTAAAATTTTATTTGTTTTGTATTTGAATTTACTTACAACAGCATAATTTGCAGTTAAATAAATACTTATTTTTTCACATTGTGCTTTTATAAACCAGTTTTACATGTACACTGTCTTTGTAATACTAAATCACACAAAAATCGAATTTTGACGATTTGTATTCTATAATTTGACCTGTTTTTAACGCTAACAAAACAAAAGAAATGGGTCTTGTTGTGATTTCTTCGCAAAGTTTGGGACTTACTTCCTGTATTCACATAGTTCTGCTCTGGATAACTGATATCAGAACGCTGTGGCCAAACCCAGCACTGCACAGTATTCTCCACTATCACTCTAGGGCTGTACATATACTTTGTAAATATGAATACAGTTTTAAGGCTTTTACAATTTCCCAGGTATAAATGTTTGCCATTCCAAGTAGAATTCATAACAGAACAAATACCTTTCTCCACCAAGCTGCTGTTCTTTCTTCCTTTCATCCTGCTTCTAAGGACCAGAAAATTCTAATTTTACATCTACCTATTAAAAGAATACATGCAACACTTAAGTCATAATGGAAAATACTTGCAAAAGGGCATAAGGCTCCTTTACTGGATTGAGTTTAGCCAAGCCAGTTAGTTTTTAGAGAGGGAATAGAAGACAGACTCCTGATTTCATTATCTATCAAGATATAGACAATTTGTGACTACTTCCAGTAAGAAGAGCTGTGACTTCATATTCTGTAATATGGATGAGAAATAGGTGGAGGTAGATAGATAGATAGATAGATAGATAGATAGATAGATAGATAGATAGATAGATAGATAGAAAAAGATATAGAAACAATTGTTATGGAAGCAGTTTTCTGGCTTAGAATCACACAGAACAGATAGCAATTATCTTTACTGAAGGCTCTCTTGCAGTGGATTTTATGTAGCATTTACTCCATAGTTCTCTAGAAATCCATTTTTGATTAAATTATTTACACTAGATACTGCAATTTGTAGCTAAGATTTGTAACACCAAAATAAGTCCAGTAACAGTGGCCAGAAACAATGAGATGTTCGCCATACTTTGACATACTTTGAAAGAGATTATTATTAAGAACAATTTATGTATGACTAAATTTGTTCAGATTCTTTAATTTTTTGGTGTAATGATAAACTTAAGCTATAACATAGGCATGGTTTTTATTTTCTACAACAGGGTCTCATGTGTAGCAGGCAGACTTGAAGTACCTGTATAACCAGTGATAATCCTGAGCATCTGATCCATTTGCATCCACACCTTGAGTACTGGTATTGAAGATATATGTTACTATACCTACTTTTGTGACGGGCTCAGAATTTCACACATTCCAGGTAATCACTCTATTCCAGACTTTTGTTTTCTCAACATGATCCAGCAAACAGAAAGGACATGGGAATTCATATTATAGAAAATATTCTTAGACTTCATTAACTGTTTGTGAAGTGGGTTCTCTTCCTAGCATTCTGAATTTATCCCAATACAATTGGACTCTGCCTAATAGACAAATTGGTGAATGCATTATAAGGCTATCAACTATATTCCCAGATTCAACACACACTTCACGTTCAGCTCTCCTTACCTTTATTATTAGTGTAACTTTTGCTTAACACAGATACAGGCTGTTCATGTCAGATTTGCCTTACTTCAAAAGATGCTCACTCAGGACAAAGAGGTTCTATCTGCCACACAAAGACTCTTGTACATCCTTGCCAGTCCATTTAAGCTTTTCCTCATCTGGCAGGAATGGGCAGCAAGATTTGTAATGAAATACGTATGTGACATTGCTCTTATCAAATGATGTCAACCTAGGGAAAACCTGTCTCACAGTGGTCCCTTCTAGATGACACATCAGGAGCTGCAGCTTGCCTCAGCTATGAATTTGATATGTCTAGACAATGTGAGTTTTCTTTTATACAAAGGAATTATATTACAATTAAAAAAATACTGTGCCCCTATGCTCCAGAAAGTGCTAGATCAAGTTTTCAAATTCACTTCTAATATATTTATAAGGTAAAGAACTAAGAAAATACTTATGTTATCGATAACAATCACTATTTTTATATATGTCTATTTTTTCAAAGCTATAGTGGATAAAATGGTGAAATGATTAAATCACAAAGAGGAAAATCTAAAATCTTCTGACTCTAAAACAAAGGGAGTAAAACTAACCTGATAAATACTCCCAGTCTCTTCCACACCATTCAAGCCATTACTTCAGTATTTCCTATGCAAGACAGTTAACAAAGGAAAGACAGGAATTGTTTTGAACCAAATACTTCAGGGCTTGGGTGTATTTTATTAGAAAGATTTGAATTCTTGATCAAAATAATATAGACAAAGTCTTGTCATTTTTCGTTTGGGATCTTTCTGCAACTCAGACTTTTGGCAAGATACATTCAAATACTGTTGTCAGTGTGAAGCATTGTTTTAAGAGTTGTTAATTCCACATCATGGGTAAAGCGAATGGAATTGATAAGGAAACAACTGATGTCTCCTGGGCACCTTCCCTGACATATCAAAACCTTGTATTTGTGTCATGAAAAAGGACTCCTTGATTGTCTAAGCCTTTAGCTCACAGAAGACATTTTAGCTCTAACTAGCGATTCATATAGAAAATACTAGAGGCTTTGATCTCTATAGCAACAGCTCAACTCTGCTCTAGTACAAGCACCATCATGGCTAACACTGAAAACATGAGATATAAATGATCCAGCAGAACTTTATAGAAGTCCAGTGGGTCAAATTTGAGCATACGCTGTTGATTTTTACCTCAGCCCTAATAACAAAACAAACAAACTCACACTAGGCAAACAGCTTTTCAGTTGTAAAGTCAGAAGAACTCTTGGAGCACCATAGTGTAGATGTTTTATGTTGTCCATGCAGGTCTTGAATTTTGCACCCTTGTACTTCAGTCTCCTGTGCACCTGGGGTTACAGACCTGTCCCAAGATACAAAGCTCTGTAGATTTTCTCAAGTCAGGTAAAGAATATGTAATAAAGCAAGCCAGAAAACCTTAGATTTGGGTCAAAAGTAGCAAATAATGGTCCAATTATATGCATTATTTCCCATCTCCATGTTAGATTTGGCGTGGATGTGTAAGCCACTGTGGTTTAAATAGATTTCCATTCTGAACTTTCATGTCAAAGTTGAATCATCAGTGTAACAATTTGGGCAGGGAATAAAATAATCAGAACAGAGTCCTCACAGATTAAGGGTTCATATGAAAATGACTTGATACAGTTGATAGAAGGAGTTTACTCCCTTTCATCTGTCTTTCTCATTTGAAGACACATACTGACCCTCCTGGAGAATGATATATAAAGATACCATGTTGGAAACAGGACAGCCTTCTCTGCCAAGTTGAATATTCTAAGGCTATGGGATTTCAAGAGTCAGAAATACATTTATGTTCTTTATACACACACTCAGATGTGACTGCATTGGGATGATCCCATCTGCCTATTAGTTGTGGCTGTTCCCAGTACCTTGCAGCTAAAGCTACAGATATTGTTCAGCTGAGACAAATTATGGTTTGTCTCTTCCTTATTACTGAATCATTGTATCTATGAATACAGTAAAGCTTTCTTTGATTAGTTTGGAGTATATTTTAATGCAATTATTTACCTAAAATATGTGTTTTTTTTATTTTGTAAAAATGATTACTTGCAAATAAATATGTCAAGAAGTTTAGAGTATGATTATGCTTGCTGAAATCAAATTAAGAGATTTGTTGAAGATTTGAAATTAGAGATGTGTGGGATCACAAATTTCTCCACATTAAATTCTGAAGAATTTGTCACAGTTTGGCTTTCCAAATCAAATTCCTAATTTTCTACTACAATAAGTTGTAATGAAAAAAGCAAGATGTGATTACAGAAGAAATTTTGAGTAGCTAATAAATGGTAGCAACCTCTTAATATTTCTCTACAATTGTAATTGGTGATTATTTTAGGCCTTGATACTTGGGAGGCTTATCAGCTTTAATTGTGTAGAGATACTGTTTTGGACTTTAAAGATGAATACCTTTTATGGGAACTTAGAAAGCTTTATTGTGTTCACAAACATGAAACTGTGAAGTGACTTTACTTGGAAATTTTTTCTGAAATAAAAGTAGATTACACAATTGGGATGTTAAATTCAGCTTTAGAGTGCTGGCCCACTGTGTAGAACACTCTGATTTCAATTCTAAGAACTGTGTGAAAGCACATACATACACACACACATACACACACACACACAGAATGAGAGAGAGAGAGAGAGAGAGAGAGAGAGAGAGAGAGATAAACAGACACAAACACAAACACCTCCACACAGACACATACGTAGACAAACACATATACACAAACACACACACTAAGATATATTATATAATAATATATACACACATGTATATTTACTGAATAGGTGGTATGTGCTTGTATCCCGATTATTTGTCTGGTAAAGGCTAAAAGATCAGATAGGTGTTCAAGGCCATTCTTAGTTATATAATTAATTGATGCTGAGCTAGGTTACATGGAGCCCTGCCCTAAAGAAACCAACCAAATAAGCAAGCAAATAAATGGGTTGAGGCACTCGATAAAATTGAGTCTGCTGACATTCAAAATAACTGTCATTGTAAGTTAGAATGACGCTCATTAATCTTATTTGTACCCAGGGAGACTCTGAGCTTCGAGCATGTGAATGGGATGATGTATAGCAAGGTGTAATGCTTTTTGTGCACATACAAATTTATCATAATCTAAATCATACTTTATAAAGAGAGCAACTTTACTCATTTAGCATATAATAGAATTTATACCTGATCCAGCATTTGCCATTTTCAGTGAGAACTCTTTTCTAATTACCTACTCACCTGCTGACCTGTCCCTGTGCCTTCTTCACTGCAAATTATGTTTTCTATGTGTGTTAGTTTTGTCTTGCTTTGTGTCTTATGATCTTATGATCTTGGCTGCCATTTTCCTTGAGAATTCGATGAAGCCTTGGTTTAATGTGTGCATTTCTTTGCCAGCCATGCATCATGTTGAGCTAAATTGCTTTAATGATGGAAGTGTCATCATGAGCATAACCTGAAATTTGAAACTTCTCAGACATGTGAGTCTTTTCTTTCTCCTGGACTAAGCAGGACTTGCAGTCTTTGTCCAGTCCTTGGAAAGTGTGTAATTTTACTTAGTGATGTCTGTTTCAGGCCACTTTATTACCAATATTAAATGCATATGTGAAAACTATCAATATTGGAGGACAGAATCGTAAGACTTACTGAAACCAAATTCTCCGACACTTGTTGCTGCCGTTTGTTCATGATAATCTCATATCAAGATCGACCAATTTACTACTCTCAGGCCAAACCTGGGTTAACTTGGTAGGGAATTTAAATTTGTCCCTTGCCTTTAGGATGCAAAATATCAACAAATATTCCAAGAACAAACTCTCCATTTTTGTTTTGACACTCATATAAATGGTTTTAAAATGGAATAGTTATTACATAGTTTTCATGAATAAAGTCATGATCTTTGTTGATCTCGTTATTTCCTTTCTGCTGACAGCTTGATATGTGTTTTCATCCTGGAAATATTGATGTGCAAGTGGATAGAATCTGAAACAGAGGAAGCTGTCTGAACTTTGGTGTCTAGAATCACCAAGACATGGCTAAGAATGATTATAATCTTTTAAAGATTTATTTCTTTTTGGTAATGTGATACATGAAGACAATATATTTAGATCTTATTTTACTATTCTCTTGTCCTACTGGATTCCCTCACATATATATTCCACTACCACAGGAGGGAACTTCTGCCTGGTACTAAAACCTGGCCAAGAATCCATGGCTGGGGCTGTCATAAGCCCCACCACTATTATTTTCCTAAAGGGACACATTGGTCAATTGCTCTATAAATATTCTTATACCCATTGACTAGGGCAACTCTCATCCCTCACCAGAGAGCTTCTTTATACAACAGAGAATGGTTATATAGATTCTCAAAATTGGTCAAAGAGCAGAGAATAAGTGAATGTGGAGTATTCAGCCTTAACTGGGGAATTTATATCTCATGCCCCCCCTCACAAGACTCAGGGAATATCATAGAAGAGAAAGTAGAACAACTGAAAGATAAAGAGGTTCGGAAATGCTGCTATGTTTAGACTCCTTTTAAATTTATTTTTTCTTTGATTGAAGACAAACTTTTATAGACTGTATTCTGGATATGGTTTCCTCTGCCCCAACTTCCCTTAGATCCTCCCATCAACATTTGCACCCTTATTGTCTCTCCTTAAGAAGCACTGTGTTTAGAATCTAAGCACAACAGGACCAACACACATATGAATTCAAAGAGACTGTGTCAGCATGCACAGGGCCTGTACATATCTGTGGCCAAATGGAGTACCAGAGCTGAGAGGTGAAACAGAAACAAGCACCCATCCCTAACTCAGAAGTTATCTCCAATTGATAACTACTTGCAAATGAAAAATCAGTTTTCTCTAATGGAGTCTCTCTGAAGATATAACCCACTCTTAATGGCAGGCCCCAAGCCCAACAGTATTTGGCCAACACAAAATAAACTCAATGGCATCCCTGAAGGCTCTTTGCTTCATGATGCTTTGTCAGGGCATTTTTTTCTTTAATCTTACAGTTCTTTTGTGTATATATTATGGCTTCTGTTTTGGTATCTTTATGAGATTCCTGTGTGTGCAAGCATGTATGTCTCTGTGTCTATATTTCTTGTTGTTTTTTTCTGAGGCTCCCACCCTCCTCCTCCTCCTCTTCCTCTTCCTCCTCTTCCTCTTCCTCCTCCTTCTCCTCCTCCTCCTACTCCTTCTTGTCCTAATCTGGTTTGTCTGTTTATATTTCATTATATTGTATTATTTTGTTATTCTTTAAATGTTATTCTTTAGGCAGTGACTCTCAACCTTCCTAATGCTGCAACCCTTTAACACAGTTCCACATGTTGTGATGACCCCCAACCATAAAATTATTTTTGTTTCTACTTCAGAACTGTAATTTTGCTGTTGCTTGCAGTAGTACATATAGTAGTTGATTTTATTTAATTATTCTCATTGGTTTATGGTAGAGGACAGTTTATTCTTTGATAATTCAATTCCCAGTTCTAGAGAATTTCAGCTTCCCATACAATCTAATCTTCAAACCTAAACCTACAATGTTTCAGCCTCTGAAACTTACTGTTGACTGAGTCACTCTGACTAACTCTTTCTGAACTCAGAGCTGAATTGAACTCAATTGACTCCTCTGGTTGGCTGATTCAACTCACTCCCTGTTCTGGCTCAAACTCTTCCCCAAGCTGACTGGTCCAAACTGAACTTCTGATCTGGCTTACTGTTTATGACTGAATTCTTCTGACTCTAGTTGACTCCTGCAACTTCTCTGACTGAATTGCTCTGTTCAACTTCAAACTGACTCTCTGTTAGCTGACTCTTTCTCCTAAACTCACTCTTCATGTCTGACACTGACTCCTTCTGCTGAACTGTCTCTGTGTTTTATCTTACTGATTCTCTGACTGCCTACCTCTCTGAGCTGAGAGATTACTTTTATATCCTGAGAGTTGAGTATGTCCTCACTCTGACTCACTTTGATAACTCTTCCTTTGATTCATCACTTTGCCTGCTCTTTACTCTGATTCATCTCAGATATCACTCTGCCAAGTCTCCACTCTGCTTCATCCTCAGACTTGGGATTAAAGGTGTGTGCTCATTCTGTACTTTACCCTGCCTCTGATTTTCAGCTTCTCAGTTTATTAGCATGCTAAGACCCAATCTCTTTCCATTCTCTCAATCTCTACTACTTCTCTCTTAACTCTGAACTGACTGTGAACTCTGAACTGAGAATCGTGAACTGAGAACCTACTTCCAAACTGACTGTTTTCTTTTACATCCCAAGAGTAGGGATTAAAGGTCTGTCCACCACTACCTTCTGAGTTGTGTTACTTAAAGATGTGTGCTGCATGCCAGCCAGATCATTCGGGTCTTGAATGTGATCCTTTCCCATAGCAGCCATGTTGCTGGATTAAAAGGTTAAATATTCCTTTTCAGTTGCTATTAATTGCAATGAAAATATCAGATATGCAAATGGTTTAGTCAACCCCTTTGAAAGGATCTTTTGAACCCCAAAGGATTTGCAACCCTTCTGCCCTTGTTACTCCATACCTAATCACTAAGGTTATACATATTGTGGCTTATTTATTAAAGATATAGCAACTAACATCCAAATATGAGTGGATACATACCATATTTGTCTTGCTGGGTCTGGATTATCTCACTCAAGATAATTTTTTTCTAGTTCCATCCATTTACCTGAGAATATCAGAATTTCAATTTTTAATAGCTGAGTAATACTCCATTGTATAAATATTCCATATTTTCTTTACCTATTCATCTGTTGAGGGACATCTAGGTTGTTTCCAATTTCTGAAATCTATTACCAATAAAGCATCAATGCACACGGTGGCACAAATGTCTCTTTAGTGTGATGAATCATTCTTTAGGTATATGCCCAAGAGTGTGTAGCTGGACCTTGAGGTGGATCTATTCCCAGATTCCTGAGGAATCACCACACTTAGTCTCATCTCTTTATACTCTTAATGTATACTTTCCTTTCCAAAAGATAATTCCAATTCTTGATTTTAACTGCATCTAATCCAGTCTACATTCACTGGAGAATCTAAATCTACACATCTCTGAATTCCTACATATACTCTTACAAGTCACCTCTTCCTGGTTGAAACTTAAAACATTTCTCAGGAACACTTATCCTTGAAATTCCTAAGAGATTTTTAACATGTGGATATCCATCAGTTCAGTCAAGACTGTCAATTAGCCCGTTGTCTTTATTGTGAAATGCTATGGATTGAAATGTGTCTTTACCATTGTTACTTGTTTATTGAAGTCTAATTCCTAGATCTCAAATATGGACTTAGAATTATCATGTCAAATGAAGTTTTTTAAAATGATACCATGTATCTATGCCTTAATCAAATAATATTGATGTCCTACCCTCTATAAGAATGCACAATCTGGATATAGACACATACACATGAAGGATACCATGACCATCTGAAGATGAAGGTAGACAAGTTGAGAATGCTGTGGATTGCCTACCAACCCAGAAACTAGAAGAAACTGATGTAATAGAGTGTATCAGATGGCCCTTATGTCTCGTTGATCTTGGACTTGTAGCCTGTAGAGCTAAGACTGCAAGCCTCCAATGTTTCCATTGACCAGCTAGTGGTATTCTGGGTATCTGGTGAACCCATACATGGAATTTGGGGCAGCACTTCTGAAAGTTTACTTCTAGAACACAGATATTCTTGGCTTCTTTTATGTTCAGAATACTCATATCTAAATGTCTACAATTTACCTGTCATCAATTTTTGATTGTGGTTCACGAAGACACCCATTTGTGAATTCTTTATTCTGTCATAGAATGGATAAAACTAGATTATTTACAGCATCACAAATCAATTATTATCAGATTAGTACAGCCAGATAAATTTGTAGCTTTCTTTGTATGTATGAGTGCAATGTCATGTGTTTCTTACTATCTGATCAAAATGAAAGAAGTAAAGACTGGCTTTGCAGTCAAATTTTATATTAATACATTCATGGGAAAGTCAGCTAAAATGATCCTTATTTGTTGGCAGCCTTAGTTGTTATAAGTATAGAAAATTAATATATGTAAGTTTTAAAAAATAAATTATAGAGGTTGAAACTGATAAAGAGTCTAAGTATAGGGAAAGCTGACGTCCCAGAAGTGACTTCATAACAGGAATCATGATCATTTTATAGCATTTTATAGCGACTTTTACATTAATCTCAGATGTGATGTCTGAAGTCACTGAAATAAATGGACCATAATGATCTTATCAGAAAGGAAGAGATTTGATCTTGTCTTACTATTTTTGAATGAATATTAATGGGTTAATTTCTGATGAACTGTGCTGTAGATTAGACACATGGGTCATTATTTACGCAGACACATGTTCAGATTTACCGGAAATGTATCCAAGATCTCAAGACGAATGCTGGGTTTCTCCATTTGCTGCAGAGGCATTTCCTTGCAGGGCCAAGCTTCTTTAGAATGTAATTGACATAAATTGCACTGCAATAAATTTTGCCTCATTTAAAACAAATACATAACCAGATTTCTTTGTTCCATCTATCCTGGAAACCAGCTTCTGCCTTTAAATTTTGGTTTGATTCTTCTGAGTCCTATCAGGATTCCACTCATATTATACCATCACAGACATCTATAATTATCATCACATTTGTTCATTTACTGTGGTTATGTGCTGAGAATGTGACATAAAGGGATCTACTGAGTTTCTGTTAAATGTGGACAATCAGTTTACTCCTTGAGATGTGTTCGTCATACTTATATCTTCTCAGATCATTGATTAATATAAATGAATTCTGTCTCTAGAAAATGTTATTTTTAGGGTTATAAAATATCATTTTGAATTGGACATGAATTCATATGTAAATGTATATTAAATCATAAATAGAATGCTATTTGTTTTCAATCTTATATTATAAATATGAAGCTTTGATATTTTTATGGAGAAAGGAGCAACATAGATCTGTGTTGATATCCCAGTTAGAACTTCTCTTCCTGTCATTTTTGCCTGGGATGAGCTATTGACTATTTCCTATTCCTGGCCAATCCAGGCATGACTAATATTCCTGAAAGTCACTTCAAAAGAGTCATCGTTCTCATTAGCCATGTATCAGGCTTGATATTCCAATCATAGTTTTTTTTCTAAGCCTTTGCCTAAAGTTTCTAAGGATTAGGAGTTTTACATACAATCACATACTGTTATATTAATTGTCCATCTGACATAGAGTATACACCAAAGCTGAAGCTTCTTAGGATACATGGACTACCTTACCATGTCTGATGGCCAGAAATGTAGACTTAGCCTCTTACATGAAGTTAAGTGCTTCTCTGCAGGGTTGCTCAGAATGTGCAGCCTATGTCTAACATCCGTGATCTGCCCTTCAACAGGTCCTCTTACCTTAGTTGTCATAATGCTTCTAGAAGTGCATGCATTTCTTCAGTTGTATAAATGGAAAGAGAGGCTCTCTTCCCCTTCCTTTGTTTACTCCTCTGGTATCAGTGCATGAAAATGTAAGTTTTCAGGTAGTGTGGTTTGAGGGAGTCACAATCTGGTTAGATCTCTCTTTTCCCTCCCTTCTGTCATCTCTCCCTCTTCTTTATGTCCATGCATGTATGTTAGTGCTCTTGACCTTGTCCGTGTGTACTTCTGTGGAGCCCAGAGTTTCATATCGAGTTTCTGCCTCTATAGTTCTACCTTATTCTTTGAGACAAGGCTTTGTAATAAATCTGGTGCTCACAGTTTGCCCTAAGCTGTTGTTTAGAATTTCCAAGGGTCTGTCAGTTCGTGTTATTTCCCTCTGCCAGTTCTGTGGTTAAAGATGTGGCCTTGCACTAGACTTATATTATTATTGACAATCTCATATATTTATATAATGAATTTGGGGGCATTTTATCCCAAATAAAAACCTTCCTCTTCCTGAAAACTGCCTCCTCCTTCTACTTTGATATCTTTTTTTGTGACTCACTCAAATCAGCGACTGTAACTTGCATGAGCATACATGGCGGTTATATCCTGGAGCATGCACACCCAGCATTTTATGTGGTTCTGGGATCCAGACTGAGGCCCTCCCTTTACCCACTGAACCATTTCTCCATCCTAGATCTGATTTTTTAATCCTATTCACTGATTTGCATCAATTAATTAATTGAGAAATTTACACTGTTAAGAGATGATTTCTAATGATTGTTTACTTTCTTCCATATTGGCATGAGGGATTTGCTGGTGACTTTGTTGGGCATGATGGATTTTTTTCTTGACTCTTTGTTCCTTCCTTTGTTTATTTTTTATGTTCCTTTATTTAGTCTTTATTTCTTGAAGTGTATAACTTCTCCTGTGAATGCCTGTATCATTCATTCCAAAATGCTTCCCTTATACAATAATGAAAAGAATTTTAAATTTTTTATACTAATCAGCCTTTCTTCAAGCTCCTGTTTCTCATTTCTACTCCCCTCATGTAATGAAATATAGTGTTCTTCAGAAAAGCTAGAGCTGAAACACACTTAAAACTTCCCAATATCTACTCTGTCAGAATTCAAACCCAGGTATAGATAGGTTTCATCATAATTAAAGTTATTCAACAGAGTGCTCTGGCCCTTAATGGCTTGGCAATTAACAGAGGACAGGGTTAGTGGTATTTGACATTCTGAGCTCGTCCCACAAGTGGAAGTGAGTTCTTAGAGATTTTTCTCATCTTAACTTCCATATTGCTATCCTGTAAGATCTGAGGCTCGGCTGCTTCAACAACAACAAAAAAGCTTTCAGTTTAAGCCAGCTTCTGTTCAATGTTCTTCCCAAAGACAAATAGGCATTCTTCTGTGTGGGAGGTTAGAAGGTATGAGAAGGCTAAACTGAAGCTAACCTCACAGTAGAGTGCCTCTGGCTTAATGACAAATTGTCCTATTTCAACCCAAGAAGATGAAAGACGTTACATTTGCTTTGAAGCACAGCAATCACCCAGTGCTCACGACCACTGATTACGGAGGTGTCTAAATAATTAGAGTAGATGGCAAAGTACAAGCCACTATTACACTTAGAAACTATCATTAGCATTTTCTTTGCTCCAGAAAACACATCTGCTACTGAAGAAATCATTTATGTTGCTATTCTTGGAAGACAATTCAAATAAAACTAAGATGGTAAATCAAGCTGGCCTTTAAAAAAAAAAAAAAAAGAAAGAAAGAAAGAGATACATTGCTATGAAAGAAGTAGAGCGAAGAACAGTCAAAATTATTAATATCTTATTTTCCAAAAACTTATATTTGATAAAAACAAATGAATCATCTGTCAAGGAACCTTCCTGCGTGTTGATATCTGTGAAACACATTTTATGTAAGCAAACATTTTATATCTGTAAGAAAAAAATTATTACATAATTTGCTGATGAGATTTTTCTTGTCAGAGTGAAAATAGAAAGATGACTTGCCTTTAAAGGAAGAAAAACACAAACAAAAAAATGAGCTGGCTGGTGGTGGTGCACACCTTTAATGCCAGTCTTTGGGAGGCAGAGGCAGGCAGATCTCTGTGAATTTGAGGTCAGCCTGGTCTATAGAATGAGTTCCAGGACAGCCAGAGAAACCCTGTCTCCAAAAACAAAACAAAAAATGAAAGGAAGAAAGAAAGGAAGAAAGAACATGAATCAGTGTTTGAATGAATACATCCAGGTATCATAATGTCCACCTTCGATGGATTTTATTCAAAGGCTGTTGGTATCTGTATTTGTATTACTATTTCTAAATCCTTGAAAGGAACTATCCAAATGCATTAACACTGTTGTAGGAATTATCTGCAGGATCACCACAGGGGCAAGCATGCCGCTTTCTCATAGAAAGGCTTCCACATGGGATGGGATCATGGCTTATTTAGTACCCCTGCTGTCATCCTCACCCTGGGCTAGTAATGGCTGTCTGAATCAATCCTGGGCATGTTGTGCCTTTTCAATATAATACCAAAACCTACAAGTTAGAGGTAGATGAATTCTAACCAAATCTATCTCCATGATTTCTAGTCCAAAGAGGCCACATTTTCATATGCATTGCCTCTCTTGAGTCTTTCAGAATAAATTATTTTTTAGTTGCTTGCTTTTTTTTTTGTCATGTGAGTGAGACTAAGTTTACTATAGTCGTGTTAATTGGATTATACATAATTATATACCATATGTCTCCATTTATTTCTTTTTTGACCCTCCCATCCCCTTCTATTTTGTATGAACAAGCCTAACCAGGGAGAATTGTGGAAGAATAAAGACATCAAAATTCTCATTAGGTTCTAAAGTGTTCAATTGTTCATGCAGCTATAAAAAAAGAAAGCAGCCAATAGGTTTATTATTTCAATGTTTTTATGAAACTTATATTACAAAATTTTCTTATGTAACCTGGAAAGAAAAGTAAGCATTTATTTGAAATAGTATTTCCAGTGATCTAGTTTCTGTTAAAAGAAATACATCTCTCTCTCTCTCTCTCTCTCTCTCTCTCTCTCTGTATGTGTGTGTATAACCACACATATGTATGTCAATACACACATGGATATGTGGAGATGTTGATTCTTGATTCTTCTTTCTGTGATGCACGCTGATCTGAAATGTTAGGGAGCGTCCTCTGTAAGAATGTAGATTTATTCTCTAGGAACTTGAAGGGCTGCTTAGAGGGTCGTCCTCCACTCCTATCCAATGAGTCTACAAGCATAATCTTGCTTCTGCATCCCAAATTTGGTGAATCCTGAAATATTCCTTGGGTTTTAGATGGCATACTGCTTCAGTGAGACTTAATTGTTGCCAACCTCCTTTCTTGCTCTGATCTATCTTGATTTCTTCTTTCTTCTTTCCAGATGCTCATTCCAGGACAAACATTCACACCGCAATCTCCATTCCATAGCCAGTTCCCAAGATATTCATGCTGTAATAGAAATAGAAAAAAAGTCATTCTATTAATATTTAGATAATAAATGTTACTTAATATTGAAATCTGCAGCTTTAAATCTTTTATTTGTAAAAGGGTCAGCTAGATGCATGGAAGTACTACAACTCCATGTATGTAAACATCATCTAGGTGATAATGTATCCAGCACCAAAAACAAAAACACAAGAAAGGAAAAAGGAAACTCGTGTGTCTCCTAATACAAAGCTTAAGGCAACATCAGGGCCTAGCAGGAGACTGGGTAGCTCACACAAATGCAGATCAGCTGTGCACGCGTGGCTGTGGACTCCTTGTCTATCACATGCCGTGGGAATAAAAACACCATCGTTACTGACTATGCAATGCTTTGGTTCCAGAAGTCAAACATTGTGGCAGGAACAATGCCTGCCACTGAAGGCCTGTGTGTGCGTGGCACACATGCGTGGTCTGGCAGCTTGCCAAACAGTGCACATAAGCGGCTTGGCGGCCTTACAAGAAGCGCACATACGCAGCTGTCAAGCCCCTCCCTTGCGGTTTGATGGACAGCGCACGCAGAGCACACATGGAGGGGCCCAGAGACAGATGGTGTGATGAGCCAATGAGAAACAGATGCAACAGCAGTCTACAATCCAGGAGCCAATAGGACGCTGGGGAGGGTTTAAAAGGGGTCTCACTTCCTTGAATAAAGGAGTCTGCTTTTTGCCATTTTATCTGACTCCCAGAGTCTGTGTTGTTGACTCTGTGCCAGCTAACCCTTGCCCACCAGGGTTCCGGAACTGGATCCAGCAACAGACAGCAGCAGGTACAAAATCCTCAACAACAAAATATATTCATGTTCTCTCTCTCTCTCTCTCTCTCTCTCTCTCTCTCTCTCTCTCTCTCTTTCTCTCTCGATTTGTTTTTGTTTGTTTGCTTGTTTATTCGAGACAGGGTTTCTCTTTTGTAACTCTGGGTGTCCTAGAATTCACTCTGTACACCAGGCTGGCCTCGAACTCACAGAGATCTGCCTGCCTCTGCCTCCAGAGTGCTGGGCTTAAAGGTGTGTGTCAGCACTGCCAGGCCCCATTCTCTTTTACTGATAAGATTGAACACAACAATATGCCAATAAGCAGAACATGGTCTACATTTTGGAAAATTTTGAGATCCCAGTCAGATTATCTGATGTACAAGATTCTGCCGAGTGGTCTTGACATGCGAGGAAGCTGAGACATACACATAACAATCAGTCACCTCTGAGACAGGCAGATCCCAGAGCCAGTTTATTTGATTTCTGAGTCAGTATGTGTTTATTTTCTCAGAAGGGTAAAGCAACCTCTACCTAAAATTTTGAAAAAAAACATCTTCACTAAATAATCATCAAAAGATGGCTACTTATTTTATCCACTGTTTACCTGTTGCTAATTTTCCAATAATTTAAATGTTGAGGGGAAGAAGAGGGTCATTGCCACTGGGTACCAAAGCAGTCTTCTCTGTTGCTTAGCAACTGGCCACATTGTTCCCACTTCTGTACCTCATCGAAAACTTTTTCCTCTTCCCCATAAAGCAAGCTTGTATCATCTCACTTAGGCATTTGTTCTAAGAAGTGGTTGTATTGTTTTACTCTATAGTATTCAATAACACTGACTGTAAATTCTCTGAGATCTACCCAGAACCGAATTGAGATTCATGTTGAATAATTCCACTAGACGCTGTCACAACAATCAACTGTCATCATCAATGATGAATTTAAACTAAATTTTATTCAATGTAGAGTTAGAGTGGTAACCTGTAAGAGGAATAGGAGGGAAGGTTCTAAAGCCGAAAACAAAGCTTCCTTGAACATTTTTGAGCTTTAGTGAGTTGGATGGAAAAGTACTTATTAAGACATCTAATAACTTCCTTTCTGTTCATTCTTAACCTTCTGTCTGCGCAAGTGACCACAGGGGACAAGGAATTAACATCTACTTTCGTGTGTTATCTGTCATCTCTGCATTTCTATGGTGACCAACGTTTCTCTGGAATTATGGTTCTAGAGGAGAGTGTATATGTGTCCTCGCACAGGCAGATGCATGTACATGTGTGTGTTCTGAACAGAGAGGTCAGAAGTTGATGTTGGGTGTCTTCCTCAATAACTTCCCATCTTATATTTTTGAGACAGAGCTTATTACTGAACTGCAGCTAACTGATTGGGTAGACTGGCTGGCCAGTGAGCCTCATCACTGGGACTGCAGGTGTCAATCACCCTCAGCCTTTGAGTACTGAGAATTGAACCCAGGTCCTCATACTTGCACAGAAGTTCCTCTGTGGCTGAGCCATTTTCCTAGCCCCTAGGAATACTGCTTTTGAGTAATGACATTTATCATGCTATTTCCAAACACAAACCCTAGTGGTGCATTTGCGGTGCACGTTTTGTTCCCTTAGAGTAGCAAGCTCAGAAATGATCTGACACTACTGAATTATCCCCTCTAATGCCTTTTAGTAGAAAATCAAATCAGTTTTTATTGGGCTTGAGGCTCTTTGCCACCTTGTCAGGGCTTACACTTTCTTTAGGAAAGTGATCGTTATCAGGTGGTATGAAAGAGAAAACAGAGTCTTTGTGTTTTTAATGATACATTGGCATACAACCTAATGGAACATGTATATCATTGGAGCGAACTGCAATGGGAGCTATTAAGATACTCCTTACAACTACACTTCCCTGCATTTTCTGCTATTTGTTTTGTTTGCATTTGATTGCTTGTTTATTTTCTTATCTAAATCATGACAAGTTTATATTCTTGATTATTTGGAACTGTTCCTTGAGGGGCCCTGAGGGTAAAGAAAGAGCAGTTAGTTGACTAAAATTTGAGAAGCCACAGAAACCATAAGGGCCTGTCTATGTACACATAGTCCTATATATAAGCTTCTTTTAAAAATAAAAACTTTGTGACAATGTTGTTTCTTTTGTTATTTAATTGCATATTTATTTTAAATATATTTATCATCTTATCCAGGTATTTTTAGTTCTTGCTTATTTTATTTTTAGTTATGATTATGCAGCTGTGTCTGTGTGGTAGTACGTACATGTGAGTGCAATTATACGTGGAAGCCAGAAGAAAGAGTCAGGTACCCTGGAGCTGGAGTGACAGGCAGTTGTGAGCAGCAGGACCTGGATACTGGAACTCTTGTCCTCTGCAAGTGTAGCAAGTACACTTAACTGCTGACTCATCTCTCCAACCCATCATCTGTGAACTTTTAAATTGTGTTTATTTTATTTGCTATTGTATACTCAACACTTTTCATGAATCGAACTGACAAGTTCTGTGCTTTTTCTATGTGGCATCAGATTTTTGGTACAGATAACATACTAACCATCAAGTACCAAAAATGTGAAAAAGGAAAACAGAAATGGTAGAAGAAGAAAGAGAGAGAAGGGGGAGAAAAGCCAAATTTGGATGTTAGGAAGTGATAGTCACTCCTCTAGAATTTGTTGCTCAGATTTGAGGGTTTCAAGGATCACTTAAATGCATAGTTAAAGACAAAATGTCACCATAGAATTTCCAGACGACACCCCAAGGTCCTCACATGTTCATTTACTGTTCAACCCTGGTTTTTAGACCCAATGTTAAACATGTCTTGCTGATAGGTACATTTTTTTCTTACTCATGAGTATGCTTAATTAATTAATTAAATTTTTGAGATTATAATACGATTATAGCATTCCTTTCTTCCCGCCCTCCCTCCAAACCCTCCCAAGCTTCCAAAGGAGGGAGGCAATCAATTGTCCTAGACAGCTGTAACGCCTCTGAATTACATCAGCAACCAGCAGTGTGCTTTCATAAAAAGGTGTTTTTAACATTAACCACTTTGGAGATTCTACACAAATATATTTCCCATGAGTATTCTGCAAAACAAAATATAACTAGAAACTTTGTAAGCAGGGACAGCAGATCCACATGAGACAAGAATCTTCTGGATACGAGTACTAACCTCCTCCTTTAGTAATCCCTATTGACTAGATGTCTTCAAATGTTAAATCATCATTTCATATTTCCTTTACTGTTTTCTTGTCACATATTAAAAGTTTCCATGTTTAATTATACTTTAAAATTTGCGTATTTTCAATATATGAGTCTTTTCCTTCACCTCTACTGACTAATATCCATGGTACTGGTAGGTAAACTACTATCAGAGGAAAAAGGTAACCATTACCACAGCCACAAACCCATTGATCTACAGTGATGACTTGCCTGCCTGATATGCTAGTGCAATAGTGGCTCAAACACTGAGGAAGTATCCAAGCACTATCTGATTTGATTTAAAGCACATTTTAGAAGATGGAACCCATGCCATACTTAACTAAGTTGTTCAAGACCTTGAGACTTGATAAGCCATAAGAAAACCAAATACTAGTCTGCTAAGGGAATGTAGCAATAAAATGACTCCTACTGACATTCTGCTCTACTCATAAGTTAGTAACTCAGTCAGCCATTATCAGAGAAGCTGCCTCTTATAGTAGTTGGGAGCTAATACAGAGACCCATAACTGGACAATGTGCAGAGAGTGAGAGATTTTGGAATAGCTGCTTCTAAATGGGATATCTTCATGAAGTCCCTCCCCTCAGGGCCCAGGAAGCTATGTGGAAGAGGGGAAAGAAAGAACCCCGGAGGGGTGGGGGTGATGGAGGACACAAGGAAACAAGGCCTTCTAAGTACAACAGGACCAATGTACATACAAACTCACAGACACTGTGGGAGCATGCACAGAGCCTGCACAGGTTCAAGCCTGTAGGGATCCCAGTGCTGAGAGGGGAAGTGGACATCCTCTCCCATCCCTAACCAAGAAGCTGTCTTCAGTTGACAAAGCAAAAATCAGTCTGGAAAGTGCCATTGCCCATTGACCCATCCTGCTGGCTCAATGACTTGGTAATTTTAGCCTTAATTGGCTTGTGTAAGAAATTACCCATCTATAAAAATATATGTGACACTTTTAGGTCTTTAACATTTTAGTGGGTTCTAATTATATTATGTTCAGAAAATAAGTTTTTCATAATATATTTTAATGTATGTTCTATTATGACCCAGTGGATTTGATGTTTTTTTTTTAAATTTTAGTTTTCTTACATAAAATTGTTTACAGTTTTTATAAATATTCTATGAGAATCAAAAGTATGATTTTGGACCCTTGGGGTTCATTAAACATTTATTAATCAGCTTTTATATTTTATAAATCATCTGTGACTAATCACATTTCTTTTCTGCTTATGATGAGACCCTTACTTGATTCCTTAAATGCCTTCATCGTGCTGGTCTGCATCCACACTGGACCTTCCAGTTTCTACTAATACAGAGACTTTGTTTGGAACTTTGGAACTTTCATGAGCTATGGACTTTAATTTTTAAAAGATTTTATTTATATCTATGAGTCTCTGTGTTTGCTCTGTGTGTGTGTGTTGTCTGTGTGTGTGTGTGTGTGTGTGTGTGTGTGTGTCTGTGTCTCTGTGTCTGTTTGTAGAGGCCAGAAGAGAGCATTAGCTCCCTGGAGCTAGAGTATATGTGGTTGTGAGTTGTTTAATGTGAGTATAGGGAAGCAAACTCACGACCTCAAGTTTAGCAGAAAATTCTCTTAACTGCTGAGCCATCTCTCCAGCCACTCACCCTGTGCTCTGCTGTGTTTTATTTCATCGCTGAAAGTACTTTGTGATCAACTGAATGAAAGTATCATTCAGTGCTTTCCAGAATCATAGCAGTATCCCTTTGCTTAGGTTACCATAATTGTTTTTCATGCTGCTATGGATTTATAAGATTTCCTAGTTTAGGTATTATAAACAAGACCTTACTTCTGTTAGTGATGTTTGGTTTCTTTGTCTGCCTGGCCTACATTTTAAGGAGAACACAAGCTTTTTGCCAAAGTTTGGGATATTAGTAATTAATTGGTGGAATGAGGTTCAATTACAGAGAAAGCAATTCCTCGTAACCTGTCATTCAGTCACTGAGGTATCCTTGAGTAGAACACATTAGCGATGAATTATACATGCAACACTAGAATACCAAGGCCTATCAGAGCCTTAGGAACTCAAATGCATGGAACTTGTATGAGGAGTTTAGCATACCAGACAAGTAATTTAAACATAAAGTAAACTCACAAAAGCCACAAAACACAAACAGGCTAGTGTTCAAAAAGATGCTGAAGTCCACTTTAGTGAGAAAAATGAATGTTTCTTGTAATTTTAGTGTAGGGATTTAGTATTGACATCTTGAGTATGACTTGAATAATCAGATTAGTGATAAAGAAAATATATGATTCAGAAGAATTAGTACAAAACATAGACATGACAAAAATTTTCTATGCTAGTAAATGTATGAAATCCTGGGTATAAGGATCCCTCAACTTGCACCTAGGCTAAATCATTGTGTAAAGCACTGTGTAAAAGGGCAACAATTATAAAAATTTAGAATTAATTTGAAATATTAATATGTGAGATGGGGACAAAAAGCCTCCTTTAATAAAGCTGAAATGGAAAAGCTATGAAAAATAGTAACGGGAAATAAATTGTGGTGCAGATTGAGATTATCTCTTGATTAGAATAAGCAAAATTTCTCATGTATCATTTTCCAGTTTCAAAACCTTGTGTTTAATGGTTAATTTATTTTCCCCTTAAAGGAAGAAGTGGAGACTCACCTTGTGCTGATGCCTTACATGGGCCAGGAATTCATCAGAAGTGTGTAAGTAAATATCGATTAGTGTAAATGATGTGATAGCAATCTCAGTTCACAGGAAGATTAAATTGAGCAAACCTGGCAGGACAGCGTGATTCATACCGCAATTAGCCAGCATAGCTTAACAAGACTCCAGTAACAAAGAAGGGAGACTTTCTTACTCGACAACCCAGAGAAGAAGAAAATTATGTATGCTTCTGGGTCTGATCGTGGCAGGGAATTGTTTTAGTTAGATGAAGACATGCTGAAGGGCAGCTGGTGACAGGGTAATAATGCTAGATGCTTTTTATAGACATTGTAATACACTTTTATATTGGAGGAATGATTGAGTTCTAATTATTACTGGTGTGTTTTGCAATTATTTAATCTATTCAAGATAGCCTTCCTTCCAAATGTTTTATTCAAAACAGCTCAAGTTCACAGGGCTGAACATCCTGCCTGAAATCTCTTGTTACAAACTCATTGTCCATTCATACTAATGGACACAGACAGAGACACTGTGTTTAAATAAGCAATAGTACCAGATAAATAAGCAAACATACCAGGTTTTATTGAAAATTAAATTTGGAAAAAAAAATTAGAAGTTTAATATCAAGCCTACAATTCTCATTATTTGCTGTTTTATCAGGTAGCTTCAGCACATTTTGCTAAAGACATACCTTAAGTTTCTGTGCGTCGATGAGGTTTAGTCGGATAGTTCTCATTTGGAATCTCTCAGGAAGTTGTGATTGGATGATGATTGTCATTATCTGGATGCTCACCAGGTGTAGACATCCAAGTGAAATAGTGATCCTGGTTGGCTGTGGCTGAAAGCCTGGAGGGAGCATGCCTTTGTTGTTTGTTTTTAACAGGCGGATAAAGTCTTATACTGTTGCCAGGCTGTTTTCAATGCCCTGGGCTCCATATTTCCTCTGCTGCAACCTGAGTAGCAGAGGCTGTGGCTATGCACCACTGCTTATGGCTTCCACTGGGGCTTTTAACAAATCCTTGTTAACTTTGCCTACAAGTGGCCTTTCTATGTGGCTTGGACTTTTTGAAGCACGATGTGTAGCCTTAAGAGGTAGAGTCTAAAATTTAGCCTATGAGGCAGTTGTGAAGTTGGTCAAGAGTGTGTATGAGTTTTCTGGAGCTGCTCCATCAAAACTCACACACTCAATGACTTAAAGGCCACGTGCTGTCTACCAATAAGACTATACGGTAACGCTGAGTGCTTGCTTGCTGTGAGAAAGTTATTTCTTGCTTTTCTCCTGCTTCTCATTATTATAGGCATTCCTTGGCTTGTAAATGAGGCCCTTGTTTATTTATCTTATATTTTCCACTTCTTTGCATGTTCCTGTATCCATACTTTCGTTCTTCTTTTGGAAAAGAAAGTGATAATCTGAGATTGGGACATTCCCTGTGAGCTCTTTACGACTGCAAAGATCTTATATCCAAGTAATGTCCCATTCTGAGTCACTGGATATTAGAGATATGTGAAAGATGGAACTCAGCCTGAAAACAGCTTGGGTCTAAGTTGACATATTATAAACTGCTGTATTCTACTAGTCAATGTCACACAGCTTTAGGGTGTGACCAGTTTCAACGGGGTGGAACGTATTTACCTTTTTGAAAGTAGATTGTGCAAATTACATTGCAAAATACTCCAAAGAATGGCACCTACAAGTGTAGTCACTTCAGGAAAAGGAAGGATTTTTGTCCTACCCTTTATATAGAGTGATGCAACGTTCTTCCAAATGCAATGCTCACTCGGTATCAACACCACTTAAATCAGCTCCTGTCATGAATTAGGCCTCCTTGAGCATGTAGTGATGTGATTACTGTTAAAGCTTCTTTGACAATCCCTGAACTAAAAATAGACTTACCTACTTACCACACACTGACACATAATGTTACAGAAGGAATAGATGGTACTACAGAATTTCTGGTCCACATGGTACACAGTATGACAGAATAAGCGCTAGTCTATACGCACATTCATATCTAGTTGGGGACATATGTTTATCCTTGGGCTAACAACCAGAACTTCTCCCTGATAGAAAAGTTTTTCTCCCTAGAAAAACTCTTTCTAGCTTTTGCTCCAAAATTTCAACTTTGGCTTCTCATTTGAGTCATTTATTCTTTTACTATCAAAATCAAAATGATTGATGTTTGCACATGAGTACATCTTTTAGCCTCCTATAAGTCTGTAGTTTCTAAATAACAATAGTCAGAGTATTCTCAAACAAGGCCTGAGATAAAATCTATCATCTATCTATCTATCTATCTATCATCTATCTATCTATCTATCTATCATCTATCTATCTATCATCTATCTATCTATCTATCTATCATCTATCTATCATCTATCTATCTATCTATCTATCATCTATCTATCTATCTATCTATCATCTATCTATCTATCTATCTATCATCTATCTATCTCATATCTATCTATCTATCTATCTATCATCTATATCTATCTATCTATCATCTAACATCTATCTATCTATCATCTATCTATCTATCTATCATCTATCATCTATCATCTATCTATCTATCATCTATCATCTATCTATCTATCATCTATCTATCTATCTATCATCTATCTATCTATCATCTATCATCTATCTATCTATCTATCATCTATCTATCTATCATCTATCATCTATCTATCTATCATCTATCTATCATCTATCTATCATCTATCTATCTATCATCTATCTTATCTATCTATCTATCTATCATCTATCTATCTATCTATCTATCTATCTATCTATCATCTATCTATCTATATATTGATGTTGATATTGATATATTAAGCTAACTTACTGAACATGCATTTCCAACTTCCTTTGTGCTTGCTTTCTTCCATTAGTGAACATGTATATAGTAGTTTTTCTCTCAGGCTTCTTTGCAGCAAGGGAAATTATGACATAGTTTGCACTAACAAGACATGCACAGAAGCTCCTGGTACTTCATGTGCCATTCATACTCTTTCCTTCTCTGCAGAATATGTCTACACAGTCACACTGTCAGCTAATATCCCAAATTTCAAAGTGAAATTAAAAAAAAAAAATAGAAATCTGATGAAAGAAACTTGTGAACATCTAGATTTAACTTCTAGCAGATTTCTTTTGCCTTAGGTTTTTGAGCAACCGTGTACATATGTCAGAACCACCTTAATGCACGACATGTAAGCTATAAAATCCCAAGGCTTATTGTTACAGAGAGCAAAAAGAATCTCTTTCCCGGGGATTTCTTTTGTGTGGAAAACAAAGAAATCTTAATGCATATATCAACAAGAGGGCTGCATTCCTGGCTTGTTGGTATAAGAAATAATCAGTGGGCATGGAGAAGTCCCACGCTTCATCTTCCTCAAATATTTGAAGAATGACAGAGAGGAAAGCTATAATCATTTTTCTGTAAATATTGTCCAAGAATATTGTTTTAATATTGTCTGGTGTGCTGATGATGTGAAGGCCAGATGACTTCTGGGACCCATCTGCCAGGTGGGGAGGACTAACATTTAGAAGATACTTTCTGACCTCCACAGGTATACTGTGCACACGCATGACCCCAACACATTCAATGTAATGTAACTATAAAAAATTATCACTAATTTGTCCTGAATTGAGACACCCTGAAATCCTGAGGACAATTTTCTTGGACCATGGATTGACATTCTAAAATGTCATTTAATAATAACTATACAGACACCTCTATTTTAAATGAATGGATTAATATTTGAAAATAATGACATATATGCCTGTATCATCTTTGGAGTCAACATCCAGCTTTCTTGGGTCCCCAACAGCACTGCAACAATGTCAGCAGGAAGTAGTCATAGAAAATTATTTTGCCCATTATTATTTTACTTATTATCAACAAAAAAAAATGGAATGTTAGGTCTCAAACTGAGGACATATTGCTGGCAGAGATACTTATTTCACATATCAAAGTGGACCTGGTCTCCAGGTTCTCCCAGCATCCCTCAGTCCCTACCTGTTACAGGTTTTGGCTGTCATTTCCCATCCTCTACCCTGAATTCTCCATCCTTGGGGGCTGGACTGCTTTCTCCTGTATAATAAAGCCATTTTGGTTATCCCCTTTTTTTTTGGCCTCCTGGCCACTGCTCCAGGTTCCCACCCCTCATTTCCCCTCTCCCTGCCACCTCTCCTCACATGGCCCAACATCCAGCAGCTCAGTCTGGACTCTTCCAGATGCCTCAGGCTATATTTACCCTCATATATACTGTGCTCACCCTTTTATTTACAATAAACTTTCTTCTCCACCATGAACAAAGACGATTATTAAATGTATGTCTACTGAATTTAGTAATATATCAGGTTCCATTGCAGTAAAGTTGGGACCAGCTCAGGGGATCTAGGAAAAAAAGAATTTAATGTAAATTGGTGTTATTCTACAGATGCAAATATAATTCAGTATCTACAAAACACTATATAATATATGTCATATAAATATTGTAGACAGAAGTCACATGATCATTACATATAAACTAATTCAAACAAAAGTCATATGATAATCACAAAAGGCCTTTCACAAAGTCCATCATTTCTTCATGATGAAAACCCATAAAACAAGAAATATATAATATACCTTAATACATTAAACACTCTTAATATATTAAACACATCTCCATTTAATGTACACAAGTAACAGTACATTAAATGGGGAAGGAAAGATATTCCTTCTAAGACTGGAGATGGTATCACTGTGACCATTTGCCCCACTACAACAAGTGATCCTGGGAAAACTGGATCTCCATGTGTAGAAGAATAAAATGAGAATCCCATCCTTACCCTGTACAAAAGTCACTTTAAAGTGAATCAAAGATCTAACTTATATCCTAAACTTCTGAATCTTTTGGGGAAAACACTTCAAGATAGAGACATGTGCAGGGACTTTCTGAAATGACTGCTATAGCTCAGGAAGTTGCAGCAAGAGCTGATTTATGGGTTTATATGAAACCAGTAGAGCATGAAGAACTTCAGCATTGGCATTTTATTGATGTTATCCTTCCATCATATTGTGTAGAAGTAAGTGTGTGAATATCTGATTCTGATGGAGGGTTAGGTAGTGAGGAAGAGCAAAATATCTGCTCTGGGTGATAACTGAGACCTATCCCTCTTCACATGAGTAGTTAGAGAGTATCCACTTGGTAGGGCACAGGCAGAGCCTGCTAGGGAAGGCTGATACAGGGATCTGGGTGGAATAGATTTAAGATCTACAGCAATCGAAAGCTGAGAACTCTATGCAGGATGAGCTGCACTAAACTCAATTTGTTGTTTTGTTAAAGATTGTATATATCACTGTTCTCAGATAGTAAATGGTATATTATATGTTAAAATGTCCATGTTTGTTAAAAGTCCAAAATCATATATACAAATCATAGCAATTACAATAAATTTCATGTCAATTTTATTTTGTTATGTTTTGAGTTGTTCAAACACATACCAATAATAAGAATTGCCAGTATTCATTCAAGTAGCATAGCACAGCTTAGGAAAAAAGTTAGATTTGTGACATAAAGCCATGCTTTTCAATATTTTGTTATCATAAACATTCATTTTTTTTTGCTTACTTATGACCATGGTTCTCAACTCAGATATCTTGAAATTCTTTAATATATTTCTTCTCTTAAGCTTTCATTGAAGAATTCATGTTTTCCAAATCAAAATGCATATTGAATTTATTTTGGCGTTTTCACAGATCTGAAGGAATAAAATGAAAGATTATTATGTGGGAAAAGTATGAGATACTGATCAATTGTGAAATATATTTCAATATCAGCAATGGAAAGAGGCCATTTATAAATCTAGGAACCATGTGCAATTTAAAAATGAGTAACAAAGATGAAATTAAAAAGTACCTGGTTTGGGATGATGGCTCAGCAGGTAGAAGTATTTTCCATGCAACCCTGATGTCCTGAGTTCATTTCCTGGATTCCAGGAAAGAGAAAGAAACAACTTCTATGTGTTTCCCTCTGCTTTCCACCCGAACACTCTGACATGTACACACCACACCTGCACTCATACACAGTAGTGATAAACTAAAGTACATTAACAGTAACCTCCTGTACTATTGCTCTCTTTCATTTTTACCATGCTTCTGGAATCGCTCCAGATTAAAAATAATCTGCATAGTATTAACAATGTTTTCTAGAAATCTCTTGACATATAAGAAAAAGAAAAGAGGAAGTAATCGGAGATGTTTTCTAGACACGCACTTAGCACCTTAACTACAAATGATTCACTTAAGAACTAACTTTCTAACTGTGGTGAGCTTCAGATAAAAAAAAATGAAAATGCCCACATCTTTCTAAGTTCATTAAAATTGGTATAGAATGCAGCAGCTCGGGTTGATGATTTGCCATATTTTAGACTGCTTCCCCTCACTGGTCATGAATAAAGGTTTAATTGGCTGTGAAGCATTTGCTACAGCCAGACGGTATCAAAGGAATAAATAAAAATTCATAGTAGTGAGACTTTACATAAGGCAATTGAAAGATTCTGTTCATTTGTGAGCAAAATTTGTATAAAGCAAAACTCTGACAGAAGATGATTCATTGTAATGAGTTTTGTTCTTACGCATTAGAAACTATTGAAGACTTTTGTATAGAACACAGGATGGCTGACATAGGGGGAGATGGTCAGAGACAGTAGAAGAAAATGAAGTCATGCTATCGCAAGCCAAATGATAAAACAAACAACAAGCTAACACAAAAGCTGTGTGAGAAGAAGCCATGGAAGAAACATTGGGGTAGACAGGGGTTTTGATGTCAAACTTCCAGATTCAAACTATTTTGTCTTCATTATATATTTATATATATATATATATATATATATATATATATATATATATGTATATATATATATATATATATATATGTTTATTTATTTTTAAGACAAATTTTAAATCTAAATATATCCACATCATATTCTTTCTCTCTGCAAAGTCCTTCCAGATCCTTTCTTCCTTCCTACCTGCTTAACCTTAAGTTTTTAAAAAAACAAAAACAAAAACCCAATGCAACAATAAAAATCATCTAAAACAAAATAAAACACACACACACACACACACAGACACACACACACACACACACACACACACACACACACACACACAGAGTCCCCACACCAAACTCTAACCTAATAAAAACACACACACACAAAATGTGGTGTCCAATATTTGTTGTCACCTGTACCTCAAGATGAGGCCTGCTCTGGAGTGGTTGATATACCTAGTGCCACCCCATTGGAGAAAACTGATCTTCCTTCTCCCAGCATGTGTAAATGACACTTGAGTTGTTAACCTTTATGCTAGTGGCTAGGTTTTCATTCATTCTTTCATTCATTTGACCAGCACCATTTGCTGATGACGCAGTCTTTTTTCCAGTGTGTATTTCTAGTTTCTTTATCAAAAATCAGGTGTCATAGATGTGTGGATTTATGTCTGATCCTTCAGTTCAATTTCCTTGAATAACATGTCGATTTTTATGCCAATTTCATGCTGTTTTTATTACTATAGCTTTGTAGAGCAATTTAAATGAAGTCAAGAGTGCTGATACCTCCAGCAGTTCAGTTCATTTATTATTCAGGAGTTTTTTGCTGCCTTAGGTTTTATGTGTTTCCATATGAAGTTGAAAATTGTCCTTTCAAGATCTCTGAAGAATTGTGTTGGAATTTTGATGGGAATTGCATTGAATCTATAGATTGCTTTTGGTAGTATGGCCATTTTTACTATGTTTAGTCTACCAATTAATAAGCCTGTTGTATATTCATTTTCATTTCATTCTAGAAAGACCTTAATTTCTGTCATGATCCAGTTTTCATTTAGCAGTTAGTTGTTCTGTTTCTATAAGTTTGTAAGTTTTCAGTTATTTTTGTTATTATTGATAGCCAGCTTTAATCCATGGTGGTCTGATAAGATGGGGGGTGTTATTTCAATGTTCTTGTACCTTCTGAGACTTGCTTTTGGTATGTGTATGTGATCAATTTTGGAAATAGTGCCATGAGGTGCTGAGAAGAAGGTATATTATTTGTGTTTATGTGAAATGTTCTGTGCATATATTAGGTCCATTTGGTTTATAGCCTTAGTTAACCACAGCATTTCTGTTAATTTTTTTTTTTAAAGATGGGTATGTGAGGTCAATATTTGACTTAAGCTGTGCTATATTTTTCCATTCTTGGGTGCTCTTATGTTTGGTGCATTTGGTGCATAGATGTTAAGGCTTGGAATGTCTTCTTGGTGGATTTTTCCTTTGATGATTATGTAGTGTCCTTCCTTATATCTTCTGATTAGTATTTGTATGAAGTCTATTTTGTCAGATGTCAAAATGGCTACACCAGTTTACTTCTTAGGTCCATTTGCTTGGAATGCAATTTTCTATCCTTTTACCCTGAGGCGATGTCCATCCTTAATATCAAGGTGAGTTCCTTGGATTCAGCAGAGGATGCCTCCTGTTTTCATATGCATTCCATTAGTCTGCTTCTTCTATAGGGGAGTTGAGACCGTTGATGTTGATGGTTATCAATGAGCAATGTTTGTCAGTTCCTGTTATTTTTCTGGTGTGTGTGTGTGTGTTTTCCTCTTTTGATTCGCTGCTCTGGCATTATTTTTCCCTGTGTTTTCTTGGATGTAGTTAACTTCTTTAGGTTTGAATTCTTCTTGTAGCGCCTGCAGTAGGGTTGGATTTGTAGATAGTTATTGCTTAAATTTGGTTTTTATCATGGAATATCTTATTTTCTCCATCTGTTATTATTGAACGGATTGCTGGGTATAGTATTCTAGGTTGGCATCTGTGGATTTTTAATGCAGAGACCCTACCAACATCCTGCCTCTGCATCCTAGTGTCTGCAGAATATATGTCCAGCCCCTTCTGCTTGTTGAGGTCTCAGGTGAAATTCTAACAGGTCTGATTTTATATGTTACTTGATCTTTTTCCCTTGAGACTTTTAATATTCTTTTGTTCTATATGTTTATTATTTTGGTTATTATGTATTATGGGGAACTTGTTTTCTGGTTCCGTCTATCTTGTATTCTGTATACTTATTTTACCTTGATAGAAATCTTCTTTAGATTAGGGAAATTTTCTTCTGTAATTGTGTTGAAACTATTTTCTGTACATCTGAACTGTGATTCTTCTCCTTCCTCTGTTCTTCTTCTTATTAGGTTGGTACTTTTCAAAGTGTCCCAGATTTCCTAGACTGTTTGTGCCAGGATTTTTTATTTAATATTTTTTGACAAAATATCTATTTCATCCATCTTATCTTCAATGCCTGAGATTCTCTCTTTCACATCTTGTATTCTGTTGGTGAGAAATGACGCTGAATTTCCTGTTCAGTTTCCTAATTTTTTATTTCCAGATTTCCTTCCATTTGTATTTTTTTCATTGATTCTATTTCTAGTTTAAGGTCTTGAACTATTTTATTCCTTTCTTTCCACAATTTGTTTGTGTTTTCATAGATTCCTTTAAGATGTTTTTTTCATTTCCTCTTTAAGGACCTCTATTATATCCAATAAGGCTATTTTATGGTCTTTGTTTTATGCTTCAGCCAAGTTGCAGTTCTCAGAGCCCACTGTGGTTAGGGTTGTTGGGATCTGCTGGAGAAATATTGTCCTGGCTGTTATTTATTATATTTTTATTCTGGTTTCTGGGTATCTGTTATTTCCAAGATCATAAATCTAGGTGATGATATCTGATCTTTTCTTTGTTGGATGGATGCTTTGTTCCTTGGTGTCTGTTGACATCTCTGATACTTAGGAGAATGTGGTAGCACTGTGTTTCCTGGTAAGGGATCCTTCTGGGGTCCAGTTAGATGTGGCCAGTGAGGGTTCCAGGTAAAATGTGTTTCTAGATATTGGGGGCTGACACTTAAAAATGGGAGCAGGGTAGGAGAAGGGGGACTAATGGGGTTCACAGTGGGGAGGAAAGCATGGGGTTCTATGAGAATCTGCTTAGTTCCCTGGCTGAGAGTGAGGAGAATTCACACTGTAATCTTCCATAGAAATGGGGATGAGACAGGGAGATTGGATATAGAGGGGCAGAGGGACATTGGAGATCTGAAGCTTGCCTACTTGCTTTGCTGGCCTACCTACTTCTTCAGCAGGCTTGGCTGATGTGTTTCCAGGGAATGCCTGCTAAAGTTGGGAGCTGGGATAGCAGGATGAATGGGGAGAAAATTTGGAAGAGAGGATCTGCATGATTCACTGGAGATAGGAGCAGACAGGAAAGGGAGGTCTCATCAGGTGATCTGCTGCAGAGCTAGGGATAAGGCTAGAGATTTGGATTTGGAGGAAAGAGGGAAGATATATGAATCCGCATTTCAGTTTGGCTACCTGCTTCCCTGTCCTGATTCCCAGGGAATCACTAATGGCTTTATTTTTTGTTTTTGTTTTTGTTTTTCAAGACAGGGTTTCTCTGTTGTAACTCTGACTGTCCTGGAACTCGCTCTGTAGACCAGACTGGCCTCAAACTCACAGAGATCTGTCTGCCTCTGCCTCTGCCTCCCAAATGCTGGGATTAAAGGCGTGAACCACAGCTTCCTGGCTCACTAATGGCTTTTTAATTGTGCTTGAATCCTATGCATGAGGGAATTCATTTTTGGCCCCCTAAACTTGGTCAAGATGGGCAATTGTAGGCTCTACTGCTGTGATTTCACTCACAAGCTGTTGCATCAAATGGCTTTCTACATCTATTGCAACTCCCACCTCTTGTCAGGAAAATTCTTTGTTTAGTGGATGATAGTTAATATGGGTTCTCCCAAGTAATAAATGTACAGAAAACAAGTGACTGTGGAATGCTCAGCCTTAAATATTTCATCTTCTCTGTGGTCAAAGATTGGCATAGAAGTGGGGCAGAAAGAATGTAAGAGCCAGAAGTCAGGGAAGATTGATATAACATAATGAATGCTATCAGTGACTGAATGTTATCTGGGCAGACATGGCCATTATACTCATAAATTCGAGTAGCTGTCATGGCTTGCACCATACATATGCTAAATCAACCTTGTCGATACTCCAGCACTGATGCAGAAGGGTCTTATGGGTTCTGCCCTTAGCAGAGTTGCTGAGGAGTTATTGGCAGTTGATGGTCACCAAGAGAAGGAGAGTCGGTTATTTTCAGTGATGTGGCCCATGGTTGGCGCCTATGCTCCACTGCCGTATACCCTAAGCCCTTGTACATACAGACAACACCAGCTGGACTCAATGTGTTTTAAATTTTTAAAAATAAAAGAGGAACGAGCCATGAAGTTGGGTGGGATGTGTATGTGCGTGTGTGTGTGTGGGGGGGGTCTTGGAGGAGCTGGTAAATATAATATACATTTTATCCACATATGAAATTGTCAAATACTAAATATATAAAAATAGGAAGGAACATATTTGGTACATATGAGGTTTAATAACAGATCTTTCTGATTTTCTATTAGATCCCATTTTATTGTTACTGAGTTTTAGGTACTCTTTTTTTTTTTTTAAATCACATTATCTTAGTAAAAGATAATAAATGGTTTAAGGGTTATTTTACACCACTTAGGGTGTGACAGAAAACTTTGAAAAGGACATTCTGTGGCTTTTCCTGGGGAGATATGAACAAATGTCTGTGTACTCTACATAGGGAACCTATTACAGATCAAAATAATGATTTTACCAAAGTCTAACTTGCTGAATTAATGAACTTACTGGATTTCTTACAGGGATTGTAGGTGAGGGCTTTGTTTCAGGAACACAGGAGACTTGATGGCAGATGTATCTCTAGAAAGCCCACTGCAGCCTGTGTAATGAGTCATAAAAGAACATCCCTAGAATTCTCAGCTTGATTTCTTGCTCACAGCTCAACCTGTCTGAGTCTCTTCCCCAGCAGATACTACTACTTATGGAAACTCAGGGGTGTGTAGTATGAATCCTGTAAGTTTCAAATACATCCTGAGACTTATAAGTATTTTCTAGAGCCTTATAGGTTTTATTTTCATCCTAAATTTTGAGGAGACTCCCAAACGATAGAATATTTAAATTCAGATTAAATTGATACACAATGGAAGCTAAAACCTTTCTAAGAAACTGATGCAAATATTTTTTAATGAATCATTGTCTATAACGGGATTTATCATACTTTTGTGGCTACGGAGGAAACACATAGATTTTGAAATTTCTCTTCTGAAAACCATAATATTACAAGGGATTTGTGTTGTTATTTATGAGAAAATATGACAGCAATGGCAATGCTTCCTGATGACTTTCAAATAATAACTTTAAATTGTGCTCCGTCAGTAAAGCCCAGCACAAGAAGTGTGTATGGTGATCATACACTTGCTTCTTAATGTTTCCTGTCACCTTCAGTTATTTGTCTACTCTCAGTTATTTATTTTCATGCTATATCAGCATCCATGATACAGTCATGGATGTTCATATGAAATGCTAGTTTGGCAAATGTGTAGGAATAATCCATTTTACAGTGTAATCCTTCACTAGGGGAATGATGACAGTTTTACTGAATTAGATACATAAAATGGTTTATAGTCAGAGGACATTGGAGGGCAAATCTCTAGTAGTGGTAATTATTCTTCCGTGATGTGCTTCACACATCAAGAAAATAAAATAATGTGAATATAGGGACAGTTAAAGCGATAGATGAGTGTTCCAAAGCCATTGTGGGTTACTTTTCTTTGCTTCATTCTAGACTGTCACACTTACAGTTATGTATTATGGGTAGGTGACACGAAAAGAATACCTTGTGTGGTAGGAAGCAGCTTTCGCTCCTTGGAAAGCCGGTTCTTGTGCTCCGTGGTCACAAATCAATTTGGATGATACTTCTCATCAAGTCTGAACAATCTATTGCCTTTCACCTAAGTGGTCTTCAGACCCTGATGTCAACAGATCCATCTGTCATTGGTGTATCAGCCATATTTCAGTTTGATAAGCCCTGCACTGAAAATAGCTTCAGGTGTGATTCCAACTATATCCCATAATTACTAAGTAGTAAGAAATTCAAAATATCTTTGGTTCAACTGGATCTTCAAGAGTTTATTATAAGATTTATTGTCTTTAAGGAAGTGAGAGAGGAGACTGTCAGGAGCCTCTGAACAGAGCTAACATTGAGATCAAAAGTTAGGTGGTTGATCAGCTACTTCTTTCATAAAGGGGCAGATGAGCGGAGCGCCCCTTTCCTGGCCAATTTAAAACAGTGATTTTCCCCCTTGTGGCTCAGTGGAGCAATCTGAAAGGATGGTAATAATTGACAGACAGGAGATACGGTGCAGCAGAAGCTCTTTTCATCCTGTGGCATTATTTTATTTCACTCTCCATCCTTTCCCAGCCATACTTGAACATCACAGTCATCTGCTCCTGGGTACGTCTTATGCTTCCTCAGCAGCAGCTGTGTTGTGTTACAGTGACGATCTGGTGAGCTAGATTTTGATCCGTAGGAACACAGGAGATGCTCTATTGTCTTGGGAGGCATCCATTAATCAGAAGGACAAATCCCATGCTCTATTACTTTAGTCTATGGTGGACTATTTCGCTCAGTATACCAGGACCCTGTAGCTGTACTGTTTGCACAACATAGACAAACTATGGGTGCATCACTCCTGACCCAGGCACAGTATCCTGCATGTCACATGCCCTCTCCTTCATCTTACTTCCTTATATTATCTGTCTCTGGACTGTTTTACCCATGATAACTTTTGGATTTGACTCAAGCAGTCTTACAGTGCCATACATATACAACTTTAATAGTTTTTCACAAATCAAACTGAATCATCAAAATTATAATGGTTTTCCCTTTATTCTAGAATGAAACTCAATCCCCTTGCCTAGTCAATAAAAATCTAATTTCGACCCTTGCTTTTTTTCTCAATTTTTATCCTTAGTGTCCTTCAATGAGTGGTTGGCATAAAATTCATTGTTTCAACTGTTCTATTTTTCTTCTGTCCCTTGAATCTTCCAAAATATTTCTCTCTTTAATTTGCAATCTGACCTGTTGAATTTTTCCACATTCTAAGTTTTGAGTGACTATCATCTCTTCATCCATCTATTGCATTTCAACACAGCTGTTCTACATATAATCCAGCTCCTTTCCTCAGACGCTGAAGGCAGTAAACCACAAACTTTCTTCCCGATTATGGAAACCTTTTTGAAGCCCTTAGTATGTGTGAAACTAATTTTCTTTACTGGTTCCTCAGATATATTGGCTGCTATTCTGTTTGCAAATTAGACACAGACATATTTTCTTAATACTTCACAAGTACGGCCCAACGGGGGGAAGTACATGACTGAAACTATTTACTTATGTATTTTCCAAAGTAAGAAAAAGTCGATGTCTGGTACATATGAGATGGATAATCAACATATTTTGATTTATTTTAGTTGAAACGCAGAGTTGTTTAAAGGAAAAAAGGCAATGTAGAGGAAACACAGGCTAAGAAACACTGGCTTTGGTGGCTTCTAATTATGATTCAGGTATCATTCTGAATGCCTTATACACGATGAAGTTGAACCTCAGAACCATTTGTTTTGTAGGCACCACTGCTTGCTTGTAGAAGAAAAAGCAAGGAATAAAGAGGGTTCTTTGTGGCCCCTCACCTCACATCACTTCCATGTGACCCTAGTCTGGTGGTTGAACAGTGGTCTTGACATGGAAAAATATAATGGCTTCTGTTTTGGAACTTAGCAATCGGCTATTTCTTGGTGGGTTCAACAGGTCAGCATCTATTGTCTGATGAGGATATGGTAACATGTAATGGGTGAAGAAGTTAATGAATATTACCCATAGTAAAAGAACAAAATAATTGGGCCTGCTTCAGTGCCGTCCTCTCTACATTCAATAGGTCAGAAAAGAGGTCTGAGTGATCACTATGCATTTTGACAGGTATATGAATGTATAGTTAGTTACAGTTTAGATGCAAGATTGGGACAGAGATAAGAACTATGTCTTTATGTATTGCATGGTGTAATTCACCTCAATATATTTCTTTATTCAACTTAATTTTAATTAGTCCCATGCTTTCAGGGATTTAGAGAATGCCTGAATTTAGAGCATGCCTTCCAGAAGATAAAAATCTAGGAAGGAAATATTTCATTTCTGGGAACCAAACAGCTCTATATTCCACATGCAGCCAAAGAATGGTGTTGATATTTTAATTAATTAATTACTTTATATATTTCATCAGAATAAGTGTCTATGTGTATGTGTGTGTGTGTGTGTGTGTGTGTATGTGTGTGTTCTTACTAGTTAGTGAGAAAAACTAACATATAAAGATGATATAGTAGTGGTGGAGAGACAGCTTAGATGTTAAGAGCTCACACTGTTCTTGCTAAGGACCTGTATTTGATTCTGAGCATCCACATTTAGTGGTTCACAACTACCTAGAACTCCAGCCCCAGGATGGCTCCATAATTCTAGACTCTACAGACCTATACTCACATACACATACCCCTCCTCACTGCCACAATACACATAATTTAGAAAAGGAATGTGACATTGTTACAGGAATATCAGTTATCAGTTTTACCCATTAAAATACTCTGATTCAGAATATACAAAATATACATGAGAGTCACCATAATTTCTAGCATTTATGTCAGAGTTTTTTTTTTCCCAAAAAAGCTAATTTGTTTAATATAATCTCATTGTATATTGGCATTATAAGTTAAATATTAGATAAATCATTTTGAGAACATCTGTACTGACATTCTGTATGAATAATTTGCCGGTTGTAAGTTTTCCAGAGAGGAACACAGGACTCAATCTTGGCAGACAACTCAGAACTTCTCTGGTGGGTTGCTAATATCATGATAAGGACACTGAAGCTTCAAGAATGTCAACAAAGGCCAGCGATCACAGGGTGATTTATCGATTAGGTAACTTAATCTGTCCTCCTTGCTGTGGCTTGCTTACTGCCCTGTATCCTCTGCATGCTAGTAAGAAAAGGCTGCAGAGATAACTCAGAGGCTAGGAGCACTGACTGCTTTACCAGAGGATCAGGGTTCAGTTCCCAGCACTCACATGGTGACTCAGAACGGTCTGTGACTCCAGATCTTAAGGATCTTTCAGACTCCGGTGGCCTGCACAATCATTAGGCTTGCATGCAATACACACATATGCATGCGGACAAACAACTAAACATAGAATGAAAAGAAATAAGATTCAAAATTATTTCTAGTAAAATGCACTTTGTAAAATATCTTTTCAAAATGATTATGGTCTCGATCAAGAGTCCAGTGATTATCATAGTACATTAAATGGTGATTTTCAAAGCGCCCCCAACTTCCTGTCTGCTCGTCTTTCCTTTCTTTACTTTTACATATCAAGATCCTCCATTTTATCTCTTTTTAATTAGATTATCATTCCTTGTCTCAAGACTCTGATCTTTATAAGACAAGGGGTGTGATGTGGTGGCACAATCAGTTCTTTTAGAAATTGACTGAACCTTCTTGACACACACTCGAGAATTTTTAAGCATTCATATGGGATTTTAAAGCCAACTATGGAGTTGAGATCAGCATCAACTTATTTATAGCTGAATGAGTCTGTGTAAATTTTGTGTTTTAAAATGGAAATAAATGAATATAGATTTTTCACCATAATGCCACTATAAGCCTTTTAAGGATATTTAGATAATGTTGAGGAACACAGAGATACAAAAAAGTCATCTATAGATTCATTAGCAACAAGCATTATTAAAATCTATTATTTTTTAAATATTTAATATATATTTTATTTTTCAGATTATAATATAATTACTCCACTCCCTTTCCAACCTCCAAATCCTTCCCTATACACTCAGCCATCTCCTTCAAATTCATGGATTCTTTTTTATTGTTATTGCATACATGTATATTTGTATGCACATGTATATGTGTACGTGTACATGTATGTGTATGTATACATGGGAGCAGGTTGCTAAATATGACCTGCTCATTCTGTACAATGTTACTTATATGTATATTTTCAGGTCTGACCATTTGGTACTGGAAAATTTGTGTGATCTTCTCTGGAAAGCCAGTTCTCCTGCTCCCAGCTTTCCTCAGTTGCTTGAAGTCCTTTGTGCAGGGTTGAGGCCTCCTGGGTTTTTCCCCATCCACATTGGCATGTCCATTGATGTATTCTCTGTTCAGTTCGCATTTGTGCAATCATGTTTGTAAGACTATGTATATGGTTGTTTTGTCTAAATCTATGTGTGTCTATGCACTGTGTACAAGCTTAGGGCTCTTGGATGCCAAAGGAAGGCTTCGAATCCCCTTGAACAGACATCTGTAAGTAGCCATGTGGTTCCTGGGAGCCAAACTCAGGTCCTCTGAAAGGGTGACAAATGCTCTTAACAGCTCAGCCATCTCTCCAAACATAAAATTCTTTATTCTTAAACAAGTCATATTCAATTTTTGAGTAATGGTCCAGATGGTATTGGAACCATCCTTTCACCAGTTCTTGCTTCTTAAATGCTATTACAGGACTTGGACATCAGGTGTTTAGTTGCATGCCTCTCTTCAGTGTTCCACTTTCCTTCCAATCCATGAAAAGTCAGTCAGAAGTAATGTGATTTGATACTGATTCAAAGATGTAAAGAAGAAAAGGGGAAGCTTTCAGAGATTGTGTGATCTCTGATGACTGGAGTCCTCTGACCCTTACTCATGAGTTGTGTCTTTCCCTAGTGTTCAGGACCTCTTCCTATAACATAAAAAGTCAATGTTAGCTGGTCTCTAATTAAATCTGTTAGTATTGGCAATTAAGTCACTGTAACTGCTTTTGTCATCTTTTAATTATTTTTCTGTTTCTGTGCTCAAAACCTTGTCTTAGAAAATGGTAGGATTCTCCATTTCCTCTTCCATGAAGAAGCTTTGCTTTACTTCCACCAAAACCCCTTTAGGGATGCTGATCAAATTTCATTGTGTTGGAAGCCTCATGGCCTAAGCTTTAAATTATTATTTCATTTGTTAAATCATTCATGCATAAATATATTCACACATTTACTCTCTTGCATATAAATTTCTGCATCTGTTCATAATTCCTCTGGGAGCACTCTAATGCCCTCCATATACCTGCAGCCAAGTTCACTTCTAATCATACGCGAGGAGACAAAACATAGCTTTTGCCTATGTTTTGCATGACAAAGAGGTGTGTAACAGATTTGTCTTTACTGGCTCCTACTCTCTTATTCTAACCACAGGGACCCTATGGGGAAGTGCTTCATTATATTCTCCCTTTAAATGTGTGTGTATTATTCTGCCTCAGTTAATTTGGGATGTTACATTGTTTACATCAAATAATACCAAAAAAACTGATAAAATGTTGTTTCTGGATGTAGCTTCTCTAGTTTTGAAGATTTTAGACTTGGAAAGAATCATGTTGCCAATATTTTATTCCAGCGAGCAGCTAGGAGGGTATGGGGAATCTTACCCTATATAGTTTTATGATATATTAATAAAAATTATTCAATTATTTATTAAATCTCTCTCTTATCTATCAATCAATCATCATTTTTGTTTATTCTACATTCTTCATCTATCTCTTATTCTGTTTTGTTTTTCTGGAGGATCTCACAAATTAATATTCTTCTAAATATTAGATTTACCTTTTAATTAATTCATTATTTGTTTCATGTTGTCAAATGTACTGCCACACGTCTGCAATCTCAATCCCTGGGAAGTGGTGGCAGGAGGGTCAGAATTTCAAGGGTAACTTAGCTCCGTAGGCTGGCTGCATCAGACCCTGCTTCCAAAATCAGAAAGACAATACAACTTCACTGACAAAATGTGGTTTTCAGTGTAACTGAAAACTCTCTCTACTGTGCCTGGTATTCAACAATATTCAAGGACCACAAAAGCGATGCATGGCAGACCACCTGTAGTCATCACCTACAGTATGCTAGGAATTTGAGGATGAAGAACATTGACGTTATCACTTCCGCAATACTAAACGTGTCATCTATGAAAAGAACTAAGTACTGCCACCCAATAATGGTAAAAAGTTGTACCTCTTAACAGCTAAAAAGCAATTGTAAGTTTTAGAGATTTTTTTTCTTTAATCTGGTGTTTGCTTGCTTGAAATGAAATGAATTCACAAGATTAAATGCAAAAAACTCAAAAACCAAAAAAGCAAAAAACAAAACAAAAAAACCCCAAAAAACAAAAGAAACAATTGAATGCGTTTTTCTTAAGTCTCACATAAGATGTCAAACCTGAACACCCTCAAATGTTCTGAGGAGAAAAGCCAAATTTGAGTTTAGCATGGGCTCAGAAGAGAAGGTGGCACTATTATGCATGGACAGAGGAACAACTCACTAATCTAGAGGCTGTAAAATGAGCATTCTGTCTGCAGAGCTGTAGAGCACCTGAATTTCTATGGGTTCACAGTTCTTCCTTTGACACAGTAGAGACTTCAAAATGTGTTTCTCAACAGCAAGGCCATCCACTAAGCATATATATAATTCCTGAGCTTCCTGGGCCTTGCATGTATGGTTAACTTGCTAATACTTCAGAATGACCTCCCTATACCCAGGGGAAAATGTCTCTTTTCCAGAGAAAAACAACATGCACTCCATAATACTAGGTTCTGGGACTGATTCAATATTTAACTTTCTTTTCACACATTTATCAAGTATCTGCCTTTGTCTCAACCTTCTGTAGTCTCAGGATGTAAAATATTAGTCTGGAATGAATGCCAGCTTTGACATAAAATGCGTCTATGACCATTTTACACTTGTAGAAATATATGGCAGTAGTCTTCATGTGCAGACTTTTAAAACTGTGATATTTACTGAGAATGCACTACATGAACCCACCATACAGCATACTATTCTTTCTGCCACCCAGAATTTCTACAAATTATATCGTGAGACCTTGTATTCATTGTTCCGCCATTCTGGAGACAACATAATCGAGACAGAGAAGGACACTAATACCCTACATGGCAGATTTAGGCATCCGTGCAACCAATTACCATGGGCCAGTGAGGAGAGAGTTACTAGGAATAAGTAGCTTGAGAAATATAAGATAAGAAATAGCAAGTTGAGAGCATATGCACAGGTATATGAATTTCTCTTCTCTTGTTATTTGGTAGGCAAAATTGCTTCTTCAGATTCTGACTTATTGGAACAATTAGAAACCCTGAGAACAAAACTATAAAAGGCTGAATCCATTCCTTATAAAAAACCACTTCCTGAACCAGTCTAACTTCTGCATAGAAACCATTTGCTTATTTTAAATTGAGTTGAATTTGACAGAAATAATTCTCAGCATGATCTAGCCATGTATACTCATTTCACAGAGCTGAAATGTGACCAAATTCTGTTTTATTTATAATGTGGCTGTTGAGGAGGGGCTGGAGAGATGACTCAATGATTAAGAGTACTTACTGTTCTTGCAGAGGATGGAGTTTGGTTTACAGCATCCACATAGTGACTCACAACTGTCCATAACTCAGACTCTAGGGGCTTCAGTGCCTTTTCTGACCTCTATAGGTTCCAGCATTCATATGGTATGCTTACATACTCCCAGGCACCTAAAATAAAATGAAAATTAAGAATAATGTAGTAGGTACTACATGTTAGCTTAATGGTATTTGAAAATAATCATTATCAAAACAAGTAAAAATACCACTTGTGGTGGTTTGAATAAGAATGCCTCCCCTAGGCTCATAGATTTTATTGCTTGGTCCCCAGGGAGTGGCACTATAAGGAGGTATGGTCTTGTTGGAGGAAGTGTGTCACTGTGGGTGGGATTTGGGATTTTCAGGAGCTTACGCCAGGCCCAGTGTCTCTCTCTTCTTGCACCTGCCTGCTGATCCAGATGTAGAACTCTTAGCTCCTTCTGCCACACCATGTCTGCCTGAATGTTGCCATTGAGACATCATTATCAATTATTATTATTATTATTATTAGTTCTCTGACAAATTTGTACAATGTGTTTTGATCATATTCACCCTCCCCCTTCTCAATCTTCCCAAATTTGTGGCCTCCTTTTTTGTTTTAAATCCACTAAGTTCAATTTATATTGCCCATATATTCCCCCCTGGTTATGTGGCTTTCCAATGAGGTATGGTCAGTCTACAAAAGGCTACATTCAACAAGTAAACTGCCTCCCTCTCGCCGTCCCCAAACAAATACAAACACATTGTACTATTTGACAATAGGAACTATTTTAATTGTAATTGTCTTAGTCAGGGTTTTATCGCTGTGAAGAGACACCATGAACATAGCAACTGTCAGAAAGGAAAGCACTTAATTGGGGCTGGCTTATAGTTCAGAGGTTTAGTCCATGGCCAACAAGGTGGGAAGAACAGCAGCAAGCAGGCAGACACGGTGCTGGAGAAGGAGCCAAGAGTTCTACATCAGGATCAGCAGGCAGCAGGAAGAGAGAGTGACACTGGGCCTGGCACCAGCTTCTAAATCCTCAAAGCCCAGCCCTATTGGCACAATTCTTCCAACTAAGCCACACCTACTCCAACAAGGCCATACCCCCAATAATACCACTCCCTGTGAATCTATGGGGGCCATTTTCATTCAACCAACAACATCAATCATGAGAAATTGTTTAAAACTAATTTTATAAAAGTATTTTGTTCTTCCTGAAGAATACTATGGATTTAACTTTTTAAATAACCTCTGAATTGGACAAAGGCCACTTATAATAAGTAAAAGCATATAGGGTCAAACCAATATAATTTCTTCTAGTGTCATCAAGTAGAGAAAACACAGCCTTGGCATGCTGTTTTCAAAAGAGCTGTGCCATCAGAGTAATATGAGGAGTTACTTGCATGAAATGAAATAGCGAATGGACAACTAACTAGATAAATATATCTGAAAGTAATATATATGAACACAAATTTTAACTTTCCCCAGAAAACTTATAATTCACTAAGTTTTAAAGTTACAATATGAGGATGGAAGGAAACGAGACTGAGAACCCGGAACTATTTTCACCAGTTTATTGGCTGAACCGTTAGACTCTTTACCGAGATGCCACACAGTAAAAGAGCTTTTCACAAATTAACTCACAGTTGTTGTGGCAACAAGCCCAGGGTCAGCTGATGCTTGAGCCAAACAGAAATCCTTGTATGGAAAGGGGAGTTGAGCATGAAGTTCTAGCCCTGGTTGGGGATGTGTTGACAGTTTTCCTTTTGAAGGTAGCTTTGGGTAGACCAACCATACTACAGTGAAAAGCCACATAGCCAGGAATATATATTATTCCTGAAGGCAACATAAATTGACTTCAAGAGTTGGTTTTTAAAAAAAAAGAGATCATAAATCTAGGATTGGGAAGAACAGAGAATGTGGGAGGAGTTCAGGAATGGTGTGAGTACGATTACAGTGCATTCTACCAATTTCTCAAGGAACTAATTTTAATAAAATAGCTCCCACTAAAAGCATTTTTAATTAAATTTTATTCAACACCTAATTCGATATTTAGATCTAGTTTACTATATGAAGATGGTGCTGTTCATTCTCTGCTCTTCCCATGTTCCCACATTCCACTTTATTTAAAATCATTTCCATTTTCAAAATTCCAGGTAAAATACTGCATTCTCTTGACATTTTATTTCCAAATTGAACTAAACTCGGCCAAAGCAGTATTTCCCTTTGCTAAATTGCTACCTATCTTACTTATTATGTGTTCTGCACAGTTGGCACAGGAGATCATTTTTTCTTTAAATTTATATTTAAGCCATTTTCATGTCCATACCTTTACTATTTACATTCTTCCCTGCTCATCAAGAATGGGAGACGTCAGGGGGTCTTCCGTGTCACAGACAAATAGCAGGGGCTCAATAAAGCTTGGGAAACAGATTGGGATATGTGTGATACTTACAAGCACACAATACATGCACTTCCTCTTCCCTCAAAATGTAACATACTTTGGCCAAGACAGTATAAAGGCAGGTTAGAAAAAGAATCGGCTCAGAGTTTTGCGAATCTTTAACCAAGCTTTCCTTGTTTTCATTCAATGGTTGCTTACGTAAGAACATCTATTAACGTAGGCTTTGTCAGAATATATTTTAATCTGTATTGTTACGATTAATGACATGTGTCCTGTGTGTCTCTATCGGAGGGTATGCCTATGAGTGCAGTGTGAGCAGAGTGTGGAAGACGGTGTCAGATCCCCTTGGGCTGATTGGTAGTTGTGCTTCGCTCAATTTGTGTGTTGGGGACATAACTCTGGGTTTCTATGGGAGCAGTAGTAGCTCTCACCTGCTGTACCCTCGCTCCATCTTTGTCAGCATACTTTAAGAAACTGAACGCTTTAAGAGGAGTTTGAAGCAAAGCCATTGAATCTGCCCTTTCTGGTACATTTACATATCTGTACTTTGACATTCTGTGCAATCACGTAGTTAGCCTACTAATTTGACTTAAAAAAAAATCTACAAGCATTACATAAATCAGGATAAGTGAGATTCAGATTTAACTAGCCTGTCATCCATAGAGTTGTATTTGGCTTAAGATACCATCATTAATGACCATTTGCATGGGGGAAATGTTTTAAAGGAGAGTCCAATTCATGAAGCAGAGGCCAGGAAGCAAGCAGAGGTAGTGAGTTTTAAGGTATCAAACATAAACAGGTCTGAAGGAGCTATGATGGATCTTCCTGTAAATGTCTTTGTGACCTGCCAGCTTTTATTGGTCCTGCCCCAAGATTCGTTGCTCCTATCCCAAAAGCTTCATGAAATAACCTTCTGGCCTTTGATGTATCTTCAGGGAAGTAATACTTTCAGTAAATACTAATGTGCTTTCCAGGTATTGGAGATTTAAAAGAAATCTATTTCACTGGAAACCTTAGAACTCAAAGTGCATTTCTTACTAATGATGGTTATTTATTAAAAATCCATTTGATGCTCAGCTATACCAACTACCTTCAGAAGTGCTAGATAAACAGAAAATGGCATAGTCCCTTCCCATCAGAAGCATATACTTTAAAGATGTGGCTAAGGACTGTCTAAAATTCTTATAAAATGTGTACAGTGCTATAAATAGCATGATATAAATCAATAGAGACACAAGGAGACTTACGAAAAGTGACCCAGGAGAATCATAGACAAAACACATCACACATCGTCTCCTGTCACCTACTCTCAAAACAGCTTGTATAATCTGAATGATAAGAGGAATATATATATATATATATATATATATATATATATATATATAAATTATAAAACTTGCCATAGATAGACAAAATTTTGAAAGACAAACTAAAAGCAAAATAGTAGCTATAGGGATGATGTGGGGTTATAGATTCTGGGAGTGGTTTTCATGTGAATAAATATATTTTTGTATATTGAGAATAAAATGTTTCTCTGTAGAAAATCTAGCATAAGGGAGTTTGAAAAGGAAGAAAGGAAAAATCAAAAGATTTCACTTTCTGTTCACTATAGCTATGTTTCATGCAAAATTTCAGTTAAAAGTAGTTCCTTTTCCTGTCATAAAGATTAATTTCAAGAGCTCTAACATAAATAACATACAGCCAATTGCTGTTGCTGTAATTTCTACTATCATGTGGAGGTCAAGTCTGTTCAGACTTCCCTCTAGGGAGGTGACCTGGTTAAGGAGGCCCCAGAGGGTCTCACAACATTACAGGGTATTTCAATTGCCCTCCATTGTCTGCCTGAACTGCCTCGTAAGAGCCTGTTGCTGAAGACACCACACAATTAATTAGGTTACAGAACATTGAGAAATCAAGCTAGATATGATCTTTAGATTTCCTCCATGCTGAAAAGCTATTGTAGTCCCAGAAGATGCTAGGCAAGCTGCTTGGGGGAGAAAAGTCATCAATGATCCTGCCCCGCTGTGCACCCCTCCCCAAGCTATAATAATAACCTGACTCCTAAGATATACTCACACACCAGTACAAAGTCTCAAAAACCAGAACAAAGCAAAGACAAAAGCACCAAGAAATGCACAAGTAAGCTAGTTTTCCTGTCTGGAAAACCTTAGGCAGGCTATGAGAAAGGCAGATACAGAAAGTCTTATGCTCTCTAGTTATTTCACAATCATTTGTGAGTGTGTGCATGTGCATGTGTTTGTGTGTGTGTGTGTGTGTGTGTGTGTGTGTGTGTGCAAGCTTACAATGGCATGTGTGTGGGTGCTATAGGAGACATGCAGGAATGAGTTCTTTCCTCTGACTATGTAGAGATCTGAGAGTGGATTCTGGTCATCATTCTCAGCAGCAAGCAGCTTTGCGGTGATTCAGACAATAGGTAATTAGGTGCAGTAGGTGGACTTGAATGAGTAAAGAGGAAGTCAGTGGCAACATACACAGACGTGGCATTTTCTGTTATGGCACATTGTTTGTGATAGGTGCCGGGAACCTAATGTATACCGTGATCCTTACATCTTTAAATTTCTTATTTAAATTCCTATTGTGTTTGCATATAATTTTTGCACATTTCCCTATGCACTTTAACGCAGCTTGTGTTTATGTATAATATTCAATTAAATGGATGAGATATGCAACTGACTGTTATACGGTTCATGAAAGAAAATGAAGTCTGTACATGTCCAGCATAGACTTAATTCTTTCTTTTTCCCAATTGTTTTAATCTACAGTGGATTAAATTTGCTGGTTTTAATATAGTTCCTGGCCTACCAGGCATGGATTCTCTCTTTTGTCATGGGATTCTGCCCTTCTATTGTCCCAGGGAGTCCTGTATGGAGGACAGGTTGTAGGTTGTAGGTTTTGTGGCTGGGGTGGTGTCCCACTCCCACCACTGGGAGCCTTACTTGGTTACAGGAGATGGCCTGTTCAGGGTCCCCATACCACATTGCTAGAGGTCCTCACCAGGGTCTCCAACTTAGACTCCATGAGTTACCACTGCCCTAGATCTCCTGATCCCCTCCATCAACGCATGTCTTCCAATTTTGGTTATCTCTCCATATATTTTCTCCTTTCATCCTTCTCCTTGCACCTGGTCCCTTCTCTTCCCATTCCTATACTCCCCTAGGCCACCTGCACCTTCTGTTCTATTTCCCCTTTATCAAGGAGATCCCTGTGTCCTCAATGAGGCCTTTCTTGTTGCATAGTTTCTCTTGGTCTGTAGATTGTAATACCTTTGTCCTTTGATTAACCATTATATCCACATATAAGAGAGTGCATGCTATGTTCTGGGACTGGGCTACCTCACTCAGAATGATTTTTCCTTGGTCCATTCATTTGCCTGTGAAATTCATGTAGTCATTTTTTAAATAGCTGAGTAATATTCCATTGTGTAAATGCACCACAATTTCTTTATCCATTCTTCAGTTCAGGGGCTTATAGGTTGTTTCCAATTTTTGGCTATTAACATAGTTGAGCAAGTGTCCTTCTGGTAGGATGGACCCTCCTTTGGGTATATGCCCAGGTAGTCGAATGACTGGGTCTTCAGGTTGGTTGAGTTTCAATTTCCCAAGGAATCACCATATTGATTTCCATAATGGCTATACAAGTTTGCACTGCCACCAGCAATGAAGGAGTGTTACCCTTTTTCCACATCCTCTCCAGTATGAGCTGTCATTGCGTCATTGATCTTAGACATTGTGACAGGTGTAAGATGAAATCTCAAGGTAGTTTCGATTTGCATTTCCCTAATGACTAGAGATGCTGATCATTTCTTCAAGTGTTTCTCAGCCACTTGAGATTCCTCTTTGGAGAATTCTTTGTTTATACCTATAGTCCATGTTTATTGGATTACCCGTTTTATTGATGTCCAGTTTATTAAGTTCTTTATATATTTTGGATATTAGCCCTCTTTTAGAAGTAGAGTTGATGAAAATGTTTTCCCGTTCTGTAGGCTGCTGCTTTCTCTTATTGACAGTGTCCTTTGTCTTACAGAAGCTTTTCAGTTTCATGAAATTTAAAGATTTCATGATGGTATGACCCAGTTACAATACCCACTATCCTCCTCCTCCTTCTCCTCTTCCTTCTCTTCCTCCTCCTCCTCCTTTTCCTCCTCTTCCTCCTTCCTATCTTCTTTTTCTTTCTCTTTTTCCTCTTCTACTTCTTTTCTCACTGTGATGCTCAGTTCTCCTGGAACTCACTCACTTCAAATTCACAGATATCCCTGTTTCTGCCTTCTGAGTGCTGGGATTAAAGACATGCACCACCACTCCAAAGTTCCCACTACGCTTTTTAAGGCTGATAGATATTTAGTGCAGGTGCAGACAGAAGGTCATTTCCAATAAATCCTTCTTTCCTCCCCTCTCTCCCTCCTTCTCTCTCTCTCTGATTCTCTTTGAAATCCCTATTTAGCCAAGGCTGGTTTTGATCTCCCAACTCTCCCATCTTGCCTCTTAATTGTTGGGATTATAGGTATGCAACATTATATCAGGCTCCCATAGTATCCCTTGATTTTAGATATACATATTGACATTGAGAAGAATACTGGTGGTCCTGTACACTGTCAAAAGATCTTAAGGTGAGATAATTTGGCTCTGTTAGACAACTGAAATTGTTGAATGATATTCTCTATTATTACTTTTTCAGTGTTGGGTGGTCAAACATCCATTATCCACTTGGTATGTGGTGTTTACAGTAAAGTCAGAAACAGAAGAAAGCATCCAAGATGGTGGTGATAATAAAGAGGGCAAAAAAAGAGAAAGAGAGACCAGTAAAGGGAACATTGTAGGCATGGTATTTCTTTTCTTTTGGTAGAATAAGTAACAAATGATCCACTTATAGAGGGTCCTTTTTTGATATATTAAATCATGTATTAAATTTAAAAATACATACATGGCAAGATATTGTAAATGCCCATATTTTCTTTTTCTTTTTCCCATGTACCACATTGTATTTTCAGATAATAGCACTAAAGAAATTATGAAACTCAATACTAGCTTAAATGTTTAACTGATAAGGAGGTGGAAATGAAAAGTTAGTCTTTTCAGCCAAACCTTGAGGAACAGACATGGGATGGCTGGAAGCACAATGGTGACTCTCTTGTAAGTAAGAATGTCTGTGAAGCATCAGGCTTGTTCTCTCTTAGTCACAAGTATGATTAATTTCAGATGACAATCAACTACTTGTTCTTCCAGGTTAGTCATTCATTAAGTTACTTATTCAATTAAAAAAAACTTTCTTAAAACCTCTTTTCCTCTTGATTAATGAAGTGGAATATTTTCAGTAGAGTTACAAGTTAGATTTGTGAGTTTAAACATCAAAATAACCAGGTTGTAAAGAACAGAAATAGAAAAAATTATCATCTGTTATTTATTAAATCCATCATCTAAGTATATATATATATGTATATATATATATGTATATATATATACCAACATCTATCACTTATCAATTATCTATCTACCTGTACATGATCTATCATCTGTGTATGTATGTATCTATCTATCTATCATCTATCATTTATCTATCTGTCATCTATATGAATATCTATGTATCAATCCTACCTGTGCCACTCATGTATATATTTACTCAATTCTATCAAGCTAAGACAGTTTAAATATGCACCATATAGACAAATAAGAAATGGGTAGATGATAGATAGGTGATATAGAAAGATAGATACTTCATGGTACTGTTGCAAGTCCCTTCTGTCCATGATTTGTACCATATTCACTGAATAATCCATGTTCAAATTCATATAAAAAGCATATTCTGCTGATGGAAATTTTAATGATAGTACAAACAACCAGGAAGACTTATATTTATTTATCAAATTACTACAGGTTTTAGAAACTTTTAAATGTTTATTATCATTACCAGAGCCTTGACTATTGGTAAAGAAAACTGCTAATGGGAAGAGAGACTCAACTCTACAGCAGGGAACAAACACATCTAATTACTGCGGAACAGAGAATCATGTTTGTAAAACTAGATAGAGTGTCTCTCTGAACACTTGTAATAGTCTTTTTGGGGATCTTTTTATTTTTAAGGAAAATATTTTTTAATTAAAAGAATTCATATACTATATTTTGATCATATTTTCTCTCCAACTCCTTTCAGATCCTGTCCTATACCTTCCCACAATCCAACTTCATATTCCTCCCTCTCCTCTTAGATAAAACAAACCAAACCAAAACAAAAATACAAACATGAAAACCAAAACAAACAGAAAACCAATAAGACAAAAAAATACCAAAACAAAACAAAATGTAAAAAATGCACATGAATAAACTAATAAATAAAAAAAGTGTTATGGAGTTCATTTTGTGTTGGCCACCTGCTCCTGGGTTGGGATCTGCTTTGGAGTGTGGTTCATATACCTAGTGACAAACCACTGGGGTAGGGATGAATTTTCCTTTCCCAACAAGTAACAATTCCAAATAGCTTTTTGGCTAGGAATGGAGATTTGCATACACTTCCCATTGTCAGGGCTGTGACTTTTTCTGACTTGAACTTGAACAGATCCTGTGCAATCTATTCCAGTCTCTGTGGGTTTCTATGCATATCAATTCTGTTGTGTCTGAAATACACTGTTCTCCTGGAGTCATCATTTACTTGTGGCTATTACAATATTTCCACCTCCCTTTCTGCATAGGTCCCCTAGTCTCTAGTGGAAGAGGGTTGATGAAGACATCTTATTTAGTTCTGAGTGCTCCAAAGTCTCTCACTCTACAAATTATCCACTAGTTAGTACCTGTGTTGATTTCCATCTGTTGCAAGAAAAAACTTAATTGATGATTGTTGAATAATATATTGATCTATGAGGATATAGCAAGATGTTGTTAGGAGTCATTTTATTGCTATGTTTATTTAACAGAACACAGTAGTAGATATATCTTTTTTGTTGGCCTCTTTAGCAGTGTCAAGTATGAGTTGCAATTCATGGAGTGGGCCTTAAATTCAATGAGAAAGAGGATGGTTATTCCCATAACATTTGTGCCATTTTACACTAATACATTTTATAGCCAAGATACTGATGTAGGTCACAAGGTTTTCAGATAAGTAATATTGATGATTATTTTTCTCCTTCAGTAGTGTGTGGAATATCTTTCTGTACCAAGAATGCAGTCAGTAGGGGTAACACATCTAGTTGGGCACCAGTTCAAATTTTCTGTGTTCAATGACGTTAAGTATTGCCCTCAGCAATAGGACCTTAGCAACCAAATGTGGAGAGCAACTCATAGCCTTGAAAACAGCATGGTCTATGGGACCCATTTGGCCAATGACTGAACAAGATGTTATCCACTCCTGGCACTGGACATTTTACTTGGCGGCATAATATATCTAGGTGGGACATTGTCTCTCCCATTGTTTGGTTACTCAAAAGGCCTTTAGTGTCAGTTATCCTTCCTCACATTTAACCCTCTTTTTCTAGTTTTCACTTTATCTCTCCATAACATAATGTTCTTCCTTCCTTGGGAGATGCTCTTCTCTCCCCTGGCCCCTTACTAGGTACTTAACCTCGGTGGTTATTTGGATTGTAGCAGACACATAGCAAGCTTAAGAGCTAAATTCCAACTATAAGAGAAAACATGAAGAATTTGTCTTTTGGGGGCTGGATTACCTCACTCAGGAGGATTTTAGTTTTCTTTTATCACATTTATAATCTTTTTCACTAAGTCCACATTGAAATACATAATAAATGAATTTTAAGTCTACAGTAGAATTAAATATGAGCAGTGAATTAACCAGAACAAAAGTACTTTAAAAATAACTCTCAATTTCTTAGTTCACAATAATTTATTCAGTAGTATTGATTATTAATCCATTTTTTATAATTTAGAATAAAAGATTTTCCTTGAAATATGTTTAAAACAGTCATATGGCTTTTCTTGACTTTCAGATGATGACATCATTCTTAGCATGATGATGAATTCAGAAGAACCTTAGTCCATACTATTCAGCAGCTTTTCAGACAAGAGGAAGACAGTTGGTTGCAATGATCATAAAGACTTGTAATTGACATAAAGACTTGTAATTGACTGAACACTGTTTCTATGGACATCTTAGGGGTTCAGTTGTCTTTATGTGATATTTTGAAATATTTCTCAGACAGAAATTTGAATATTAAAATCCAAAGACCCAGAGGATGTTGGATCTCTGAGTAGAATCCATTGTGTGGTATGTACCTTGGAATTGGCCTCAGGAAATTCTTTTTCTTCACTACACAGAACCACCTCACTGTTCAATTACAGTTTCCAGCATTCTTTAAGATCTGTAGCCTGTTTCTGATTTAGATTCAGGTTTCTATTTCACCCCTAGCCTCACGTTGAGCTATAGTAGCTATTTCCAGGACTCAAATATTTATACGTTCTAAATTCATGCACTGGGCTTGAGAGATGGCACAGAGGGTAAAATGCTTGCTATGCAGGTGTGAAGACTGGAATTTTGATCCCTAAAACCCACATAAATGTGAATGAAGTAGAATATGTCTGTAATGCAAACATTCCAATAAAAAGACGGAATGGAGACATGGAGACATGTCATGGGCCAGGTAGCCTGGACCAGACAACAGAAAACAAAAAAATATGTCTCAGAAAAGATGAAGGCAGGTGTTGACATTCAAGGTTGTTCTCTGTTCTCCATATAGGTACACTGGCATACACACACACATACACACACACACACACACACACACACACACACACACACACACTCATATACATACGTAAATTTCACAGAGAGATAAAATAGCATCTCAATTGATTTCTGGTTTGATTTATATGCATTTTATAATCTTTAGGAATCTTTAAAATAAATTCAAGTAATTTTAGATGGAAGGTAAGGGTGAAAAAGAAATGAGAAAAGAAAGTAATATATGAGAGAGAGAAATGGAATATTGGGAAATAAGTGAGGAATAAGAAAGTTATCTTGGAGCTCCAAATAAGCATGAGAGGACTTATTTGTTGTTTTGGAATTGGATTACCTCTCTCAGGATGAGACCATACTGGGGAGAGGGGAGGAAGAAGATGTGAAGGGGAAGGGAGAAAGGGATGATTTTGTGTTTGCCATCTACTGCTTTGCATGGGACCTAGCCTTAAGAATGATTCATCTCCCTAGTGAGACTCCTGAGACTCCATAGGAGAGAAGTGATTTTTCATTTATGAGTGGTTATCAATTGGACATAGCTTCTGGGTTAGGGGTGGAGGTTTGTGTCTACTGCTCCTCTCAGCACTGACACACAGTCTGGCAAAGACTCACGCAGGCTCTGTGCATGCTTTCACAGTCTCTGAGTTCATATATGGATCAGTCCTGCTGTGTTTCAAGGCATTGTTTTCCTAGAGAGGTACTCTCTCACCTCTGGCTCTAACATCTTACCATCTTTTGCCTCCTTTCCTGTTGGGTTCTCTGAGACCTGGGGTGAGGGATTTGATGGTTATATCCCATTTAAGACTGAGTGTTACAAGGTTTCTCACTTTCTGCACATTGTCTGGGTGTGGGTATCTGTATTTATTCTCATTTTTTGCAAAAGGAAGCTTCTCTGATGCTGGGTGAGCAAAAACTGATCTATGAGTATAGCAGAATGTCATAAAAAGTCATTTTATTGTTATGTTCCTTTAACAGAACATTTGGTTTTCTCCTAGCTTCCCAGCCTTTCTGATCTCAGGTTCTTGATCAGCCAAGCAGTGTCAGGGATGTATTTTATTTCATTGAGTGGGTCTTAACTCTAATCAGATATTTGTTGCTTACTCTGACAAGTTTGTGCCAGTATTGCAATATTAGACCTTGCAAGCAGGTCATCATTGTAGATGGAAGACTTTGTAGCTGGGTTGATGCTTACATTTCTCCTTTGATAACATGGAGAGTACCTCCAAGTACCATGAACACTAGTCCATAGGGATGAAGGCTCTAGGTCAGCACTTTGTTCAATGAGTTATGTATGTGTTGTCTTCAGCAATAGAGCCTTACTGACAGTTTGTGGAAAGTTACCATTAGCCTTGGAAATAGCCTGGGTTGTTTGGTAGTTCCCTTACGGGGTGCCTTTGACCAAAACTGGATTAGATGTAATGCTTTCCTGGTATTGGAAGTTGCATTTGGTGACAAGAGATGTCCAGTTGTGGCTCTTTCTCCCTTACTATTTGATAATTTCATTTAGGTTACTTTCATATATTTATATATTTTAGAAAGCATTGTACTGTATTAGTTTTCTGTGTAAACCCTCAAATGGCCCTTTGTTTTAGTGGCCCTCCCCTGTATCCACTCTCTAACCTCCATCTTCCCTACTCCTCCCTGTTTGATCCTCCGACTCCAGTCTTAGTTTCCTGTCTTTGTCCAGCCATAACTATCTGTTCGATTTCCCTTTTCGACATAGATCCCCATCTCTTCACCCAGTCACTTATTCTATACCCAACATCTGTAGTTATATGGATTGTACCATTCTTAGCAAAGACTTGACATCCACATGTAAGTTTATATATACCACTGGGTCTGGGTTCCCTCACTCAAGATGGTTTTCTAGCTCCATTCATTTACCTATGAATTTCATGATTTCATTGTTTTAATGGCTGAGTAATATTCCCTTGTTTATATGTACCGTATTTTATCCATTCGTCATTTTTTATCCATTCATCATTTGATGGACATCTAGGTTGTTTCCAATTTCTGTTTTATGAATAGAGCAGCAGTGTACACGACTGGGCAAGTGTCTCTGTGGTAGGATGATGTATCCTTTGGATACATGCCCAAGAGTAGTACGGTTGGATACAGGGATATATCTTTTGCCATTTTCCCAAGGAACTGCCATACTGACTTCTATAGTGGCTGTACAAGTTCGCATTCCCACCAGCAATGGTCCATTGTTCCCCTTACTCTGCATTCTTGCCAGCATGAGCTGTTAATTGTTTTATTGAATCTGGCCATTCTGAATGGTGTAAGATGAAATGTCAAAGTCATTTTGATTTTCATGTCATTGATGACTCAGGATGTTGAACTTCCCTTTAAGTGTAGAAGCCTTCTTTTTCTTCTTAAACTTTCCCATGATCCTAACTATATTCAATATACTCATATGCCTAGAAATTACTGAAATTAATGGTTTTCTCCACAAATTTTATAGCCATTATTCCATTTCTAGGTTATAGTTTTAGTATTATCTGGAGAACATTATGAAGTTCAAATTTTAAATATGTAATTTTAGAGAAGAACTTCACTTATCTAATTAGTATACTAATCATGCCAATAATTGATAGTAAGAGAGGGAAAGATGGTAACTACACTGGTGCATGTCCTTCCTTCCAACACACAGGCTCTGTCTTCAAGGAACTGATGCAGAAATCATCACTGCTTTAGTGCTGGCTGCATCTGCATAGTGCTTTAATTCCAAAGAGCAGTTTTGTAGCAGTGGACCTGACACAGACTGAGTTAGGTGATAAAGACTATCATCAATAATGAAAATCACACATTTTCTTGTATTCTGCAATGAAAATGGTCTTTTTTGTAGTTTTCCTGCAAAGTATATGCACAACATATTTATGAACTTTTTACCACCTCAATATGAACCTCCTCATCTTTTACTTGGGTCAGTGAAGTCCTCTAAACTGACGTCTGAGCAGCTATCATTTATCTCTGAAATGCTGTGATCCCAGAAGTACTGGTTACATACCTGTTGTCTATGTGTATGCAGCTGAGAAGTGTGAAGCTATAAATAGCACCACTCACATAGCACACATGTTTGAACATGTATTTGTCACAAAAAAATGAAACGAGCCTATAGTACCATCTAGAGATGTGAAAGTACTTTAATTGGCAAGTGGTGATTGCAAATATACTGATCTCATTTTTTTTTTATATATAAATGAGCACATATGAGTTTTCTTTTAATTAACACTGCCCTAGGGGTTTTGCCAAATGCTGAACTGATTCAGAGAATCTGTGTAGGTACTTGGTTTCTGAAATTTCACAAGCCCGGGTGATTGTCCAGAGTCTCTCTTTGCTCATGCTATGTTTTCTTGTGTCTTTAAACATTATGTTGTCCATTTATTTAATTTGAGACACTCTTTCTATACTCCAAGGCTGACCTCACTTTCTTCTGGCATCCCTCCTCATCTTATGAGTTTTCTTCCTGGTTATTTAAATTGTCATCCTCTCCCTTTTCCCTGGGCCACCTTGGCTCCATTCACCTGGTCTGTCTCTGTGGTGTTCACTAGCCTAGTGTAATGCATTTGCCAGTTTTTAAAACTATGTAGCCCCAAGTGCAATTTGGGCTCCATGATGTCAAGATTAGTGCTTATTTCATTTTCTCAATCCTATGTTCCTAAAACCTAGCTCCTGGCAGGAGGTGGATCCTAAAATAAATATTTGCAACTGAATGCCCTCCTCTAATTCTTTTCTTCTCATTGTAGACTTCATGAGAGAAATGATTCAAATTTATAACCAATTTCCCTCATGACATCTTTGCTCATCTATTTAATTAATATTACAATCTTCTCTGCCTGTTCCTTGTCATAAGTACACTGTGCTACATTTAAACAGAAGATTTAAGTGAATTATTGACCTGTCTATAAATATGGCTTAGAAAGCTTCAGTGCACATATTATACACCAATAGATATATTGCTTCTGAGGGAACTAGATCCAATATCACCTTTCAGAAGACCAGGCAGAGAAGTCATTTAGTGGTTACAATACCAACCTCATGGAATGCTATAGAAAAAAAAATCAGATTTCTCTTCCTACGTAATTTTTTATTTTTAAATAAGAAAAATTGCCCATGTATTCAAACAATGTGCATGTGGTATTTAGAGATATATTTCATTGATAATTATGTGAATGTGTGTATGTGTGTGTATATATATATATATATATATATATATATATATATATATATATGGATGTGCACATGAATGCAGGTATCTGCAGAAGCTAGAAAATGGTGTCAGATCCCTTGGAATTAGAATTACAGGCTCTTATAAGTACAACCATATACACAAGATATTGTCATTCATTTTTATAGCTCTTTTAAGGAGCTAGATTAACATGGGACTGAGAAAATAAAATAAGCAATAATCTTGACATCATGGAGCTCAAATTACACTTGGATTACAGATTCTCAAAAAGCATTACACTATGCTAGTATAATGACTTGGGTGCTGAGAAAAAAATCCGAGAACTTTGCAAGAGTAGTATGCACTCTTAGTCATCTCTCCAGCCTCACCACACACATATATACATATTTAAAATAATAAAATTCTTGGTTACCTTTGTGAAGGTACATCTGTACTCCTGGAGACTCCTCACACATCAGGTACATGACTGGGAGGAATTGAGTCAGAATTGATCTAGAAGTCTTTTCTCTGAGTACTAGGTTCTCACAGTACAGGGGAGATGCTCTACAAGCTACCAAGAGAAAGGCAATCAGTAGTTCAATGTACTCGTAGAGTCTATGAACCACGACAAAGATTCGACTGGCAAGATGCCTACACTGGTTCAATACTGGCGATTTTACCTTGGAGAAACCAACAACTGCCTAATTGGACTGGAGGCCTAATCAATAGGATGGAATTAATGCTTGTTACAATAAATCTCGCCAGGTATCTCTAACAGAAGAGGTCATAGACCTGAGAAATGAACTTGCTATTGCAATTTTTTGTGAAATTAATATAATATCTAACTGATAACTCTTAATACTTTTTATAACCACAAATAGATATAGGTCTCACCATCATCAAAGGTGCTTCCTTTTGAAACAGATGTAGACGATCACAGAGATCCACAACTGGTCAAAATGCAGAGAGTAAGTGACCAGCATACCTGACCCCAACTGGTAAAACAGCAATGGGACCCCCAATACCTCTCATATCTCTGGAGAAAATCATGGTAGAGGAGCCAGAAAAAAGTTGGAAGAGGCTGAAGACCAGAATGCCTACTGCAAGATATTGTCAGCTAGACATGATGGGAGTAAGTCATTCATGAAATCTCCACAATGTGGTTACCTGAACAAGACTGCTGTAATGATAGCACCAGTCAACATGGCAATGTGGACAGGAGAAATTCCACATGATCTCATGGAGCAGAGGTCCGGATGAATGGCTGCTGCGAAGAGAATCACTTTCCTCGTCCAAAGACAAGCTCCTGCATAATTTGTCCAACCACAAGTAGCCAGCAATGCACATGTGTATAAACAGAAAATGGACTCAGTATGGTGTGGGGTGCTAGAGATGCAGCACTCATGTATGTAGCTCTCGAGTAAATTTCAAAATACAATGAAATAATAAAATTAATCTATGTTTCATGTTGACTTTCCTATGATTTTTATCTTCCAAATTTTGTCCCCAAACAGACAGCCTTAAATATTCTCTTTACCAGGACCATTCATTCTCGGAAACACTGCTGTGACTTAGGTAGCCCTCCGTTTCCTAAATAACATACTGTTTATTTCGTCCTGTCTTTGTGAGCACACGCAACAATAATCAATAAAAATACATATAAATAAATAAGAGCTTTCTCTGTTTGATGAATTGTTCAATAGTATCATTTTTAAAACATAAAATGTATCTATTGTTTAAATTATTTCTGAGAGTTTATAAATCTGCAGATTTCATGAATGTGATTTTGAGGTCGGTCATGGAAGCTGGGTTCCTACAGGTTTTCTTTTCCTAATTGTGAGAGTTTATTTCAGTGGAATCCAGTTCTATTGATTCTTCCTGTCCATTACAGAAACATATTTTAAGGGAAAATTTTCATTTTCTGTCTCTGGGATTCTGAGATGGCCACTCAGATAATATACTTAATTTTACCTTTGTTGATGATAAATGTGATGTTAGGATAAATAATAAATTAGAAACAATGTAAATTCTGGACTTGAGCATGTTCAATAACTTAGCCAAGTGCCATTATAAAAGCTTCAATTTTGGACTTAAAGTGTGGATTATAATGATAAAGAATATTTTTTCTCCATTTGTTATTCCTCATTTTTACAATAAAAATATGTGTGTGTGTGGGCATGTATGTGTGTGAATATGATTATACATGTCTAAAGAGGTAAAAAAATGGACTTCGTTCCTCTGGAAGAGAAGTTACAGACAGTTCTGAGCCATGCAATAGGATACTGGGAACCAAACTTGGGTTCTCTACAAAAACAGCAAGTACTCAATTGCTAAGCTATCTTTCCTTCCTCTTATCTACAAAGTCTTGGTCTCCTGTTCATGTTCATGTTTATAATCCATTTGATATGAACAGGAAGACTTCGAGGTGGGGATTGAGGCATTTTAGGCTCATAGGAAAAGCTGAGAAACGCAGAGGGTGAGAAATGCAAACTGAGTTACCTAAGGATTATGGCCCAATTCTAAACTAACTTTCTGAAGTAAATTTTACTGAAGCTTACACAAGTACAGGGCCATATGATATGCTAGATATTTAAAATTAATAAAAGTACATTGCTAGAGAAATGTCTCGCCAGTTAAGAGCAATTGCTGTTCTTCCAAATAATCCCAGTTCAGTTCCCAGCACACAAGTTGGTCAGCTTACAACCACCTATAGTTCCAGCTCCAGGGGACCTGACACCCTTTCTGAACCTTAATGGTACCTGCACGCATGCTGCATATAGATACATACATATAAATAAAAATAATTCTTTTAGAAACTAATACAGTTAATTCACAATTATATCATGACAGATTGTTTATATTTTGCACTTATTCTTAAATATTTGGATTTTATATTATTATTATCCTTAAATCAAGGATCAAGGATTATGGTACTAATACTTATGTCCATTCTCTCTCTTTTTTTTATCTCTCCCTACCTTTCTCTTTTTCTCACTCTCTCTTTTTCCAGCTACTTGAACTATTTCAATCACAGAATGTTCAAGGTGAAAAGGCCACTACAAAAAGTACCCCAGTTTATAAACCTACATGCATTCCCTCATAGGCAAGTTTAAATTTTTATCATCAAAAATTTATAATCAGACAGAATTAACAAAGATCAAGTACATACCATAAAAGGATGGATAAACCCTCAAACATACGCGAGTGGGCTCAGAATCACAGGATCCCCTTCATGCCCTTAAAAACAACCATGAAAAGAAAGTAGTATTGTTTTTTTCTGACAGCAGTGATTAAATGATCAGCCAGACTGGCTGGAACTCTAGGAACTCTAAGAGGTGAAGTAAGTAGTTCTGCTATTTTGGTGTGACATTTGGGGGTAAGTAGCGGAATAAGTTATATCAGAAAGTGTTTATTGATTGGAAAGTTTCTAATTGGTTCCCTATTGATGCACGCTACCATTGTTTCTAGTGCTGGTTATTCTGGATGGAACTAGGATGACATTTGAAACATGGTCCAAGCCAATCAATTTTATTGGGTAGTAAAAATATATCTTCTTATTTTTAGATTGCATACTGGTTATAAAGTTTGGACATCTACTTCCATCTTTATAATTAGAACTCGAAGTGCTAACTGAATGCTGTCTACTAAGACAATTACTTAACATGTCCATTATCAGCCTTCACATTGACACTGTGGGGGAAGTAAGCATCATAATTATTCCCACTCTGAATAAACAACTCAAAGAGAGACAGCTTGAACTCAGTGAGCAATTCACTAATAATGATGATTATGCCACAGGAGTGCCCTGAGAGCATGCACATCGCAGCAGTGCATCACTTTTCAGAAGCAGATACGCTCCGAGAAATATGTTGTCAGGTTATCTGTTAGAAGGAGAGCATCATAGAGCAAGGTCACGCAAGTCAAGAGTACTACAATGTCACTAGGTCCCTAGATGATATAAGTATTTGGGACCACTGTTATACAGAGGATCAGTCCCTGGCAAAAGTCACTGTAAGACATATGGCGATATTTAGAAAAAAAACTTCTTGCCATGCTGTTTACACTCGATGGACATCGTATTTACTCTCAAACTGAACAGTAGAAATGGAAATAATGTAGAAATAAAGATCTTCTATGCTACACTCAATGAGTAATAGTGGTTTAAAGAATGTGATATATATATAAAGTTTGTTGAGTATAAGTATTAACTTGATCAAACAACTGTCAAATTTATCACCAAACTTCTTATTATTTACCTTTAATTCACAATCGGTCAAAAAGATCTGAAAGGTTATGGTTCAGTATTCGCATTAATTTCCATTCTACTTTCCAAAGTAATTTAGAAAAATAATAGCAGTAACAGAAATCAAAAGTATGGGGGCAAGCAATAATAGACCTCTATATTCAGAATCAACCTCCCCCAAGAAGAATGGGATTCACTTACTTCTGGTGTACCTTCTTTGTCAACATGCCTGAGTTCAGAGTGGTCTGTCAGCAGCTTGTATTTAGTAATATATATGTATATACAGATACAGATACAGATGTAGCAACAATTGATGAAAAAAGAGGCAATGAATTTGAGAGATAGCATGGAAGTCTTAGGAAGGAAGAAGAAGGGTGTAATGATGTGATTATAGCATAATCTCAAAAATAAAATCATTTTTTTATAGAGCACGTACTGTTCTTATGTAAGACCCAATTTTGGTGTCCAGAACCTGCCACTAGTGAATAGCCAAAAATGCTTTTCTGCTTTAATTTTATGTATTTATTATTATTTAATATGCTTATTTATTGATTTATTTGTTTTTTTCAAGACAGGGTTTCTCTGTTGTAACTCTGGCTGTCCTGGAACTCACTCTGTAGACCAGGCTGTCCTTGAATTCACAGAGTCTCGCTTGCCTTTTCCTACTCAGAAGGCTGGGATTAAAGGCATGTGCCAGCACTGCCCGGCTCTCTACTTTAATTTTAAACCTGAGTATTCACTATCTGGGGCAAAGAGAAAATATAGAATGCCATCGTTATTATTTCTAATCTCTGTATGTGCTTTTATGTTGGAATTCTTCCATTTAATGTAGAGATTTTGGCATACATCTTTTTTAATATTTTGAATTGACTATCTCAAAGTGTTTGTTTTCCTTTTGATACACATGTGCATCATTTGCAGCTTCTGGTTTTCATGAATAAAACTATTTTATCCATCTGAGAGCAAAACAACATTAATTTAAAACCTAAAACTTGGAAACCACAAATGGAAACCATAGGGGAGGCATTTTAATCTATATCTATAGGATTCCAACCTCAGGAAAGATGAACAAAGAAGGGTGAAGCATGTTAAAAAGCATTTACAACTCAGAGGTGATAACAGGCATGCTAGTTCCCACTAGTAAACTCTCATATCAGGGAGGTTGAGGCAAGATGATTGTTCAAAGTTTGAGATACTCTTGAGCTACTTAACAAGTTCCTGGCTAGCCTAAAAAAATAAAAACAAAATTAACTAACCAAAAGTTTATCAACCAACAACTAACTAACTATCTTTTGCACATAAGAACTAACTATCTTCTGTGCATCAGAACAATCGAGAATCTATGAGTGTGTTAAGACAAAGCTTTAGTGTACAAATATCAACTAAATACACAAAATACATTTTAATGTCCCAAATCTTTAGCAATCAGAGAAATGCAAATCACAACACATTGAGATTCTGTCTTCCTTCAGTTAGAATGGTTATCATCAAATTAATGAACAAAGACAAACATTGATGAGGTTGAGGCAGAGATGGACCCTCATACACTGCTGATGAGATGTAAGGTATTACAGATATTTTGGAAATCAAACATTTGGACATCCCTCAAAAGTATATAAATTTGAATTTTATTCAGTTGGGTAGATGAATAACATTCTGTTTATAAGGGAAAGTGAGCTGGTCTGGAAAGCATTGTTTTAAATAAAATATCTCCGACTTAGGAAGAAAACATCACATACGTGGAGGAGAGGGGTAGCATCACAGTAAAGTGAGATCAATGTGGATATGGAAGGGAACAGAAAAGCCAAATAAAGGTCAGAGAAAGAATTAAATGTGATCTCAGTACATCATACTCACATCCGGAAATGTCATAAGTAAACTTCTTCCTTTCTATAGTTAATGTGCATGATTTAAAAATTGTTCTTTCTAGTTCAAAAAGACAGAATTAAATTATGACTAGGAATAAGCAGAGAGCCCCTGACTGAATTAGTGAGTTACTGAACCACAGAGTATTCTACCTCAAACTAAGCTGGCTTGGAGTTGAAAGTTAGGTTTAATAGGAATTCCTTATGAAGCACATTATTATTTTTTGTTTTCGAAGAGACATTAACAAGACAAAAATATGAAAAGAAACAACACAAGTGCAAATTAATTATTCATTAAATCTGGCCCCTAGGGTATTTCTTCTTCCTAAAGCACCTCTGGTTTCAGTGGACTTTAATTGTGTACATCAAGGAGTGTTATTAAAATTTTAAAAGTTTAGCATACTTCAACACTATTCTGTGAGTTCATATTAGCTCAGTGGAAGTCCCTCTCACATAGGACCTTTCCAGCTAATTTGTTCCTAATGTAGGTAAATAAAATTCCTCTTTAAGTAAACTCATCAACCACTACTAAAGCTAACAGTAGAAAAACAAAGCAGAACCAAAGGGCTCTGAACATCAACTGTGTCTAGGTAATGGTACAGAGCATCAAAGATACAGATGGCTTCTCTGTTAAGCTTGCATCATTATCTCCCTGTAAACCCAAGCATTGGGAGCTAGAGCACAATTAGAATGAAGATCTAGACTATTGCGTAGTAAATTGTGCAGTTCCAATTTCCTCTTTCCTTTTAGAATGCAAATGTGGTTTGACCTGAGCATCTATTCCAAGAAACTAGGGAAAGCAATGGTATCACCCAACTGTGTCCTCTGTAGCACCAACCACAGAGAAAAGAATTAAAGGGTTAGTGAGTAAAATGTAAATTGTCGTCTTCTGGTGGTCACGCTGCACTGGAAAGTAGAGAAGAGAGTACATGAAACTGGAATTTCACACTGCACATCAGGAGACAGGAGTTTCTTGGGTCTCTAAAATTGTATCAGCAAATTTGGAAATTTCTCTGCATGAAAGTATGTTTGGCCCAGAGATACAGTTTAGTCTTAGAGTGCTTGCCAAGCATGCCAAGGCCTCAGGTACCATCTACTGCAGGAAAAGAAAGGGTAACCTACTAATAAGTGCTCTGCAATGATAGCAATTGAAATCCACTTTCTTCCTGCCAGGGATTCTCACTTGCCTCTTGAAGGAAACCTCACAGTGATAGGGTGAGATTAGGGTTAGGGATGAGATCTTTATTTTACAACTGTGAATATGATGACTTTATTAAAATGTTGTATTTGTATAGAATCATTGTTCTTATAGTGGCATGAATATGGATAACTTTATCTGTGCAGTTCCTTCTGGCACGGGTTTACACACAGAGCATGATCAAATCTTCAACATCTTTTGTGTGTTTGTGTCTGTGTGTACTTATGTGTGGAGGCAAGAGGTTCACATCAGGAGTCTCCTTCTACTGCTCTCAGTATTGTCTTTAAAGAAAGGCTGTTTCATTGAAATAGGAGCTCACTGATTCACTAGAGTGATGGCTAGTGCAATCCGGGAATCCTTCTATGTCCACTTTGCTAGTCAGTGCTGGAGAGCATGTCTGGCTTTTTTATATGCGTCTTTGGGATCTAAACTCTGGGCTTCTTGAGAGTGTTGCAAGCACTTTACCTACTGAGCCATCTTATCAGCCTCATATCTAGCTTGAATTCCAATCAACTCACTGGAAAAGAGAAGTAAGTAAAACCAATTCCAGTATTTAAACTATTTTCAAATAAAATGGCCATTTACTTTGCAACAAACACAAATAATAGAGTCCTGTGAATATACATATGGGAAACACGTTGACCATGATTGAATCCAATTTTCTACTTTCATATCAACAATTAAATTATATACTCAGTCCCCAAATAAATACATTTACTTTCTGTCTATATGATGGATTAGTTCTTGGCTGTCTGGATAATGGTGCCAGTAAGCATTATAATATGTAGCAACTCTGTGCAGGGATGACAAGAGGAGATATTCCAACTGCTAGAGTCATGGATTAACTGCAAACTTCTGACTTCCTTTTTAATATTAGTAATATGGACTCATAAAGCTTTGAACGATGGATGACGATAAAATATGGATATAACGATATACAGAAAATATTGTCAGTAGTTGTCATGAGCTATATAAATCAAGCTGGAGATGCATTTTACCACAAGTGTCTCAGGAGGGCACCAAATGAGAGGAGTGTATTGCATACCTGAACTCCACCATGATCATTGTCTCAAAGTTATCATTAACTTCACCCTCTGGATAGTTATACATTTATGAAAAGTAAATTTTATTATTTTTAACGTGTAAGTATACATATACACATGTGTGAACTATTTGTTTTGTATGTAGTTTGAGTACGTATGCTCATGGGAGTATATATATGTGTGCATGTGGACATGTAGAGACCTGAGGTCAATGTCAGATGCCTTCATCAATTGCTTGCACCTCATTTTTGTGAGATAGATTCTTTCACTGAACCTGGAACTTACCCACCGGTTAGGTTGTATGGCTGGTGAACTTGAAGTATCTTCTTGTCTCTGCCTCTTCTTATTGGCATTTTACATGGGTTCTGGAGATCTGAATTAAGGTGCTGCAAACACCTTATGACCTCTGCCATTTACTCAGTACCTAAACATAATTATTGCTAAGAATATCTGTATCTGCCTATGTGCTTGGCTTTAAGGATGAACAGATAAGCCGTTGCTCACAACCTCATCAGGAAAAGGCAAGAAGACAAATACAGTACAATGTGCAAAATGGAATTCGTCTTCTTCCACCAGCACAAGGAAAAATAAGGAATGAGCTAGGGACTGCTTAGCAACTTCATTTTACTCATGTTTTGTTTCTCAGACTGTTTTTCATATCACAGGTTCTTTTCCTTTCCGTTTGAAACCTTAACCCATTGAATTCTATTCATCACCGCTTCCTTATGTTTCTATCGTACTAGAAAATGGGTGACAGGAAGTTTCCATTTAAGGTATGTTACCTGTATCAATTTATCAGACTAAACATGTAGAAAAGGCAGGAATTAAAGTTGTTTTCAAGCCATCTTTCCTTTCTAGAGGCCGATAATCTAGACTTTCAACACCCAAGTCTAGAATTCCCTCCATTCTAGACTTTGTGAACTAAAATTACAAGTTATTAAATACGTAGGAAAATTTCAAGGTTATTTTATACGACAATAAACTATCTTACTTACTGAACACCCAGCTGGGGTACAGGACAATTTGTTAAATGGATCCCATGTTTATATCAAGAGTCTAGAGATCTTTTCTACCTCTGCACCCAAACGGCCGTTTGATGGAACTAACTCTCCATTGCTATATTTTCTACTCTCTCTTGAAGGAGTTGTGTTAGAGAGAAAACGTGCTGGGGTCATGCTGCACATCTCCTAGGCTCTCATCAATTGAGAGCATTGGACACATGGGGGTAACTTTGAACTATTGGGAATCAGTGAACAGGGGGAGCAGGAAACCTACTTGAAAAGAGTACTTTGTTTAGCAAAGGACCTTCAGATGTAAATCAGGCCTTCCTTCAGAGATCTGGCTCATGCAGTGTATGACTCAGATTTTGCTCCATTGGGCAGCAAATGGGGAGTTCTAGGTGCTGGGGAAGGGGACAGAAGACAGATGCTAGTAATTAGAAACAGAGAAAGGCAATGATGTTTATACTCTCACCTGTTTATTTCACAAATACTTAGATAAAATTAGTGTTTATGAAGAACATAAATAAATATAAAGTTAGGAAGAAAAATTTAATTGGCAATAAACACAATTAATTTTTTTCTACTGAAATATTAAGGAGTGTACAATTAAAAATCAAAGTTATCAACATTTTACATGAAGAATTTAAAATATTTTACTCAAATATTGCTAGTTTATACAATGAATCTCTCTGTAGAATATACTAGATATACTATAGTAGACTATGAATACATACAGAGAGATATATAGATGTTTAAATTTTTTTTAAATTTATGTGGAATGTGTCTGTGTTTGTGTGTGTGTGTGTGTGTGTGTGTGTGTGAATGCATATATATATATGCATATGCTTATGGAGATTAAAGGACAAGTTGGAGGAGTTAGTTCTCCCACTAGGAGAGTCACAGGGATCAAATTCAAGTTTTAGTTGCAAGTACCTTTACCTGTTAAGCCATCTTGATAATCAGGTACATAATTTGTAAATGCAATAGTTTTAACTGTGAAATATGACTTTACTTTACTTAGTATTTGTAGTTGTAGATTTACCAGATGTAGATGTTGATTCAAAGGCAGAGAACAGATTTTTTTTTTTTTTTTTGCCTAATTTAATCACTGGTTCTAGCTCAGAAGCCTGGAGCCCTAGAGAATTTTGGCCTTTTCAGAATCTGTTCTTAAGCTTAGAACTGGAAGGCTTCAGCCGTCATACAATCTAGGACATTTAACCTGCTAGCCTGGGCACAGAAGCATTCAGACTTCTGAAATCTACTGCTGAATGAGCACTTTGACTAGCTCCCTGAATTCTTACTCCTCTGGTTCAACTCACTCTCCATTATGGGCTTCTTCTGTGAGATCTGCTGTGTCTCCTTGTCTCTCCCTGAAAGACACTGCTCTGTCCTGCCTTTGTAACTGACTATTTCAATTGAATTCAGTAACTGTGCTGTTAACTCTCTCTAGCCTCAGCTTCTGCAACTCTTCTGTAACTGACTCTTCAATTTACTCTGTTAACTGCTCCTCAACTGACTCTTCTTACTCACTCCTCTGTCTGCTTCTCAACTGACTCTCAGCCTGCTTCTTGACTGACTTTTCTTACTGACTGCTTCAACTGACTTCTTCAACGGACTCCTATGTAACTCTCTTTAACTGAGCTAAGAGCCCATATTTTCTAGTGAGAGTTGGGCATATCCTTCCTCTGCTAACTCTTCCTCTGATTAGTCACTTTGTCTGCCATTTACTCTGACTCATCTCAGATGTCACTTCCTGTGTGACACTGACTCTTGAGCTCTGCTTCCTGTGCCTGCTTTTATATTGTTTTTCTTAGGGATTAAAGGCATGGACCACCCTTGTCTTCTGAATATTGGAATTAAAGATGTTTACTACCACTGCTTTCTGAATACTGGAATTAACAGTGTTTCTACATTCCATCCAGACCACACAAACCTCTGAATGTAGACCCCTGGAATACAGACCCTTACTTTTCACAGGGCTATGCCTCTACAAATATTCTATCCTATGAACATATAAAAATATGCATAATTATTCCCAACTGTTACACATTCAGATGCTTTCCTTTTGCTTGAGATCAAAGCCCTAGCCTCCTGATGGCTTGGAGAACTGGGATCGCATAGCAACTGAACTAAATACTTGTCATCATCTTTTAATGTCATTTTCATGGGAGATTTTGACACCTACTGTACTTTGGGTAAGTCAATTATCCTATCCGTAAAAGCACAAATTGGAGCATTGAACAAGCACCATCTTGTTTTTCTTAGGACAGGCATAAGGGTGGTGTTACAACTTGAATCTGAAATTTCTGTCATTCAGTCCACGTTTTGAAGCCCCTGTCCTCAACCTGTCTTGCTGCCTTAAAGGTTGTGAGAACAGTGGAATGGTGAGGCCTGACTGGTGGAAGAGTTACCAGGGGTAAGTCTTTGAGGCCTCTTCTTTGTCATGTGCCAAGCATAAAGTGAACAACATCTGCCTCCCACTCCTGCAACAATGCTTTTCCCACCATGATGGATGGAAACGTCTGAGACCATTAGCTGAAATGAATCCTTCTACCCTTAAGTTGATTTTGTGGACTTATTTGGTCCCTGTGAAACAAAATAGCTATTATAAACAAAGGAATAAAAATATTTCCTAATATCAAACAACTCACAGTGATTTGGGAAGGTGTGTTTCTAACAACATGTAAATGCTAATAGAAAAGCCGTCAGGCGGCTGTATAATATCAGAGGGTGAGCTGCTACCTCGGTGGTCACTAGAGTGGGCTCAACAAATATGACAGGGAATTTGTGCTTGTCTCATTTCGGTTCTACTTAAGTGACCCTCACCCCTACAGATAAACAAATAGAGCCCTATTTTCAAAAACACAGTACTATTTGTGTAGAAGTTAAATTATCAATAGGCATTTACCCAGATGACCCTCAAGAAATCAGTCTGGTTGAAAAGAACAATATAAGAAAAAGAAAACAGCACAGAATATATGACTATTAACTGGCACACAATATAGAAATTAAACAGCAAGGAGCGTTGGAAATAAAGCCAACTGCTGATTTGTGCTTATAAATTTCAAGACTGCATGGTGATTGTCTATGTTGGGGAAAGAAGGTAGAAGAAGTCAGTTTATTTCCATGAAATGGGAACAAGGGCTGCATGGATGCCCATGGAAGGGGAAGATGTATGTGTCCTTTTTAAATGCTTTTCTTGGGTTGTAATCACATTTGGGCATGGCGATGAGCCTTCATCATTGGTTTCTCTTCCTATTTCTTGAATATGAGAATGAATGGAAAGCTCAATGCATGGGCTTGGGCTGAAGGGAAAGGAGAGAATGCTCTGTTGTCCTTTATTGCAGTCTCTATGAGTTCTCTCGCCTCTTCAAAAGTATCTGCAGAAGGTACCCTCACGTACTAATAGTTGTCAGTTTTTGTGTTAGCTGCTGATGTTCTCACTAGTTCAGTGTCCTGTGGGGGAAGAACGTTACGGCCAAAGGTAATTTAAGTTTGTCCTTGTCCCTCACCGCATAACACAATGCTATGCCTGTGTTTGCATCACTGATTCTTTCCACTGCTCTCCTGTTCGGTAGTGAGACAGCTGTAAAAGCTGTCACCTCTCTCTGTTGTTTCTGGACAAGCTATTTGTTTGTATGACCATTTCTTGCATCATTATTGTGATAATATTCTAATCTTAGAATCCACGAGGAGGAGACAGTCCTAGCGGTGAGACAGAGCAGGAGCAATATGGACGGATTCAGAGCAACAGTGTCAGAACAGCTTACCAAGCTAATGCTCTCATGATGGTAGACTTGAGAAATTGATAAATAGTAGTCCTGGACTTAAAAGATGTTCTTTATTCTTTTGCATTGTGGAGGAGACTCTGCTATTGAAGAAGATCTCACATAACTCAAGCACTGTGATGCAGATATTATTTAATATGTAAATAACACTCACTGAGGTAGTAGTTTTCTTTATGACGTATGGGTTGCTTGTGTGGGAAAGTGCAGCTTCTGAATCACTGCAACAGGCGTGTTTCGATATTCACCTGAAGTGCTGAAAACACATAAAATGATTGGAAAGTAAACACGTGGGATTGGGCAGTCGCCGAAGAAAGTCTGATCTTTCAGTGAGTTTTGTGGATGAGTCTGGGGAGCAATGTACAGGTATTTCAAAGAGGAGCTATTTCCACTTAGCAAACCAGAGTGTAGGGAGTGGGTATGAGGAAATTGTAATCAAAGACGAGCCTGGGGAGAGGGGACATTGTGCTGTGGTGTTGAGATTAGATTAATGAAAGAGCAGATCCAGGGAAAGGGAGGTGGAAATCGCTCATTGAGTTTCCATTCTCAATCCTATTTCTATTTGTCTAGTTTAAGGCAAGACGATGTGAAGATTCATCACATAACCAAATGACATGGCTGGCTTCATCAACTAATACGGAAACATTCCCGTTTGCTCCCTTATATATTTTTGTTTTTAAAGACGGAATGTCTAAATTGCTGCATTTCTGTATCTTGTAGTATTTAGACTTGGCTTAGGGGGGCAGATACATAATAAATCAAACTGGTGTTTTGATTTATTGTGGTCTGGGCTTGAGCATGTACAGGTTTATGTGTATGCATGTCAAGACCAGAGGTCAACTTTGGGTATTGTTCCCCCAGCATGCTTCACCTTGTATTTTTGTGATAGGGTCTCTCATGCCCCACACTTGCTCATGTGGCTCTGAACCCCAGGGATCCTTTTGTCTCCATTGATCAGTGAGGCTAGGAAATCTGCATGTCTCTGTCTCCCCAGGGTTAGGATTACAAATGTGCCACCACATTCAGATTTTTCACTGGAATGTGAGGATCAAGCACAAGTTCTAATGGTTGGATGGCAAGCAAGTTACCAAATGAGCTATCTTCCCAATTTGGTTTTGATGTGATTGGTGAATTTAAATACCTTTAATAAAAATAATCAAGAGCTTGATTAATACTGTTCAGAATTAGATGTTTCTTTTATTTTAAAAATAGCTATTTTAGGTCTATTTAATACAAGTATTTTTATTGAACTCCTATTCTAATCACATATAAAATGAACAGTTCATTTGCTCTGAGAGTGTTCATGATGTTATGATCTCATTCACCATGGTCTCATTTCAAAGCATTTACATTGTACCAAAGAAGTAATTGATCACACTCAGCAGTTTCTCCCATTCTCCTCCTCCTACTTTGGCCAACATCAATCTGCGTATTTTGTCTAGATATTAATCAGTCTTGGAGTTTCATATTCATCTATTTAGATTGTGAATTCCCACTTAGTATCTGTCTTCTTTTACCTAGAATAATATATTCTAGATTCATTCATATTGGAGCAGGTATCAGTACCTTATGGGTGAATGATATTTTGTTTCACAGATATATAAAATTTTATGCAGCCATTCTTCAAATGAAGGACAATCAGTAGCCTTTATCAATAGTGATTTTTTACAAATGGTGTGGCTGTGAAAACGTGTGTGTGCTGTTTGTGTTTCAAATTTCAATTCTTGAGTTGACTAAAAGACTGATAGTCTCATAGTATGATTAAATATTTGGGTAACTACTGAGTTATGCTTACCAAAAACTGTATCATTTAGCCTTCCTATTGGCAGGTTCTAATTTCTTGGAATTCTGGCAAACACTTGATAATTTCCATTTCTGAATTTTAAACTCTAGCCATTCTAGCTGGGATAAAATGATACCTTGTTTGATTTAGATTAGGCTTTGATCATTAATAGTTATACTGGCATGGCTTATGTATTTATGATTTGCATGTTTTCTTTAGACAATGATGCATTTTAGTCAAGGGTCTAGTACTTACTTGGGTGGGCTGTCTTTTATATTTTTGATTGTGCATATATAGTTATATATCAATATATTTTCTAATATTTCAAAATTTTATTTGAAAATACTTGTCTAGTTCTGCTTACTTTTCATCGTGCAATACTCTTGAATGAATAAGGATCTGTATTTTTAAGCAGTCTAATATGTGTGTGTGTGTGTGTGTGTGTGTGTGTGTGTACGCGTGCATTTGAATATCTAGGGGATTATTGCCAAATCTAAGATTATGAAAATGTACAATTAACTTTTCTGAGATTTCACAGATTTACTTTTTTGAAAAGTTATTGTTTAACTACTAAAATTTTATGTGGCATGAGACAATATTTTACCTGGGTATTTTGTCTGTAGACCCATAGAATTCTAAATTCTACATAGTTGTTCCTATCTATCTGTCTATCTATCTATCACCTAATTTTCCATCTATTCACCTATTTATCAGAAGTCACTTTTCTTCTGCATTAAATGACCTTGGTCACAACCACTTTGCTATCCGTGGTTGTGCTTCCTTCTTGTGTTTCAATTCTATCCCACTGATCTACATGCCTAACTCTGTGTCAGTGCCCCACTGTGCTGGTGATATAACCCATGGCCTCCTCAAACCTGAAGGAAGCATTCTGCTACTCAGCTATATCCCTGGGCACTTGGTACCCCAACTTTACTATGTAGCTTTAGAGTAGCTGTTTTAATGTGGAACATAGAATATTTTTTCAATGTGATCTTAAAGACATGATAATCCGTGAAGAGTTTAGAAGCATTCCTTCATAATAAGATTAATTTCTTAAATGGCTCTTCAGAGTAGGGCATATTATGTAAATATGTTAGTGAAAGCTATTGAAATAGCAATTTTGCTTCTACCTTCTCTTCAGATTACTTTGAACTATGGCTAACTGTTACTGAACTGTTGAAGAAGGGATATTTATTATCTCTGTGGCTTTTCTGGGTGGATGGTAAGGGCCCACATGGATCCAATGCAGAAATTGCCAACAAAGACAATTTTATGTTCTCAAATTGCAAAATTCAAATAATCAATAGAAATCAATGTGGATATAGAAAAGGGAAAGATATGAAAATGATTCGAATCCTGAAACAAGACAATGATATAAAGCATGTTGGACCATTCACAAAAGAAATCATAGAAAAGGAACTGAGCAAGTGCAGTCTTGAACGGAATGTTTACTAGGACACTCAGAGAACACATCTGATGTTGCTTCTACTAAGATCTTTCTTCATGGAATAATGCTTGTTTAATATTCTAGGGCTTTACTTAAAAAGAATTAACAGGAGGATTGAAAGAGCTAGAGGAACAGAACGTGTTCTGTGAGAGAATGCCTTCTAGATATGACAGGGATATTTCACCCAGTAAATGTCATTAATGAGGTGACTTAAATAAGACCTACATAATGACAATACCAGTGGCATGTCAATGTAAATGGGGACAATTCCAGAAGGCCTCACCACTAGATGAAGAACATCAGGGAATCACTGATTGCTGAGAAAAGAAGAATTTAGTTTTCTCTTGGACAAGTGCCTGTTCAAGTAGTCATCCCTAAACACACGCATGTATAGGACTAGCATTAAATAGATCCAGAGGTTTTATATATGTAGCAATAATTGTAAAAGAAAGGGTCATGAATTTAAGAGGGAGTGGGGGCCCATGGAAGAAAATAGTATAAAATAATATACGTATTTATGAGATTCTCAAAAAATTAAATAAAAAATGTTTAAGATCCTTTAAGATTTTAAGATCCTTAATTTCCTGTCTAGCAATATTCTATTTATCTTTGAAAATTACATGCAATGCATTTTGAACATATCCATTCCTAACTCTTCCAATAACTATCTTCTCTACCTTCCCATCCATTTACAGCCAATTTTGAATCATCTTCTTTTTCTTTTCTTTTCATTTCCCATATAGTACAGTTTCTGTTACCCAGCTAATCTTGGGTGTGAGTCCTTTCTTGGCATGTGGTTGATGTATCAGAGGTAGCATCATTAAAGCAAAGTGACTCTTCTTCCAAAATCTATCAAATTTCAATAGCTCACACACACACACACACACACACACACACACACACACACACACACACACACACTAGAATAGCCAATAGGATTATTTTGCCTTCTTTTTAAATATTTTATTTAAAATTATATGCACACAGTATGCTGGGTATTTTCCTATATCATCCTCAAATTTAATCCTTCAAGAAAAGGTCTCTAGCTGTACGTGAAACTTACAACTTTGGTTAAGCTGGTGGCCAGCAAGGTTCCAGAATCCACTTAAGCTATGGTTGCAGAAAAATCACTGTCCGTACTGAATTTATACTTAAGTGCTGGGTTGTTCAAGCTCAGATTTTCATGCTTTCTCAGCAAATGCTGTTACCCACTAAAATACCTCTCCAATCCCAAATTCAATACACTTCACATATTATTTTAAAACCAATAGTCAACTTATAGCAGTTGTTTAATATTTTAAATAATGTAAACATTTAATGCACTGTATAGTATTTCTACCTTCTGTCACACTCTCAGGTTGGTGATTTGTCACGAACAAGAAGTTTAATCTACCCTTTATCAGGTACAACTCTAGTGAACGTAAAAGAAAAAATATCCACTCCCTTGAAGGGTGGCAGCTACAGTTCATTCTTGTAGTCAGTGTCTCTTCTCTTGATGCCTCTGTTTAGGCTCACATTGTAGCACATGTAAGGGAACTGAAAGAAATGACCATAAGAAGGTTGGGATACAAGAGATGGTGACAGCAGACAGGAGTTAGGAGTAGCGGAGAACCAAACAGTCATCATGGAAAGGCATCACACTTTGTCAATATTAGGCCTTCATATACTAGGCATCCTGTTAGTAATTATGGTACTGCAATCCACTTCTGCAATGAAGTGTGCTTTCTAAAAGTCAGGATACTCAGTGCTGATGAGTCTGCAATACAATGGCCCTTCCAGCTCATTTGTACATTTGGTTGTGAAATTCTACAGGCTCAGCACTTTTGTCTTGAAAGCCTGAGGACAAATGTGCATTAAAATTCATTTTGCCTGAATGTTAGAAAGTTAAGACAATATATATCCATCGGCAGTCTCTGAAGGACGAGTCTCTAAACAGTTTACTAATTCTGTAGCAAAATATGTGTACATTTCTAACTAGAGCAAATCAAATTTATAATGAGAACATGAAAAAATGAAAGGAAATTAGCTTTTGCCCATCCAAGAACTGACTTCGTCCTTACTAAGGCTGTACCATTTTTATTTTCATATTTTTGTACGTGATCAGTTTCATAGAATACCACACTCAGACGAGGTCAAGCTGAGACAACGATAAAGTGAAATAGAATAAACTAGCATTGTCGGACCTATAAATAATGAAAGAAACAGGTTTAAATATTTATTTTTCTTAAAGGGGTAATTTATATGTCTTTTTACTTACTTATAAGTTATTAAGATATCTAATTTCAATCACTCCTCTTTGCTAACAACATCCAAGCTGGAGATGTCTCTCTTCCTCCATGGTCTATCTCCAGTTCACCCACTGGAGGCCTGAATCTTGCAGTAAATTCTTTATAACCCCTCCTCGCTGTGGCATTTTATGGGTGGTAAAGTACCTATTGCCAAAGACACACTTAGGGCACAGGACTCAGTTGAATCAAGTTAGATATCCAGAATATCCAGATTCCTGTAATCAAGCTCCCATAGTACCAAAAAGTATGTGCCAAGGGATGGACAAAAACAATAATCTGACCCAGCTATCATACCTATGAAATACAACACTGACCAGCATGACAAGATATAACTGAAGGAACAATAATGACGCTCATATCTTGGCAGGAAACAACAATTATCTAATTGGACTTGAGGCCCACTCAACAGGAGGGCAATCATGCCTGGTCCTAGAAACCTATGCAGCTAGTCAGGCTAGGTGAAGCCATGGATCTTAGAAGAGAACCTACTGCCACCATTTACCAAACCAGAATCAGTACCGAAGTATATCATAAAATACATTGTTCTACTCACAGACAAGTGTAGCTGTCTCCCATTATCTCTTCCTCATCGAAACAGCTTCTCTTCATGGTAAATGGAGACCATGACACAAAACCACAACTGAATACAATGCAGAGACGAATGGATCATGAGAAGCCCAGCCTTAGTGAATGAAACTTCAACACGACTCTTGCATCTAAAAGCTCAGAGAACATCACAGAAAAGAAGAAAAAAAGATTGTGAGAGCCAGAGGACCAAGAAATCTGATGTGAGATTCTAAACTCTTCTAGAATTGGCTACCTAGACAAGGCCTAAACAGTAACAATACCAATAGACATGAAGAGGAGAAACTATGAAGTCCCACCCCTTGACAAAAAATTACAGGCATCTGATGACTGTTGAGAGAAACTTAATCTCACCCAGAGATGAACCCCTTAATTGATTACCTAATAGAAAGTGGTCAATGCCTCAAACCATATATACATATACAACAAAATAAGACTCAGCCGGCCTATCTATCTATCTATCTATCTATCTATCTATCTATCTATCTATCTATCTATTTCTATCATCTATCTATCTATCTATCATCTATCTATCTATCTATCTATCACCTATCTCTCTCTCTATTTATCATCTATCTATCATCTATCATCTATCTATCTATCTATCTATCTATCTATCTATCTATCATCTATCTATCATCTATCATCTATCTATCTATCTATCTATCTATCTATCTATCTATCTATCTATCTATCTTCTATCTATCTATCTTCTATCTATCTATCATCTATCTATCTATCTATCTATCTATCTATCTATCTATCTATCTATCATCTATCTATCATCTATCTATCTATCTATCATCTATCTATCTATTTATCATCTATCTATCTATCATCTATCTATCATCTATCTATCTATCATCTATCTATCAATTATCTATCTATCTTCTATCCATCTATCTATCATCAATGTAACAATAATAAAGAAGGAGAGACCATCAATTTGAGAGGGGTGGGACAACATGGGAAGGGCTAGAGAGGGAGAACATGAGGAAGGTTTAGAGGAAGAAAGGGAAGGAAGAATAATGTAAATGTCTGCAGGTACATTTCTACTCATCGTGAAAGGCTTTGACATTTTAAGTCATATCAGTTCAGGTCAGCTTTTGACACCCAATGAGTTTTAGTAAGTCAATTTTTACGATCAAGTGAGGAAAACTTTTAAGGCAATGTTGATTTAGATTTTATAGTCTCAAAAATGTCTTTGTATACTTCATAACATTTTTGGGAATATTTGTCAGCATGTATCTAGGGGTAAAAATATGGGTATGGTTATCCATCATTTCATATAAGGAAATATAAAATTTTACTCTTGTGGCATGATGTATGAAAGCTGATATCCTAAAATAAAAGTAGGTATCATAAGCTATGGAGCTACATTAGAGAACATGTTATGCAAAAATATACATCACATAGCAAGAATTTTGGTGACAGAGGAAATAGTTGTGATATAGTGTTGAATCTAACCAAAACCACAATATTATATGCTAAGCAGAAACTCATGGAAACTTTCCAAATGAAAATACCAGACAGTTTTGATTGATTATTAAATTTTCTTTTCTCTTTCAGTTTTCTCCTCTCTCCATTTTTTCTAAACCTGCTATGAGTATTAATTATCAGTGTTTTGAAGAGGCAAACATCATCCATCTATTTTCAGTATCCATTACTTGGGATGTAATACCCGTGAGGCCAAATGTGGAAATGAATTTAATCATTTAAGAAGCTTACAGGATCAGAGATAAGGTGAGGAATGTAAAAATGAAATCGTTAGAACTTAAACATCCATTTAGTACTGCACACATGTCATCAGATGTGAAGGGATGAGCAAGGAGCTGCTTGGGGGCGGTGTTAAACCTAAGGGGCAGACCTTGCTCCCTGTGTCAGGAGTGATGACACACTTGGTCTTGCTCTCATTACGCCAGTTTACTGGACCAGTCAATCAAATCCACAACATACTTTTATTACTTTTTTTTTTCTTTTCTGTACTTGAAATGAAATGATTTTAACTTAAGGAAAATAATTGTTTAAAATGGAAGCTATATTTATGGGAGTGAAATAACTTAGCTTACCAACAGGCTTCTCCAAAAAAACATTTTATGTAGGGAAATTCTCAAGCGATTTACACTTCTAGGTAAGCATCTTTCTTTAGTTTTTATTCTCTGCAGTAATTCCATTAAAAGACCACAATTTATTGCACATCTGTCTTTGCAGATTTTATCAACACTGAAACCTTTTAAACTGAGAATGGGATTAAATAAACCCCATTTACCAGTGTGGTAAAACATAATAGACACCTACCACATTAAATGGCCCGCTGAATCAATATATCCACTTGGCAGCAATTTCCAGTAGGTAAGGTGAAACTCTCCTGTTCTATTTGATAGATGAGAAAACTCATAGGAAAGAATTTACAGCAGATTCACTGTGTACCTTGAGGAAGTGTTCATTATTCCCAAATTACCTCCTCATGTCAGTAGATCTGTGGCTAGTAAACACAGAGGCCATTTATACTTGCCATCCTGTGTGGCTGTAGATACTACTTTGAGGCCAGTTAGTGATGTGGCTGGATGACTGCTATTTGATCTTACAAAGGTTAGGTATTTCAGTTGCATTTGAACCTATTTATATTTTATTTGAGGTTTTTAAAAACACTAATTAGATTTGTTTTGTTTTGTTTCCTTGACAAAATTTAAGTCTTGATAACTCTGACACATCACCTCTCTAAGCTCCCTCCCACCTCTGTCTACACTCAGCCCTTCCTACAATCTCATTCTCATACGCATGCCTTTTTGATTTGTTTTGTTTCATAAACCACTGAGTTTAACCAAGACTGAGTGTGTGGGTTAAAAATTATATGCTATGCTAGAGATTTCAGTGGGCTCTTCAGTGGGCACACAACTGAAGACATTGACTTGCCCATCCCGAATTGATCTGTACACATTAGTTCATCAAGAAGTGAGGCAGGGACCCATGCACCCCTCCTTCATCCCTAACTGATTGCAGGCAGTCTTATGAGAGCTCAGTGCAAGTAACTGTAGTTGCTGTGAGTTCATGATTCTAATGGCTATGTCATGCCACATGGCATTCCAACCCCGCTCCTTTTCTTCTGGCTCTCACATTCTTTCTGTCTCATCCTTCATGGTGTCCCCGGAAACTTAGAGGAGGATGCTAGGATGTCTGTAACTATGGCAGATATCCTGTTAGAAACCATTCCTTAAAGTGGGTATCTACATAAAAACTAACAGAGGAGACAGAAAGAACCTAGGAAATAACAACATATGTATATTTTTTTAAATTTTAGGTTTGATATTGCTCTATGTAGGTTTTACTTATTAACTTAATAGCAGTCAACCAAATGAGGAGGCCATTTATGTTTGCAGTCTGCCAGAAACTATTTCTGGTAATATAACATAAATGATTATGTATTTGATCTTTGCAGAAAAGTCTTTGAGGCAGATGTTATTAGGAGAAGCCTATGTAATTGTCCCCAAATCACAGTTCAAATATGAAGCTTTTATTTTGATTTAGATTTCTTTTTGGGGAGACTCCTTGCTCCGTCTGAGTAAATACAAGAAGTAGGGACGTGCTATAGCTTTGGTTTTAAAGTGCCAGCTAAGATTGACCATTTTCAACAGACATTACAGCATTATCACAGAGAGAACCCAGATTCTATGAATGTAGTCAATCCTGACTAAATATAAGATAAAGCCAGGTATTGTGGCTCACACCTGTAATCCCAGCAATCACAGTGGAGGCAGTAGGATTGCCTCATAACTAACTTCATAGCAAGTTTGAGGGTAAGCTAGCTGCATGAGACTATATCATAAAAACAGTAACAGCAACAAGCAAATAAAAATCCATAAACCAGTAAATAACCAGACTGAAATTATCTCAACATTGTTAGTAGTTTAGTATTAATAAATCCTCATAGAATATACAGACTATGTTGTATAGTGTATGCTCACTTTGAGTCATACAATGTAGCTTTCAAAGTCCTTCATCTTTCATGTTCTTCCCCTGTGGGTTACCTGATAGTTCTCTGAGTTTTAACCTCTCTAAGGCTTTGGTAGAATAAACTGCTAGAAGTTAATTTATGGATTTTATATAAAATGTTACATAATGCATTTAGAGTATTTAACATGTTCAATGAATAGCCGATAAATACTATGCATCAATACAAACCCCATGTAAAAACATAAATATGTATGCATATATATAGAAGTAAGTGTTTCTGCATCTAGACACAAATCACTTTACATATGCAAATACGCTTTACATATATATAATATGCATTTGAATATATTCCATTCTTATATATGCACATGTACATTTGTAGTTATATATTATACATAAGTATATATTTATATTATTTCCTTAAAGATCCCTAAAAGTGTTGAATTGGAGTTCTAAACCATATTCTATTTTAATATTTTAGTAACATTTCTTCACCTAGGAACTTTTCAGAGACTGGTCAACAGTCAGTTCTGTAAGTGGCCGTGACTACCTCATTATTCATGGGTATTTAGAACATTTCACATTTCTTTACACTATATTTATTGCTACATATCATGTATTCTGTATTTGGTATTCATCTTATTTTGTGATTGTTTTTATTAGAATATTTTAGATTATTATCTAGAATATGAAAAATAAAAAATGGATTCCTTAAGTGCAGATGTTTATATTATTCTACAAAAGCAATACAGTAGGGACTTAGGAAGATGGCTCGTTGGCTGAAAGAACTTGCTGCTCTTTCAGAGGACTCGGCTCAATTCCCAGCATACACATGGTTCACAACAGTCTGTAACACCAGTGTCCTAGAATCCAGTGCTCTCTTCTGGCCTTTGTGGGCACCAGGCATGGATGTGGTGCAGAGACAAATATGCAGGGAAAACACTCATACATATAAAATAAAATAAAAAACTAATAAAATAAAGTGTTTGTTTTTGAATACCTACCAAAGATATGTTTGTTAATTTTTAATATATGAATCTTACAATTCACTTTTGGGAAGAATGAGCTAGACATAGTTTATAGGTCTATTTATAAGATAATTATGCAATGATAGAGGATTTTTTCAACCAAATAAGCTCTTAAAGTCAAAGAAATTACCATTTTTCTAAGTGAGGTTGATTATATTAAACTTTATGAGAATACTTGATAAGGTGCCAGGCTTGGCAGTTTAGCCTCAGGCCTGAGGTGGATACATGTCTCTCATAGTGAAGGAAACTGGAACTAGAGGAGAATGCGCAGATCCCCCAAGTTGTCAAAGGGCAGTGAGGCCTGCTTCCATTCTCCACTTCCAACAGAGAAGGTAGTGAGGTCATTGTCCAAGGACAATCCAAGGCAGCAGGATGCCACTAAGCTATCATTTCCTCACTGCTCTGCTTTGCCAAGGCTCTCCCTCAGTGCTTAGATCAGCTATGTCTTAGCAACCCAGTGAGCATTTGCAAGGAGGTGAAAAAATGTGAGTTTTGAGCTCCTGTGTTCAGGGCACCAAGGTAAAAGTCAGATTTTTAGTTGGAAGCAGTTGTAAGACTCTAATGTGAAATCCCTAAATATTTATAGAGTTGGAGAACACAGTAGAAAACACAGAGTGAAGAAGGCTGAATATGGGTGTTGGAGTGAAAGTGATTTTAAAGCAAAACCAACTGTAAGGTCAGTAAAACTTATCTTTTTGAACAACAGGCTCCTTATAAGTATTATCCTTGGAGGTTTACCACATACCCTGAAACTTTAGCAGTGGATTGGACAGTTTGGACTGAAGGCTACTCTTGCTTTAAGTAACTGTTCTGAAGATAAAGGTCTGTCTTTGGGGTGCTATTGGGCATGCAATGCTATAAACATCAGTCTACTATGTACTAGGTACTAAGAAAGGAAAAACAAGATTTTCATTGTAAATAGGCATTTGAGTTAAACTCCCTGCATTCAAATGTATTGAGTATGGTCTCCTTGAAGTCAATAATTCATTTCTGTGTCCCTGGAGTAATGGATTTTGACCTGACATAAATAGCTATCCATGGCCTTTTGTGAACTGTTGCTTGCAACTCACTCCAAGTTACCCAGGTCTAAATATGACTTTAAGCTAAATCTGTGAACAGGTTTTGTGGCTCTTGGCTCTTTGCATCTTCAGTTACTAAGGTGCCTTAGAGGTAGAGCCAGTTTACTGGGTCATTTCATGTTCTCTAGCTAGCTCAGCACAGATGCCCTCACTGCCTGTTTTCCTCATGCATCATGGGTAGCTTGCTACTCCCTAAAGTTTTACACTTTATTTTTGAATGTGGGTCTCCCTCTGAACAACAGCTGATGTAAGATACATTTCAATTCCTTTACCTGCCCTGTGCTGCATGCTTACACAGGAATTAGCTTATAAATGTTCAATTCGGTATAATCTACCTTAAAGTCGTGTTACAAAACTCTAAGTATAATGTTAAGATATCATAGAGCTATAAAAGCAATTCATTCTGTTTTCTCTACTAACATTCTTCAAAATCTGTTCAGGTGATTTGCAGCATACATATGCAGTCAAAAATTTTCCCTCAGTATGAGTTTAAAGGAACCACAAATTTCAGGAGATTTTAAAGATTTATTTCATTTTATGTGTGTGTGTGTGTGTGTGTGTGTGTGTGTGTGTGTGTGTATGTATGAGAACATGTGAACGCTGTTGTCTGTGGAGTCCAGAAGTGGGCATCATATCCCTTGGATCTGGAATTACTTGTGTTTTTGAGCCATCTCATGTGGGTGCTGGGTGCCCAACTCAGCTCCTATGGAAGAGCAGGAAATTACTGCTTAACTGCTGACCATCTCTCCTGTCCAATTTTACATTTTTGAAAAGGGATTTGTGCTGGAAAGAGAATTCTGGCTTAATAGATCCTTCTTTTAGGATCCTTTAGCACTGAAAGACATTAGACTATTGTTTTGGTTTGTATGAATTTGGATGAAAATTCTGATATTCTTAGTCCCTCTATAATGTGTTTTACTTATAGGATGACTTAATATTTTGTCTGTGTGTAAATTTTCAGCCATTTGTATTGGATATATTTGGATTTTATTTTCCTATTTACCTTCTTATTTGATATTTATATACATTTATATGCATTATATACATGAAAATTCATTTGGAATTTATATTTGTTCTAGTTTTATTTCTGTTGCTCTGATAAGCTACTCAGACAGAAAGCAACTTAGGATAGAAAAGGGTTTACAATTTACAAATCCAGTTTACGGTCCATCATTGGAGCAATCAAGACAAAAATAAAAACAGCTAGTCACATCACAACTATAGTCAAATGCAGAGAGAATTGAATGGATACATGCTCTCTTGTTTGCTTGCTTATGTTCAGCTCAGTGTCTCCACTATTATACAGTTCAGGAACCCTTGTGTATGGAATGGTGCTACCCATAGTAGACTAAAATTTCCCACACCAATTATTTTACACACACACATACACACACACAGATTACTTAAAGGCATTATCATGAATTTTGGAGAGTAGAACACAGGAGAACTTAGTGGGAGAGAGAGAGCAGCAGGAGTATTATTGATACAGTCTATGGTAACATTACTTATTAAACTACTATATCATCTTAAGCAGAATGGAGTGTTGAAAAACTTCAGAATTTTCAATGCTACCAAGAATGACAATTATGAAAACAAAACACAAACCTAGAAAAACTTGACTTAATAAATCATTATCTCAAATAAATTCATAGCAAAATATGCCAACTTTTATCTGATACCCTCAAAAAATATCTGGTTTTCGTTGGGCAGTGGTGGTGCACACCTTTAATTCCAGCATTTGGGAGGCAGAGGCAGGTGGATCTCTGTGAGTTTGAGGACAGCCTGTTCTACAGACCAAGTTCCAGGACAACCAGGGCTACACAGAGAAACCTTGTCTCAAAAAATAACTGAAAACTCACAGCCACCAACAAAAAAAAACCAAAAACAAAAACAAATAAATACTCAGATATCTGGATTTCAAATAAAAGTTACACAATGCATCAGGAAAACAATCAACACAAAAGAAACTACAACAATCCACCAAGGCATTTGGAATTAGACTGTAAATCTTGGACCATCTGAAAGAAATTTAAGATAACTATAGTTAATATGTTTACAGATTTGTTCAAAAGAGTAGGCATCATGCATGATCAAATTATAATTCTTTCTAAGAGGTGGGAGGAGTTGAGAGACAGAATACTCCAAAACAAGTATTTGAAGATATTATGACAGAAAACTTCCCAATTTTATGAAACACACTATTTAGTCCATTCATACCATAATAGCAGATTACCATAAACGAGGAAGAGGATAAGCAACAGAAATTCATTTCTATAGTTTTGAGACTAGGGTACCAAAATTCAGTTGCCTACACGGTCAGTGTCTATTGGGAGATGGTACATAATCAGAGGAACTGTCCTTTACTCTTTTCTCATATAATGATAGATTAAATTCTCACTTTAGAAACGGCACTAATTCCACTCAGTCACCTTTCTAAAACCCTATGTTCTAACACCATCACCAAGATGATCAGGATGTATATATTTATCTGTGGTCAAGGGAACAAAATGGCCCATCAGATAGAAGCTGAGGAATGTTGTTGTGGGTTCAAACATTATTGTGAAGGTGAATATGGAATGCGCATGGTAGAAACCACTCATACACTCAGGAACCAGAGAAAAAAGAGCAGACAATGGGGCCAGGCATAAGCCTTGAAAGCCTTCTCCAGTGATGAGCTTTCTCCAACTAGGCTCTATCTCCTGAAGTTTTATCTCTGATTCCAGATTTAGGAGAGTGGTTTCTACCATATGTGTTCCCTGTTCACTTTCAGCATTTCTTGTGGTACTTGGAGCTTTGATACCCAACTTCTGGCCTCTCATTTCCACTGTCAGAAGCAGACATCTGTTTCACAGTGCTCAGACTAGCTAGCTAGATTCAGGTATAGTGCAGCATTCTCTATTGATATCATTCAGATCTAGTTTCCAAACCTTTGGTTTTGAGAGAAATGTTCTCATGCATCTTAGGCTGGTCTTAGAGTCAATTTGTACCCAATGATGACCATGGGACTTATGATCCTTTAGCCTTTACCTCTGAGGTTCTAGGATTACGGATGTGGATCATCATACTTGTTTACATAGTGATGAGGGTTAAAACCAGGGCCTCATGTATGATGGGTAAGCACTCTACAAACTGGGATATATCCCCAGTCTCGATTTTGTCACTTGCTGTTTTTCAGTATGTGGTGGAGTAGAGATATTCTCTACTGACTCATCTCTGAGTACAAGGACATTTCCAATGGTCTATACTCAGAGCTGACTGCCTATTATTGAGGAAACATAAACAATCTAAATGATCTACAATCAGTAACTAGGTAATGAAAATGGAGTACATATACATTATCAAATAATATTCATCTGTGAAGTAAAATGAAATCATGAACTTTGCAGGTAAGTGGAGGGAACTAGAAAAGACTGTACTGAGTGAGGTAACCAAGGGACAGAAAGACAAATATCTCATGATCTCTTTTATTGGAAGTTTCTAGCTGCAAACCTTCAGATTTGAGTACAAAACTAGAATAAATTACAGAAACTAGGAAAGTAAAATGGAACAATTGCCAGGATAGGGAGGTTGGGGAGCAATGGAGGGAGGAAAAGCAGGATATGAGTATTCTTATTTGGGAAGTGGGAAGTGGGGAGCTCTTTAGGAAATTACAGAAGGTGGGAGATGGGTAAAGTGAAATAGCAGGATACAAATAATCTGATTGGCAAATTGGAAAATGGTGTGTGTGTGTGGGGATTCTCCTTAGGAAAATGGGAAAGAGAAAATATAGGAGGCAGGAGGTATATAAAATCACAATAAAAATGTCTGGAAAAAAATATACTATTCATTACTTAAGAAATACCTGTGTTGCTTGTGATTATGTGTATAAATATAAATATACATATATAGCTTTAAAAAATCCTTCTCATTTGAAGTGATGATGCTTCCTCTAGGAGCCTCAAATGACCTAACAAAATCTACAATACCAGACACAAGAAGCCCTCTTTTGAATTGTTGGTCAGCGCTGTCCAAGTGATTGCTCAAATATATAGTTTATTGCTGTTGGTCTTGATTAGTCTCCCCCTGCCCCCCTGCCCAGAGGTGGAAGGTAAGTCCCTATTGCTAAAGATACTATGAATTTTAGAAAGAGGGCCCTGGGACCTCTGTGATGGAACTAACCTGAATGCTCCCTCCTTGCTGAGTAGCACTGTAGTGACTCCTATGAACTGCATCAAAGACCAGCATTGCATGATACTCCTATAAACTAAAATCTCTCTAATTGGACATAAAACTTACTCAACAAGAGGGATAGCGTGCCTGATACTGGAAACCTAACTAACTAATCAGTGCTAATGAAGTTCACGGTTATTGGAGGAAAATCTACAAATTTACTAAAACAGCACAATTCCTAACAACATCCTGTTGGTTCCTGCTTCCTGGATCCTTGCCTGGGGGAGCTATGCAGCTTCAGTGAGGGAGCTGCATAGTCAGGAACCAACCATCTGGGTCCAGAAGCGCTTGAACAGAGGCTGAGAGCCAACAGGGAACAGACTTTCCAAGAGGCAGTGTCAGTGTATATAGTTCAGTTTATTGGAGAAAGGGAAGTGACATATATAATCTATAGAGGAGGGGGGTATTTCTTATGTGGTGATAAGTCATTGGCTAAGGCAGTGACACCAAGAGAGCTCTATTTGCATGTGGGGGGCTCACAACAAGATATGGGTGGTCGAGTGTTATTGGCCAGGGCCAAAAGGCTTGAGGAAGCCTTCTTTGCATAAGTAGAGGTCTCAGAGGGGTCAGGTAAAGAGACTTTATAAGGCAATATATATATATATTCATTCCAGTCTGGGGTTCTCCAGCTTCAGTGGTCAGATAAACATTAACCAGGCCACTTACCTTGGAGAGGCAGGATTTTATCAGTGACTAGTGACCTAAGGCATGTCAGCCCCTGAGAGAGCTTTTCTAGCTGTTAGAATAAGAAAAAAGGGAGCATCTGAATTCCTTCTACTCGCAGAATGAGACAATCTGGGGTTCAAAGCACACTTCAACTCCTTCTTAGGTCTAGGCCAGCCCCACAACATTATATAAATATTTTCCTTGTACCCATATATAAGTATAATGTTTACTTCTCATCAAAGAAACTTCTCTTTGCAGCAGATGAAAACCACTACTGTTGGGAGCCATTGAGAAGAAGAGCTGAGTGCTTGACCTTGAGCACACTCCTTGCTAAGTAAGGTCTTTTGCAGAAGTTGGAAGGCTGTCTAATCTGCTGGTTCATGAGAAAGCATGCTTAGGGCTCAAGGCTAGGACCTGAGTGTTCTTTGGCCTTGGGAAAGAGGATACCTAGATAGCAAGCAAGCTTCTTGTGTCAGTGTTAGTTATTGTTTGTATGACTTGTAGATTTTGTTCCTCAAGCTTGAGAAATGTGTGTGTGTGTGTGTGTGTGTGTGTATACAATGTATGTGTGTGTGTATATAATGTATGTATGTATACACCACCCCCCCACATATATATATATCTGAATAAAATCTGGGCTGCTGCAGTTCTCACTATTAGCCCTCCCAAATCTGTCTCTGTCTCTATGTTTTCCTCAGTCCTCACTCTCCCTTTCAAGAACTGTCCGACTTGCCAGAGCTGGCATCTCGCATACTAGAAAAACCCAGAAGCAATCAAAATGCAGATTTTCTATCCCAATCCCAGTGGATATAACTACAAAACCCTCCACACCTAAAGTTCAGGAAACACAGGGGGCTGAAAGACTCTGTAAGCCAGAGAATCTGGGAGTTTGTTGTGTCTCCTAGAATGCTATCAGAAGCTGTACCCATAAAATCTCACCAACATGGCTGCTTAAGTGTGAGCTGGAAAAGAATGCCATCAATGAATATGACAAAATAAACATTGAAAATCTCATGAAGCTTCAACCCAACACAGAGAACTATAGGCAACTGAGGAAAGCTGGTAGCAGGGGAGGTGGTCTTCCCCAGGGAAAAGCACACCAATTGGTTGCACAGTGTCAAATTGTCATTCCTGAAAACATACATGCAAATGAAAGTATACAAATGGAGCACATTATGTGTAGGGATGGATATATATATATATATATATATATATGCATACATATATGCATGCAATTTGCAGGAGAGTGCAAATGACCTTAGAGGCCATAAGAAGGTATTATATCCCTGGATCTGGAGTTATAGGATGTTGTAAGTCACTTAACATCATTGGTGGAAACCATAAGCAGAAAGCAGTCATAAACCCTGAACCATCTCTCAAACCCCTGGTTCCTATTCTTAGAGAAACTATGAAACTTTGGTCCCATAAATATTTTAAGAGAAATATAGAAATGATTGCACGTATAGGGGGGGTCTGATGAGTTTTGGCCAGAGGCCAGTTTGTTACCCATGGACCCTCACATTGGTGCTAATGTGCTAATTAAACACATGTAGCTCTTTACATCTGAAGCTTTCCTTTATCTTCTCTGTCATTTCACTTTAAAATAACTGAAGTCTAGGTAAAAGAGAATATTCCCCAAAGTAATAATAAGATATGCAACCCTGGTTTTCATAAATAATATTTATCCCCTGAAACCTTACACAGAAAATTTCTTGAAATATAAAACAGTTTTCCTGCATCTGATGTAAATAGAGTACTCATGAATTTTAAATATTCTCAGTATGCCACATTCTAACAACTTTAAACAACTAAAAAATGGATTTGAAGTCCTAGAGAAGGAGCAAAGGAGGGGAGGAAGAAAGGGATGTTGTCTTCTCTACATTTTTGCATAGCATTTAAATACCACACTGTAAAGTTTGGAGACACCAGCTCTAAGATTTTAAAGATGCACCTTGAAGATCTGTATATTCCACAGAAATAAGAATGTGTGTTGTAACAATGGTAATATTTAAACAAGAAAATCTTCTATCAAAAAGATAAAAAAAAAATAAAAGGAGAAAGAGAAAAAAAAAAAAAACCCAACCTATTGTCTTGTAGGATTGAGGTTATGGGCCACAAATAGGAAAATCCGAAGGTGTCATTTGTATCTAGATTTGGTCAGTAGACTGTATGCCCTGATCAATCTTGGTGAAAAGTGTCAAAGATTTGTGGGTGGCCATGGGTTTTTCTTTTAGTTGAGAAATTAGAAAGAAATAGTTAATAATTTCTTTTAACTACACATTTACCATATGGTTGCTTGGGGGAATACTTATAATATTTACTTTGTCCAGAGAGAACAAACTTAATTTGCTTCCTAGTGGTGTGATAAACGCCATGACCAAAAGCAATTTGAGTGAAGAAAAATTTTTTTTCATCTTATGCTTTCAGATCCCATTCCATTACTGAGGGAAATCAAGGTAGGAACCCACAGGAGGAATCTCAAGGCAGGAACTGAAGCAGAAACCATGGAGGAATGCTGCTCACTGATTCACTCCGTGGCTCATTGCTCAGTTGATTTGTTTTATACAACTCAATCTCATGGAGTTAGAGAATTGGCTTGGGGATGGTACTGCCCATAGTAGACCAGGCCCTCACATGCTAGTCATTAACTAAAATAATGCCTAAAACTATGGGCACAGGCTAATTTGATCCAGTCAGTACTCAAGATTCAGACTCAACAGTCAATACTGAGACATCCAAATATATCTAATCTATATTAGGTTGACAGTTGAAACTACCTAAGAGACCAGAGAATTCCTAAGAGTAGATATTCTAGAGGAAAAACCAAGGAAAACATCTCCTATTATAAGTATGATTTGATTCTATTATTTAGTGCAATTTGATGAATAGAGCATTGAAAGGTTGTACAGTACTGATAAAATTACAGGGAGGAATATTTATAAAAGTCTATAAGAATATACATTTCTATTCTCATAGTAGAAAATTGGGAAGGGTTTGCAGGATTCAGTAGTATTTACATCTACACTTACATAAATTAGAGGACTCTAGTAGAATTAAATTCTCCATTGTTGATAGTTGCAATCAAGCATTAATTGCAAAACTGCTTTGGTTTTGTGTTGCTATAGTCAGAGTATGTGCCACTAAAAGGCAGACAGGCATCTTCACTGTTCTAGAAGCAAGTCTGAGGGGGAGGATGAATGGAATCAAAACATGTAGTATGAAATTCTCACAGAACTAATGAAAAAGAGGCAAGAGCTAAGGGTGAAGACTGAGACAATAATTGTGTTGGATATTTGACTTTTTGTCTCTTTGCAGACAGTCAATGGCTAGCCTTTTTTTTTTTTTAACTTGTATGTATTCAGGGTTACAGTCAACCCAGTCATTTGACTGCATCACTATCGGCCTTCTACTGTGTGCCAGCACACAGTGGGGGCTAGCTCGTCTCAACTCCACAGACTCCGACAGGTTCACATGCAGCAGAGCTGTGTTAGTCTGTGAGTCCACAACCTCCATTTGTCACACAGAAAAGGCTAGCTGCCTGGAATCCCTGTGCGCTTTGTGTACAAAGATGGAGGTTTTATGAATTTAGAGAGAGTATGAGCGTCTAGACCTTGCTGCACTTGTTGTAGTGGACTTTCACATAAGAAAGACCTCCGAGTCTGACCTGTCGTCCTCAGGGGCTCTCACTGGAGGGACCATGATGACCTGACTGTCAGAAAGGAAAGGTCTCTGGGAGAAGTTCACAGGTAGCAGCCAAGCTGTTTTTGCAGGCAGCGTCTGCCCGACTGTGGATGACGTTTTCTGTTCTGCATTGCTCCGTAGAGGTGGGTATGGGTATTGATTAGACACAATGCTTTGGAAGCTAATGAGATTGCATTTCCAATCTGTGTCCAGGTTACTTGCTTAAATTTCTAATCGTACCTAACCTTGCAGAATTCTGCTCTCTTGGTTTATAGAACAATCATGTAGATATCTAAGGAGCATGGATTAATCAAATAAAATGGGCCAAACACTGGGCACACAGTGAATGTTCAATGTATGGTGATGTTTCCCTGTATTTTTTTTTCCTGAGTAAAATTGTGTGGTTAATTAAAAAAAAAAAATCAAATACATCATTCAAAGATAAAAGGATATAGACAACTTATGGAATGAGCAGCTTTTGAACCTTAAAGAAAATTGCAAATTGATAGTTAGCAATAAAACACCAGGAAGTTTTCAGAACATAGAATTGGTCAATGGAAAAACACATGACCACGTTACTTCAGGGAAGTATTGGCATTTTTTTGTTCCTACAGGGTCAAATATCGCTTTATTAAAACCATTTAAGAATCCTGCCTCTGTAAACCAGAAGGAAAACTTTCCGTAGCTATCAAGTGTAATGCTGGAAAATCCCAGTGGTAGTGTTTTAAGGTCTCCTTGCAGCTCCATTACACATAGGTGTCTTACCCACTCATATCAGTAAACAAAAAAATAACAGGCCAACAGAAGAAAGTGAGAGTGAGAGTGATAGGGTAAGTAGTTCTTCTGTATGGAGAGAACTACGAAGTTCTACGTATAAGATAAAGAAAAATTAAAGCTATTCTTAGAGTTCCGTATGGACCTTTGGAATTGATTGAATTTTAAAGTTAACTAGTGCAAAGGTGAGGCCTATAACAAAGCGGAAGAGGCACATACTGCTCTCGGATGTATAATTTGCTGCAAGGGGGTCTGACCAACTTAATTTAAAATTGTAATTGATTCCACTATATTCTGTTGGGAGAATATGCTTTTGTTAAGCAAGATTCTCAGGTATCTCCAATGACCCGTGTCTTTCTCTAATTTGTGCTTCTTGTGTGCAGATAGGACCTGTGGCTTTCTTCTCAGACAAGAATATATATGTAGAGAAAGTGATAGGCTTTTGTAAACTAATAGAACAGAGATACAGGAATTTTGAAGCTGTAAGTAAGGCCTTTAGCTATCCAGATTTAAATTAAGGAAAGTGTGCTTATTCTGGCTGTAACTGATGTAAACAAGCTAGGCCTTTAAAAGAGGAACTGTAGGAGCAAAGCCTAGAAGGGCCAGACATACTCCTGCTGGCTTAAAATAAGCCACAAGCTGTGACTTTCAGAACTACACAGAAATGGGTTTGTCAGCAACCTCAGTGAGCCTGTAGTGAACCCGGGACCTTCGATGCAATCCAGCTAGCTCTATCTCAGCTTTTGAGAACCTGGGTGGAAGACTCAATCACTCCATTCTGGATTCTGTATCCACAGAACTGTAAGATAATAAGTAATATTTTAAGCCTTTAAATTTGTAGCCATTTACCAATGCCCCTGCAGAAAGCTAACAGGATATTTCTTACACAGAGATGCAAACAGACAAAGTAATGTAAACATTAGCAAATTGCGAGGTAAACAAGAGCTGATCTGTCCATACAATGAGCTACTATAAAACTTACAATAGAATTACATGTTGAAACTATAAGGACATCTCAAAGATGATGTCAGCTTATTAGAAAAGCATTTCTGAAAGGACGAGTTCTGCAAATCACATGCAGCACATTCGAGGACTGGTGGTATTTCTGCACTTTGCCTGTCTTTGAGATCCGCTTCTGTGCTCTGAAACTGAGGAGTGAATTTGATGCTGCTGTGTGGTTAATTAATGTTCCTGTGTATATGTTAGTGGTTCTCAATCCTTCTAATGCTGTAACGCTTAGCATAAAATTACTTTTGTTGCTACTTCAAAATTGTAATTTTGCTATTGTTGTGAACCATAATGTAAATATCTAATATGCAGGTGGTCTTAGGAGACCCCTATGAAAAGGTTGTTTGATCCCCCCCCAAAGGGATCACACCCTGCAGATTGAGAACTGCTGGAATATGTGGGGTGTTTTGTGTGTGTGTGAGTGTTTGTGTGTGTGAGTGTGTGTTTGAGAGTGTGTGTGAACACATGTGTGTCCATGTGTGAGTATGTATGAGTGTGTGTGTGAGTGTGTCTGTGTTTGTGTGCATGAATGTGTGTGTCTCTGTCTGTTTGAATGTCTCTGTGTGTATGTGTGTGTGAAAGCATATATGAATGAGAGTGTGAGTGTGTGTGTGTGTGTGTGTGTAGTAAATGCCCATGAACATGAGGAAGTTCATTCCTGTGCTTGATCACGTGGAGGCCAAAGCAAGATGTTGGGTCTTTTTCTATCACTTTCCACCTTATTGCCTTGAGGCAGGGTCTCTCACTAAGGAAGATCACAGTTATGTCAAAGTGGGCAAGCCATTAGGTTCTTCAGATATGCCTATCTCTGACCCTAACCCTAACCCTAACCCCTGCTCCCCAATGCTGGAGTGACAAGGAAAGAGCCATAACTGGAATTTTACTTGTGTACTAGAGACTCAAACTCAGGTTCCCATGCTTAAAGTGCAAGCATGCTTGTTCCACTGAGTCATTTTCCTGGCCCCTGTACCTGTGTAATTCTACTCACTCCCCCTGGCAAAGAAAGACAGGGAAAGAAAGAGGTGCAAGAATAGTTTCATTCTCCACAATTCATTCTAATTGCCTACTGTTTAAGCTGCCACTTGGGAGTCATTATACACTGAAGGGAAGTGTGTTCCTATAGCAGACCACCTGGGAACTCTGTGGAGTTACAAGAGTAGTAATTTGTGAAATACTCTCTGGAGCAAAGACAAGAAACACAGTCTGCATGCCTCCTTTTTTCAAGGTAGTATACACTATGGGAAATAGATCAAACAAACTCATAATGACACAAGAATTTCATAAACTCAAAGGATTGTTCCTGTAATGTCAAGCAAGGAGCTTGGGGATCTCTTAGTTAATTTCTACACAAGCTAGTACTTCAATACAAAAAAAAATTTCTATCATTTTACAAGCCTCTGAAGAAAAGTATTAACAAGCCTCTGCCTCTGTGGAGTTTTTAAAACAGGTATGTTTTAATTGTGTTATTCTATTAGAAAAAGTAGTCTGTAAATTTCATTCTTGGGGGAAAAACTTATTCCTATTGTTACTAACATGAATATTCTCTCTTTTTCTGTTGTTGATTTCACTGTGGGCTGAGATTTTGTTTGCAAGGATTACATATTTAAGGAATTGTTTAAGATGTGTTATGTGTACCAGAATCTAATCTATCTTAGAGAATATTGTAGAAGAGTTTGGAACAAATATTTATTTAAATACTGTCTGTTGCAGCTGCAATCCGTAGACTCAGAGAGGTTAGGTATAAAGAAAGGGACTAGAGAGGAATACATGGATTTCTCTAGGAGAAGGAAATAGAATAAATTTTACGGGGGGACTAGAGGCTAGTTGGATGGGAACAGGAAGATCAGGTAAGGTTGGGGGGGGAAGATGGAGTTGTAGAAGGAAATTTAGAGAGTCAGGTAGAATTGAGGGACATTTGAAGGATGATATGGAAACCCAGTGCAGTGGAAACTTCCTAAAATATATGGAAGTTACCCTAATGAGGTCTCTAAACAATGAGAGAGAGGGAGTCTCACTAACAATCTCCTCCTATCAAACAAAGCTTTGAGTACTGAAACTGGGCTGCTTCCAATTGAGATATTGGTCAAAGGGGATCCCATGGAAATCCCCAAACAACCCTCAAGCTGTTGCCAAGACAATAGGTTGCTCTCCACTAACTGACAGCAAGACCCCTTTGCTGAAGACAGTACCCATATAGCTCATCGAAACAAAAAGGGCAAGCTTGTGCATATAGAACCTTTGTTCCTATGGTCTAGTTCTGGTGTCTTTGTTGTGGAAGGTACTTTGCAGGATACCAAAGGGAAACATAAAATACCAACCAGCTACAAAACCTTTGAGCTACAATGCTGTTCTGCCTGCAAAATATGCTAGGGCAATGGTGGCACAAACCTTATGGGAATAACCAACTAATGTCTGATTTGATTTAAGGCCCGTTCTATAACATGAAATCCAGACCTAATACTGCTTTAGTGACCAAGAACCAGAGACAAGATAGCCCAGAGACCTAGGGCAAAATCAAATATTACTGGTCCTTAAAAAAGAAAAGTACTAATACAATGGCTCCTAATGAAATTCTGCTACACTAATATATAAGTGCCTTATTTAGTCACCATCAGAGAATCTTCTTCCTGTAAATACAGACACCTACAGCCAGACATTACACAGAGAGTGGGGGGGGCAGGGGAAGAACTCAAGGGATCCCTCAGAAGTGGAGATGGAGTGTGAGAGCCAGAGGGGATGGAGAACACCAGAACAAGACCCTCTGAAGCAACTGAGCAAGACACAGATGAGCTCATAGAAACTGAAGCAGCAAGCACAGGGCTTGCATGGCTCTACACCAGGTCTTCTGTGTGTGTGTGTGTGTGTGTGTGTGTGTGTGTGTGTATGTATATATATATACATATATATATTATATCTTTAAGTTTTGAAATGTTTATGGTACTCCTGAGTTTGTAAATGAATAGGTCTCTGATTTTTATGTCTTCCCTTGGAGCTCTTTTTCTTACGTTAGTTTGCTTTGTCCAGCTTTAATGTGATGTTTTTGTCTTATTATATTTTATTTTATTGTGTATAATTGTTACCTCTTAGAGCTTGTTCATTTCGAATGAGAGACAGAAAGGGAATATATCTGGAGGGGAGGGAAGATGGGGGAGAAGGTGGGAGAAGTAGAGGGAGGGGAAAATAATCAGGACATGTTTTATAAGAAAACTTACTTTGGCTTACAAAGTAAGACTTGTCTTAATAGACCAAAAGAAAAATAAACATATGAAAACTTTTGGTTAAAATTACCCTTCCCACACTTTCTGATGTTGGCTTTCACAAATAGCCATACAAAATTTTGGCTCCAATGTAGAGTTCTCTTGCCTATTTTGACTGATGTCTTCTCAAATGGTCTAAGCAGATTCAGACTAATATGTATTTACCATTCTGGATACTACTCTGGGAAGCCAGTGCATGTTGTAGAGGTAAATCATACTCTAGTAACGAGGGTGTCTTTCAATAGGAAATAGTGTACATGCAATGTCAAGACCATCTTAATGCTAGTATTCTCTGAAACATCATCAAACATACACAAAGTATACACACAACCAGACATAGAAATACACACATACATACAAACACACACACACACACACACACACACACACACACACACACACACACACATCAAATTCTATAAATATTCTTATGTCATTGTATAAGAGTAAATCCAAAGTTTTCAATTAAATTCAGATTAATTTTAGTTGAACAGTAAGGCCCATGTTATCCCTCATCCCTTACAATAAATACCAACTAAGGTTTTAGAACTGTTCACAGCAATGCTTTCCTGGTCCTCAGCAGTGTCCTGCTGGTAAGTTGTGAGCACTTACTGAAAATTAAATTGCATGACTCCAAGTAGATCTACATTTATTTCTTCCCCAGCTGGATTTCAAAGTGAAGACAGAAGTCATTTTGAACTAGAATGTTTCTTTTTGGTAATAAACAGCATCCCAGTTTGTGCATACCCAAAGAATGTCAAGATTATTTCCACAAATCTGCCAAGGTTTTCCTTTAGATTTGCTGATTTACAAGCAACTTAACAGCTTTCTGATTCCACTGCAAAGAAAACTGCCTTGGTTTTGTTCAGGTTCCATAAACTTCTGAGCTGGGAGTTTTCAGTTTCAGATAAGATTTTATGCAATCAAATTGCATAGCTATCGCTGCCTCAGAAATGTCTTGAAACAGGAACCCACTCCAAAACAGACCAAACAGAATGAACTCAAAATGTGCAGTTTCGGTGTTCATTGAATAAAGTGTCGTGCAATATTTTCTTAACACAGAAGGAGACTTTTCATGAACATGACTGATGTGTCTCCATTTTAGTTTTGCTTTTTATCTGCTATTAATTTAGTAATTTATTGCTATTTTTCCACTTGAAAGGTTATCTTTTAGTCAACCGTAACAGTTAGCGTGCCAATGGAGGGAACTATCTCAGCTTCTTACCACGCCATGGTATGAAGGGAATTTATGGATAAGAAGTTGAACATCAAAATCATGTCCTTCAGATACTGTATATCTTTATTTATATATTAAAGCTGAAAAAATGTTGATTTATAGAGACAATGTGGAATAGCAGCTAAGAAGATTTGTAGCAGAAGGCTGAATAGAAAGGATGCTGAAGGAAACAGGCATGCAGTTAAAGACGGGCAATAATCCCTAACGTGCTCTGTGACCTGAAAATGACTGTGGGTGACAACTAACTTTGTATTTTGATGATAGAAAGAATCTAGAACGTTCCTAAATGTTTGTGGTTTGAATTAGAACCTCCTGTAGGCTCAGGTTGTTCCCTAATTGTTGGCTCTGTTTGGGAGGTGATAGGGAGGTTCAGCATTGCTGAAGGAATCGCTAGGCGTGGACTTTGAGAATTGATAGCCTTGCCCCATTTCTAGTTTCCTCTCTGCTTCCTGTTTGAGGTTAAAGGTGGAAATGCTCAACTCTGCTTCAGCAGCCTGTTGCCATAATTCTACCACCGTGGTGGACCCTCTTTCTGGAACAGTGAGTCAAAATAAAACTTTCCTTCTAAGAGTTGCCTCTGCCATGGTATTTTATCTTAACAACAGAAAACTATTACGATTCCAAACACAAAGAAATTGTAAATGAAATGACGGCTATGTCAGCCATGTTCACTGTTACAGTCATTATATATTAGACATGTGTACTGATGCATGTACACTGTGTGATTAAGTATGAATTAAAATAAATAAGAAATAGTATAAACATTCCATTCAAAGCATGTGCTGATAAGCTCCATAATTTGAACATTTCTTTACAATAGAAATCATCTCCGTAATAACACAGTTTTAAGGTAATGTAATCATGGGTGTCTCTTTATGCCTTATTTCATCTCTCCAGTGTATTATCTCACCATGATGGATAGTTTTATGTCAACTTGACACAAGCCAAAGTAATCTGAAAGGAGGGAACATCTATTAAGAAAATGCCTCCGTAAGATCAGGGTGTAGGCAAGCCTGCAGGGCAGTTTCTTAATTAGTGATTGACGGGGTGGACCCAGTACATGTGGGTAGGGCCATCTCTGGGACAGTGGTCAGGGGTTGTATAAGAAAGCAGGCTGAGCAAGTCGGAAGCAGGCTGGTATACAACATCCCTCAATGGGTTCTACATCAGCTTCTGCCTGCAAATTCCAGCCCAGCTTGAGTTCCTGTCCTGACTTCATTCAGTGATGGACTACAATGTGGAGGTGTGAGCCAAATAAGCCCTTTCCTCCCTAACTTGATTTTAATTGTGGCGTTCCATCATAGCACCATTAGCCCTAACTAAGACACTCACTCAACAATCTTTTAAATTAATATAACTGTATTCACTTTTGTTGTAAAAATGAATTCATATAATCTGGATGCTTTTACTCAGTCTCTTGAATTTTAAATGATGCAGATATTATTTTAAACTGTAATCACAATATTCTACAGCACAGATGTTTCCATTACTCCATTTACCTTGGATTGTGTATCACTTAGTTCTGTTAGTACTTGCATTTTGTGAGAGATGAGCTCCATCAATCACTTGTTTTCACTGGCATCTCCAGCACTTGGAGGAAGAATCACTGCCACTAAGACTTAGCTTTATTAAGAGAATAGTCTTCTTGTGAATGCAAATGTGTTATGTGTTGTCATTTTAATCCTGAACTTTGAAAAACTATGCTACATTGTCTCATAGGATCCGTAATGCACAAAGGAGATGAAAAGGAAATGCTGGTTTATGGGAAAATGACTAGAGGAATGAGGAAGTCACACTCACATGACATCAAAATCGTAGTTCAGGTCCTGAGCCCCATGTACCTGACATAAAGAGAAAGGGGGAATCAGAGACAATGGCGAATTCTCATTTTCAAGAATTGATTTTATTTTATGTTGAAAATGTTGAGATCACGAAGATTGTACAAGAACACTGCATTTCAGAGGTCTTTTTTATTCTTTGTCATTTTGGATTGACCTATAAATAACTGTGATTCAAGGCACTTATGTGAAAAGTCAGGTTTATCGCTTTTCAAATAAACAAGAGCAATTCAATGCGCATCTCTATCCCTATCTATCTATCTATCTATCTATCTATCTATCATCTATCTATCATCTATCAATCTATCTATCTATCTATCTATCTATCTATCATCTGTCTGTGTGTCTGTCTAACATCTATAATCTCTATTATCTACCAGTTACCTATATATTAATTATCTATCTGATAGCTATCTATTATAAGAATATATTTTTCTTCTCTACATTTATTTTTTTTTATTTATAAGCAAAATACTTAATTATACTTGTTTTCTGGGTCTCATGATGACCCAGATAACAATAAGTTTATTGTTTATCTTAGAAAAGTTTAATCACCATTCAGGATCCAGTTTCAAGGTACTCATAATTTATTGTGTGAAACACAATAATAAGCAAATAATTGTAAAAATTTACAGCCTAGAAAGTTTAATACAGAGTGCCCTAAAAGCCTTGGTATTGATATTGTTGCTATGTTAATACCTTCAGAAATGCCAACTTATAAATAATCTAAAACCTTTATTATTTTAAGATCTCAGAGATTTATTTAGAAAACTTTATACAATTTGTTTGATAGCTTTTAATTTTAACATTTATTGGTCCATCTGTTTAAAAGCACCACATGTTGACAGAAACATAACTTAAAAGTTCTCATGAATATACACAAAATTGAAGCATTAAACCTTCTAAATCATTTTTATTTTAAGTTGGTATCATTTATATTTGGGAAGTGAGCTTTATTTATGTCATAGTAACAAAATGACTGAAATAAGACACTTAGGAAGAGGAATTTTTCTTGTAGTTTGATTGTGAGAGCAGACATTTGGGTCTGTGGTCACTAACCCGTTGCTGTGGGCCTTGGTTGAGACAGATCATCATGGCAAGGAAAATGTGTGGAATAACAATGCCCACCTCGTAGCATCTGGAAGAAAAAAGTAAGTAGGGGTAGGAGTCTTCAAGAGAGTGTTCCAGTGACTTAGCTTTTTTACAATAGGACCCACTTGTTTAAGACCCCTCTACCTCTTATTAGTGCTAATGAATGACAAAGTGTTTGTAACATTTGAGCATTTGGGGAGATATTCCATATGCAAATTATCAGAAAAATCAACGAATCATAATACTGGGTAAAAAAAGTTGAAACTACGGAATGCTCATCCTTAAGTGGACATACATACTACACCCCTCCCCCCCGAGACTCAGGAAACTTCATGGACTTAGAGATGGTGAATAACTTCAAGCAAATAGATGTTTTGAACACAACAGGGGAGTTGCACACGTGAGTTCACAGTGGTTGCGACTGCATGCATGAGAGCTGTGTAAGCTCAATCCAGACAGATTTCATCATGGGAGGGGTGTTGGCCAAAAGTCCCTCCATTAGATGAGGGCCTATTGACATTTGATAGTTGCTGGGAGAGGGAGAATCAACATTCATAGATAGCGTGACCTCTGTCCTATTGGCCACACTCCTGGGCAGGTCCCTACTCTCAGGAGTAGTAGAGCAAGACCAACTGGACTGGACAAAAACCTCAAAGCTGTGTGTGTAGGAATGAGAAGGCAGAGTGGGCAGAAGTGAGAGTGGTAGGGAGAGGGGACACTGTGGACTAATGCATTGTGTGAATTCTCAAAGAACTAATAAAATGTTATTTTAAAATCCAGAAATGTTCTAAGAAAGATTATTAAATGACAAGATATTAAAAGACGGATGAGCAGGCTGTGTGGTAACTGTATTAGAAGGCATAACAAATGTCCAGAATGAGAAATAGAAAGGAAAGTGTGAGTATAGGAGATTGCATGGGATGCCTGGAATCTTAAGGGTATTCGTGAGACCCCCAGGTATGGTCTCACAACTTTAAGGGATATTGCTCTTTTATTTCTCCCTGTGTATTTCTTTTCTCCTTTGATGTTTTTCCCAGTTATTGCTGTTTCACTGATTCTTCACTGTCATCGCCTTCACCATCTATGTGAACAATGTAGCCAACTGACAAGCCCACTTTGAATTCTTCCCTCTTTATCTGTTAGCTTGCACATGGTTTGGATCTTGTTCACCACAAAGAAATATATGCATCGTGAAGCCAGCCTCGTAGCTTATTTGCTTACTCTTCTTTCCTCAGATGCTCATTCCAAAGGTCTTGGAGATACATTTTCAATTTTGCTTTAATAACATCAACTGACTCCTCTAATTTCTATGTCCAAAACGTTTGCCCAGGGAGCGGTTAACATAATGAGACAAAGCCAGGCAGTCCCGAGGGCTACTTCACAAATCAGATACCATTGTGGTTTGAATATTCTTTGTTTCTCCCACAGCCTCTTGTGGTGGTATTCTGTTCTGATTGCTTCCTGGACGCTTTCAGTTCTCACAAAGATCCTGGGGTCTCTGATTTAATCAGTATATTAAATCATAATCTGCTGGCATTACTGGGTGGTGGAGAAGACTGGGGTACAGGGCTAGTTGGGGGAAGTATGTTGTTGGGATGAGTCTTTGGAGTGGCAACTTGCCCTATTCGCTTCCTGTAATCTTTCTGTCCTTCCTATCTACAGGGAGTCTACTTACAACGTGCTCTTCCTGCTAGGGTGCACTGCTCTAGTCCAAGGGATAAGTCAATCCTAGGGAAATCCCTCTGAAATGGTGAGTGCAAATAAATATTTCCTCTTCTAGGCTATTTCTGTCAAATGTTTTGTCATATCAAGGAGAAAAGTAAACTAATACAGAAAAATACAAGTGCATATGACCCAAGCTCACTTATTTATGATCAGAGAAATGTTCCAACTTTTAGATATATTTCTTTCAAGTTAAACCCCTTTAAGTCAAAAATTTCAGCACATAGAGAGAAATGTATTTAAAAATTACTGGATTAATTGACACAATAGAGCCCATTTCTTTAATCAACTTTCCTATACTGCTTTATTTATTTTAACTATGGTAGGACTATTTTGAGAACACGTTGGTTGATCTGATTGATGCAAAGTACCAAGAACAAGATAGATTTGAGGTACACCTGGTATAGAAAAGACAGGACCTCACTTACTCATCTTAGAACCATGCAGCTTGTAGTTGTCCATACAAGGCAAGTTTTCAACAACAATCCAAGGACAGCCAAGTCTCTACCTCCGAGACTCTCCCCATGGATTCATTAACAAAGAATGCTTTTTCAAATCTAAAATAAAATTTTATTTTATGTCTGAGAAGCTATGATCTTCAAATTTTATCAGTTCATAATTTTTTTCCCATAACCATCTGGTAATATGTATATTACCTAAATTTTATCTATAATACTCCTTAATATTTATGTTTACACTGTTTGTAGTCTCTTCTTAGCAGTAGATATAATTGTGTTCTGGAATTCTTCAGCAAACCAAAGTTTATTTCCCTTTCCAAGTTTGTCTACTATGTACTTCAGAAATCTCTGAAAATCTGAAATATTATCTAAAGAAAATAAATTGACTAATAATCTACCAATGTTTCTGATTTTATAACATTAAATATCTTAAACTTTAATTTACCATAAGGAAAATGATATAGGGTTCTACTATAAATCGCATTGAACATCTACATTGGAAACACAACTTAGTATTAAGGCCTTCTATATATTCTATTCTTAATAGTGACTATTTTTTTAAGTTATTGAGGTATAAACTTTCCAAAAACAAAGTCTGCCAATGTCTAACTTTATTGGAAATGAACATATTAAATGATTCCTGAGCATGAAACTGTGTCCTAAATGTCACAGGATTCCATTTGGGATTGAAAGACATAACCCAATGAATGAATGAGAAACTAGTTATAATGACGAACTAGTTATAGGGGGGCTCAGGACCCCCTAATTTTAGTTTGATACTAATGGATTGTGAGTTTTCTAAAATAAAACAAAATATGCATTTAAATCATGTTTCAAGAGGGAAACAAGCTGTGGAAATACATTAAAAAAACCCATTCAAATGTCACTGTTACTTGGTCAAATTAATGCCACATCAAGATTTTCAGTCATTTATACCTGGAGGCTCTGATTTTTCAACCTGACGTCTGCCTCCAGAGACCTTCCTGCTCATTGCATTGAAGTCTTTTAAGCAGGGAACATCAGGCGTCATTCATCTGACCTTTTAGTCTATAACCTTTTATAATGGAGCACTACCTGAGATGGAAGAAACTGTGTTCTATGGATGAGATAAATGATATCTTATTCTTCCATACAGGCTTAATTAATTTCCCTTCAGAAATCAAAATCTTTTTTTTTTTTTTTTAAATTAATCAAAGTACTTCATAAGACTCACTTCTCATGGCTTTCTGACTGTGATCAGGTAATATCTGTTAGACCTCCTTCCTACCCTGAGGCATTCAGACAAAACAGGATAGATGTTGACTGTCATGTTCTCTGCATGCTGGATGCTGACTGTGATGTGCTAGCTCATAGGACATATGTCAGCCCCGTTATTTTTATTATTGGATTATCTGGATATGGGTTTCAGAGAAAGTCTTATATTTTGTTTCTTTATTCCTACCTCCAAACACTTTGAAATGATCATTTGTATGTATTGGTTATAACACCCTTCTAAGCACAAGTTTAAACGTTTCACAATGTAATTGCATTAGAAATGCGTCTTCAATGTGGACAGTGCATGTCCTATCAACCTTCTTCCAAAACATTTGAAACACCAAACACAGGCCCAGTAGCTGGCTCAGTGGGAAGGATACATGCCACCAAGCCCTACTACCTGAAAGTGAGTCCCAGGACTCAGGTGGTGGAGGAAGAGAATTGATTCCCATAGGTTGTCCTCTGACAACCACATGTGTGCCATGGCATGTATGCGAACATGTGTGTACATGTACACATAATTTAAATGTAACCAAATTTAAACATAATAGTTTAAACATAATTTAAATGTAACACCAGTGACTAAAAAAAAAAAAAAAAAAAGAAGAAACAAACAAACAAAAAAACACCCAAAAGTCCAACCAACCATCTAGAGAGAAACAACAATAAAACAAAACGAAAGCACTAAACCAAATGATCAAATCTTTTTAAGTATCTGAAGGTGCAGGGGAATCTCTGAGTGCTGGCATAATCTAGAAGATGGTGATGCCTCCAGTCACTGGATTTCACGTTTGTTTCTGAACACAGAGAAAACACCCCTTGTCATTGCTTTTCATCTGAATATAAACCCTACGGTTACCCCCAGGCTGGCTCAATAGGGAAAAGTCAGAGTGCTCCAGTGCATTCTCACTGTTCCAGCGTGAGAGAGGCTGTTCAAGGTGACACACAGCTGCTGTAAAGAAAGACTGAAAACGTAAAATATAAAGACATAAGCACCGACCAGCTACCTGGTAACTGATACGGTTCTCATCTGCGGGACACATTCCAGAAAGTCCTGTCAAGTTTGAAAGAACCCAGAAGATGACTTGGTTTCTTTGCCCTCAAGACACAGAGGCTGAGAGCTTGTTGAATCCCATAGCTGAGAACTTAATTTACGGATACTATCCATCTTGAATGTTATTATTTATTTTTACCAATGAAAAACTTAATTGTCAATCATTTTCTTGTCACAGAGAGTAAGAAAACATGTTGAAAAGAGTGATGTTGTTGAGGTACTTCTGAGGAACTTTTAGCACGCACATATGTATACATATAATACACACACACACACATTTATTACAGATGCATATGTACAAAAAACATGTGTATGCAAAAGAAAGAGTAAAATGAAAATAAGCATGATGGTTGTTATTATGTGGTAAAAATCAGATATACTTGCCCACAGGCCTCCTTTGATCTCTTGTGAGTTTTTAACAAGTGACTGAAGGCAGATAACATTTTCAATTGGTAGCCTGTGTGTCTGGATGTCACCTCTGAAACCAGCCTGTCTCATGTATCTTCTTTCCATATTTTTATTTTGCCTAGATTTGTAGGCTGTATATAAACCATGGGTTTAAAGCAGAAGGTATTAATACAGATGTGCCCTTAGTTACAAGGGCAGGCAGCATGGATCTTCATTTAGCAGTGATGGGATTATCTGCTTTAGGGCTGGTAGAACTTCCTTCATTTCTAAGTTTAGGCCTTCCCTTTGCCCTCCGTTTCTTTCTCATGCCATGTTTTATTTCTCTCATTTCTCTGGTTTAAAGCAGTGCTGAACCCTCTATGCATTCTTCCAAGAATTTACTCTTGTCTTCCAATGTGTTTACACAATAGCTAAGAGAACATTAGGTGGAAGTGTGTCCCCAAAGCCAATGCTCCTGGGTAATTCTGTCCCTAAAAGTTGGTTTGCAACTTTCATTATTAACTTTACATATATGGATATAGACTTTAATAGCTAACCAGAGCCTCTTTTTTAAATTCTCTTTGCATTTCTTCTCTACAGTTCTCTCTTAAACCTATGAATATATGTTCAGACCTCTTTCTCTATTTTCAAGAATGCAAAAAGTTTCCCAGAGTTAAGATAGAAAATATACCAGTATATTGAAAAATACGCAAGATGTTAAATAGGAACATGCTTTAAAAAAAAAAAAAAAAAAAAAAAAAAAAAAAACCAAAAACCTCTCAAAAGTATATACTAGGAATAAGCCTTTTTGAAAGTCTCAAGTTATAAACAAAGCTTTTTTTTTGTATTTCTCTTTATAAAAAACGAGCTGGGTACTGGTGACTCATGCATTTAATCCAAGCACTTGGGAAGCAGAATCAGGCAGATCTCTGTGAGTTCAAGGCCGTCCCAGTCTACAGAGTGAGTTCCAGCACAACCAGAGTTACAACAGAGCCCAGCCTTGAAAACCCAAAATAAAAAAGTTGGAGAAATCTAAAATCTGATCATATTCTCATGATGTAGATCATATTTTTCATGAGCAAAACTGAACTTTAAAAGGCCATGAAGCACTGTCTTCAGAAGTCTGTGTGAGACTTATTTAAATTAAGACTTCTCTGGCAAGACAATCTATCCCTGATGGATGAGAGCGAGACAGACACCACCATACTCCCGAGTCTTGGAAATGCGTTAAGGATTATTAATTCAAAACAAAAGAGCAACAGATAGGAGAAAATATAAACCATGCCAGTCTCACATTACAATAAAGATACAGTGAAAGACTACTAGAACTATAAATTAATCAGCTTATATTTTACTGCTCATAAAAGTGTAACTGTGAAGATGAAAAATACAATGGAATTCCACTTCACAACTCTTAGAATATTCCAATTAAACAGAAAACCCAAAACAAAGAAGTAAAACAAAACAAAACAAAACAAAAAAAAAATTGGATGCCAATGTTCTTGGTAGTGTTATTCACATAGATAAATGATGGGGGAAAATAACCTAAGCCAACAGCTGAATGAATAATGAAAATATATGGCTATATTGGAATTTTATTCAGCTATACAAATGAATGAAGTTCTGATTCATGACCTGATATGAATGGACCCAGTAAATAAATGCTAAGGCATAAGACATAACTCAACTTATATAAAAACCTTTAGGAAAATAAAATCCATAGTGACAATTTGCATACTAGTAGTTGCCAGGACCTGAATATTACTGCTGAATGGCTGTACATTTTCTGCATGTGGGAAATGAAAAGGTGTGGAAATGGATAAATGATGATCACAGAACATCATGAGAGTAGTTAGTGGTGATGAATGGAGCACAGAAAATAGAATGAAACATTCTGTTAAATATATAAGCATGTATATTTAAGATATAAACATTGATTAAGCACTTTTTAAGTTAAAAGTTAACAATGTAGTATGCTTAGTACTGCATTGTTAATCGGTTTGTAACATGGGGCACCACTAGGATTGCTATTCAAAATAAGTATTCATGGTGGTAATCCAGAGGATCCAAGCCAAGAGAATAGATGCAGGGGGTTTGTTAATGCACGCAGTAAGGGCCCCCTGGCCAAAGCACCAGATCAGTGTCCTGCTAGATGATCTCTTCTCCAAAATAATTTACCTGATCTTGTCTATTTACATCTTTATGTGCTACCATTCTTAGAGGGAGTGCATTAAAAAAGATAATTAAGGTTCAGAACGAAAATTAACAAGCTATCAAGGTAAATCTGTCCTGCTCCTAGTTTCCATGTACCTTGCATTAAGTTCTTTACAATTTTTCATAACAATAAGCAATCAAATCATGACTATATTGGTCAACAGGCGATGATATCTACTAATAAATGGTGTTGACCCAAACTGCCTTCTTACCTTGTGCAGACTGTTACTCTGCTGGCTATGGTGGTCACAGAGACCCCCGCATTCACTCAGGGGTGGTGATGCTGCCTTAAACACATCCTGCTGTTGTTTGGGGAAATCATAGAAATACAGTCACGCACAAACACACAATGTCTAACAGTGGAAACAGTCTCTAGTCTATGTCCCAACTCTATCGTGGTTGGCTGTTATCCTAAAATGCACTCTTTGTATTTAAAAGCTTTACTAAAAAGCTGTGTTCTATGTTCTATTGGCAGCAGCCTCGCATTTTCTTGTACTTAGCTGTCACTTTTTGTTGTATCATTTGCTCTTGTACAAATCTCATACTGTTGTGTTCTTCACAGCTCGGAGGACACTAGACACTACCAATGTAAGTACTTTGTAACCTTGGTACATAGCAGGCTATGTCATCACAGTTTCAATTTGGTCCATATTACCATGTTTTAACCATGATTAAATTGTCTAATGGTGATTTCTCATAATGTAATCCATCATTAATTGGCTCATGACTATATTACTTTTATGCAGATACTCATATTGTATGTTGGATGCCAGCTTGTTCCTTGGTCCCTGAGTACTTATTATGCAGTGCTTTTAACGACAGTTTGTAATCTCTTAATTTATAGGTGAATTTAATCATATATATATATATATATATATATATATATATATATATACATAATGTTTATTTTGCTTTATGTGTATGAATGTTTGCCTGCATGTATGTATGTGCTCCACACACATGTGTAGTGCCCCTAGAGTCCAGAAGAAGGTATCATTTCCCTTGAAACTGGAGTTACTGAAAGCACCTTGAACATAGGTGCTGGGAACTGAACTCCAGTCAATTTGTAAGAGCAGCAAGTGCTCTTACCTTGTTTTAAAAGAGAAACTGGTAATAATAACAAGCTGAATTAAGTGTGAGGCATAAGCACAATATTTATGAGCTCAGTAGAGAGTATAACACACAGTAATAACCTTAGACTTCCCTTATTGTTGCCTATGTGCCTCCTTCAGATTGAGTTCTAAGGGAGGAATCTTTATAACATGGGGTAATAGTCTCAGGCTTCAAGCACAGCATGTGTGTAACATGTGGTTCACAAAGGTGCCTGGACTGAGGATTTAGCAAGTTGTCTTGAATGTACGGAATGAGTGTGTTACTGATTAGCTTTAGTCCTTCATACATGAAAACAATATTTATACTCCAATTTTATTCAGCAGCAAAACCTGATGCTGGGCTTGTGTGCAACTTAAGAAGCAGCATGAAGATAAACATGCACTTCGATTTGAGCATGTGCTACTAAGGCAGCCACACTGTAAGAACTAATTGTTAAATACATTGAACTCTCTAGACCATCTATGAAGAAGACACTCAACATTGTCTTTTAAGGGTAGCTGACAGGGAGAAGAATCAGTTCAAGAAAGCCAGATGAGGGACATTCCTCATTCCATGGCACAATAAAACATTGTTCTCATTCAGCTCTATTCTGAGACTTGCCTAAGAATCAGCCAAGCAGCTTTGCCCTTGGAATCAGATGCATAGGTTTGAGGCAGGAGGCAAGGATTCTGGGAGATAATCTATTGCTTTATTTTGCTGTTGGGATGTCATGTAAAGGTGCTTACCACATCAGCTGATGAAACATGAAATGGAGGATCTCATGTAAGACTTGACATGACAGACTCAATACACAATGTACTTAAAACAATTAAAACATTTAAATAATGATCTATTTTCAGAAAACGCAATAAGTAAATTGTAACGTGCCTCAGTAATAGGAAATAAAATCAGCTAGTATCTCATGTTCATATGAAATAATTGTATACTTTGACTATATCTAAATTCATTAATGACACAACTTATTGCAAGCAGATTTCTAGTTACAGCTTCAATAAATTGCTTGCCATAGTTTCTGCATCTGGATGGCTTTTGATCTCTTGACTTGTGTCTCTGTATGAAGCTTGAGAAGGACGCCTGTCTTTTCACTGGTTGAAAAGAACAAATAGCAGTTTGAGCTGGTTATGTGATGGATGATGAAGTCCTGCATCACTTGCATCCATTCGTTTTCTGCCGTGTGCTTGATTGCCAATTCCACACTACCAGCTCTCTTCAGCACCCTCCTCTGTGTTTGCTTTCTCTCAAGTGATTGCTGAAAAGGAAGCAGCTGGTATTTCCAATTTGAACAGCGACTGTTCAGCGCTAACCTCGGGTTCAGATTGCAGATCTGCCACTAGTTGCCTTTTTTTTTTTTTCTCTCCTGGAAAATAGCATGTAACTCCTGCTGCTATTTTTAAACTGCTGAAAGCTCAATATTATTTTCTTATTGCTATGAGAAAGTAGTTGATGAAACAGTTAATTGACATTAACTTAAAGAGCATTTATCCCATTTGGTTTGTACAATATTCTTAATATTTATTTCAAATAAAATATCTCACTTGTCTTTTCTGCAAAACAGACAGACAGACTTAAGAAGTCTAAAAGAGGATCTGTGGTGTTTGTGCAATTTGCTATGCTCTTTCAGGAATGTGGATTGCTCTTAAGAAAACTGAGGGTGTGTTTTGAGACATTTTATTGCAACATGTTATGAATTATGGCAAATTACATTACTTTTATGTAGAACTTGCTATGGTAATTAGGAAATCACAAATGTGTAGTATGGGAAGGCTCAACAGTTAAAAAGCTTGTTGAGTAAGTATAAGGACTTGAGTCCAGATCATTAGAAAATCAAGTGCCAGGTGGGCATGGCAGGCTGCTGATACAGCCATAGGAAGTGGAGATAGGGCATCCTTAGAACGGTATCTAGGAAACCACGGTGGGGACTCTGTGTGTGACTGAGAGTCCCTGCTTCTCAGTCTGTTAAGAACATAGAAGACATTCCTGACATGATTCTCAGACCTCTACATGCATGCACACACAAGTGTGTTCAACACAAGTGTGCCCATGATGTATGCATACATACATGCACACAATGCACACATAAAAATGGATAAAGTAGAAATCATAGATGTTAACATTTCTTCATCATACAACAGAACGATTGCTATCATCACCTCCATATACATGGTTACTCTGAGCCAGAATGCCTGGCTCCTGGCCAGTGAGATTTATACCTTTCCCAAAGGATTAGCCCAATAAAATGGTTGGATGAAAACATAGTGAGACAAATACATGTTTCTTGTTCTAAACTTCTGTTAAATATTCTTCCTTTGGTTAACAACACAACTCCAGTGCATTTGATTATCATTTGACTGTCTTAGTTTTCTAAAGTTATCACTGACCAAAATCTGATTTTCTTACAGTTCAGAAGTCTGGAAGTCCAAAATCAAGGTACCAGCAAGGTTGATTTTGAATCCTTCATCCTTGACTGGTAGATGATGTTCATCTCTACATACATCCTGAGCACATATGTTCTATGTAATGAGGGCATGTGTCTCTTGGGAGACCTGATACATCCAGTATATTGTTTACAGCAAGCAGAATAGTGCGTAGCCCAGGGTGAGGGTATGCATATGTGTGTGCGTGTTTGTGTGTGTGCGTGTGTGTGTGTGTGTGTGTGTGTATGTGAATATCTATTGCTATTTGGGTGTGTGTCAGTCTTTGAGTATGTGTTTTTGTGTACATTTGTGTGTGACAGTGTATGCATGTGTCAGTTTGTGTGCATTTGTCTGCATGTAAGTGTGTGAATTATGTATATGTGTGTGCATTTGGGTGTGTCCATGTGTGACTGTGTGTGTGAATGTGTTATGTGTGTGCATGTAATATGAGTGTAAGTATGTCTCTGTATACTTGCCTATATGTATGTATGAGTGTATGTCTGTAGTGTGTGTGTGTGTGTGTGTGTGTGTGTGTGTGTGTGTGTGTGTGTGTTTGAGGTGAAAGATTAGGGAATTTGAGAAAACAACTTCAAACTAGGGGCATGTAAGTTTGGAAATTTACTATTTTTTCTTTTTTCCTTACTCACTTTTTTCCATTTTCTCTTGTTCTACTCCTTCTTCCACTTTGCCTCCCTCCCTTCATCCTCCCTACCCCCATTTCCTTCCCTTTCAGCAAAACATACACTCTTTGGATTTGTAGGACAGGGTGTTGAGCACACTAAGAAATTGTACCATGCAGAAACTGAAGACAAGTTGATTGGAGGTGGCGTGGAGCATGAGGTTATCATCCAATTGATATCACACTTCACTGTCTAGAACATACAATGCTGACTAACCGTGTGTGAAGGCTGGAGCGAGGCTTTCTTAAAAGAGAATGTCTTCAAATTTTGTATTTTACACCAATCCAATAAAGTGATTATAGAATGATAAAATATTAGGTTGTAATAAAAATGGAATCAAGGTGTCTTAGCAAAGCACTTTCAGAATGATATTCAACACAGAAAATCAGAGCTTTTGAGAAGAATTGGCACGTGCTTGGCTTTTTTCCCCTCCAGAACAGGTGCAGAGACTTTGTGTGGGCGGTGTTCAGCGCTGCTATAAACACGAGTCACATCCATATAGAACAAAGCCTAAATTAAAAATTTTATATGAAATTGAGCAATCTGCCCATAGATTTAACAATGAGATGAGAGTGTAGAAATGCCAAGAGATTGTTCTGTCAAAATCGGTTCCAAACATATAAACAAAGAAGACGACATCAAATGGACATGGCATTGGAAGATAATTTCCTACAGTTTGATAAAACAATAAAAATCCAGGATTTTATGAGTCAAAGAGATAATTTACAGTGATTATAATATGTGAAGAAGAAAAATCACATGAAGCAATGTTTGTGAAAAAATTACCCCATGTCATATTCATTTTTAGCAATGAAAACAGAAATATTTTGGCATTTGTTTCGCTTTTTGGTAGAGTTGGAGGAAACAACACTTATGGAAAAGAAGTAACTGACTGTCAAACTATGGTTTCAGGAGAATGAACCAGAGGCAGAAGATCGTGGCTTCTGTGTGAAATCCCACAGATGCTAGCAGGACAAAGGAAAGACGTATTAACATGACAGGTGAAGACAGTAGTGACCGCCCTCAGTGGACAGGTGGATTTGGCTGTTGAAGGACAGCAGCCAACAAAGTCGACCAGAAGAAGAAAAAAAGGAAACCATAATTCAGGAAGTTTGAAGAGCAGGCTTAGGGCTTGGCAACTGGTATATTTCACATGATACTACTTTTCATTATTTTAAAAGTATTTAATTTATTTAATATGTGTATCTGTATGCATGTATCTGTGTGAGTGTGCCTACACAGGGTAGTCAGATGAGGGTGTCTTACGCTATTACTCATAGCCTGTTCCCATTTCCTCTCTGCTGCCCTGATACACTCTGAGTAACAACAACCTTGGAGTGGGAATGGTTTCTTTCATGTCACATGTCCAGGTCACAGCTCATCACAGAGCAGGAACCCAAAGGCCGAAACCATGGAGAAGCACTGCTGGCTCATACTTGGGCTTGCTCAAAGACTCACACTTACTTATCATTTTTACACAGTGCAGGAACATCTGCCTAGGGATGGGATCTCTTGCATCAATCAGCAATGAAGACAAATCAACTTATCGTAGCCATGATTGCAAGGCAATCTGATTTGTGCAGTTCCTCAATTGAGACTCCCTCCTCAAGCTGTTTCATGTTAACAGATGAAGTTAACTAGGACACCAGCTTTTTTTTTTTTTAGGCAGGGTGTCTTCCTAAACATGAAGCAATGAAGCATGTAACTCCATGAGGTTAGAAGCCAACAAAGTTCAACATTACTCTTACCCCATCCCTATCAAAACCTGGAAAATAGGCCTTTGTGGGGAAGCCTGGCTTGACAAGGGCTTGCTATGCTCCATGACCAATTATGTGTCAAGTCCCCCACAGGACTCCCTAGGAACAGGGATTTCCAGCCAGATTATGCTGGTTCTTCATGACATCAAACTCTGGTTTCTGGATTCACAAGAGCCAGAAATGCTACTGTATTGTGATTAGGATTTATTACAGAAAAGAAAAAGATCGAAACCACCGAAGGGCAAAGATTTATGAGACAATTTCCAGGAGAAGCCAAGAGTCAACTTCCACGTCTGCCTTTCCCAGTGGAATTTCACAGGGTTGTGCTTTGTTCCCCAGCCAAGGTATGTGACAACACATATGCAATGATGTCATCCAGGGGAACTCACTGAAACCTTGGCATCCAAGACTCTTATTTGAGAACTAGTCACATAGACATGCTGCATGCACAAGACTCACCTGATCTGTTCAAACCATTGTTCATCCTCAGAGTGAAAGGCGGTTTGGTATTCATTACAAATCGCACTGTTAGGATATATTCAGGTCAAAGTAGGACAACACATCTAGCTTCAGGCCCTCGTCAGATAGAACAGAGCGCAGGGATTATTGAGTCAGTAGAAACCAGAGAGCATGATTTCTACCCTGGAGAAAGCACTGACCAGAGGCATTTTAAGGGTGTTGATGCAGCTTACTGTTGATTTAAGCCTGATGAAGAGTGTCCAGTGAATTCTTCCAGGGGATTCAGCCACTATGTATGCATGTGTGTGTGTGTGTGTGTGTGTGTGTGTGTGTATGTATGCATGTGTGTATGTGTGTGTGTATGTGTGTGTGTGTATGTATGCATGTGTGTATGTGTGTGTGTGTATGTGTGTGTGTGTATGTATGTGTGTGTGTATCTGTATGTGTGTGTGTATGTATGTGTGTGTGTGTATGTATGCATGTGTGTATGTGTGTGTGTATGTGTGTGTGTGTATGTATGTGTGTGTGTGTGTGTGTATATGTATGTGTGTGTATGTGTGTGTGTGTATGTGTGTGTGTGTGTATGTATGCGTGTGTGTATGTGTGTGTGTATGTGTGTGTGTGTATGTATGTGTGTGTGTCTGTATGTGTATGTCTGTGTGTGTGTATGTCTGTGTCTGTGTATGTGTGTGTGTGTGTGCGTGTGTGTGTATGTGTACGTCTGTGTGTGTGTGTATGTGTGTGTGTGTGTCTGTATGTGTATGTCTGTGTGTGTGTATGTCTGTGTCTGTGTATGTGTGTGTGTGTGTGCGTGTGTGTGTATGTGTACGTCTGTGTGTGTGTGTGTATGTGTGTGTGTGTGTCTGTATGTGTATGTCTGTGTGTGTGTGTGTCTGTGGGGGACTTCTTCACTGTTTGTTCACAATAACCTTAGTCTATTGTTCCCATTTAATTAAAATATATAAAAATTAAAATATTAATCTTTAAAAGATTTATTTTACTTTTAATTATGTGTATGTGTGGGTTCATGCATGTGAGAGAAGGTGCCCATGTAGGCCACAGGATAAATTATGAGGATTCTATAAATATTCTATCATTTTGGTGATTATTTTAGCATTTATTTAGACACATATGCACATAACTTTAGCAACTGGAATAAATTAATTGCCTCTTAAACTTTTTAATAATGAATTATTAATTCCATGCCAGATCCCACTAGAGACCTCTTGATCCTGTTGTGATCACATTTTTATTGTATTTATAAGAAAAAAGAAAAATCAAGCATCATTACAACTGGATAAGAGAAAACTAATGTGGTGGTTACCATCAGTTGTTGGCTTGGCTGGATTTGGAATCAACTGAGAGACATACCTGTGGGCGGGTCTGTAAAGGTACTTGCTGAAAGGATTTACTGAAGGGGAACCCCTCCTCAGAGTGTATAGCATTTCTGGAAGTGGCCAACTTCTATGGAGGTGGGAAGGAAAAGGTATTGTTTTCCCTGCCTGTCCTCACTTTAGATGTCCAGTATATTTATGCTGTGGACACTGCTGCTGCCACTGCTGCTGCTGCCACCGCCGCCATCCTTTGCTTAGATCCAAACCCAGCTTCTTGCAAAGGGCCTGAAGGAATCTGCCAGACTCTCAGGACTAAATTGTGATTGCTGAGGCCTCCAGCTTTATGAACTGAATGACTACCAGATGCCCAGCCTTTCCATTGTGAAGAAGGCTACTGTTGGACTACCTAGCATGTATCATGCAGGGCAAACTAATAAAACCCCTCTTCATATATAGTCATTCTACGTCTTCTCTTCCTCTAGAGAAGCGTGAGGTGATGACTGTCCTTTGCAAATACAATTAAATATCGTTAATAGGAATTTGGTTTCAATAAACAAAGGCAATGTTTTAATCACTCATGAGACCATTACAGACCCATTTTCCAGCATACTTACAACAAGGATTTGAGCTGGATTAAGCACACAGCTCTATCTGCTTCTTCAGACCATTCCCACTTGGTACATAGCATGCATCAGCCTGTGTAATAGGCACTGTTTTTGCTTATCCACACTTTCTAAGGCCTTGCTACTGCAGAACGTAGTAGATCTAGCTACCATTCCCTTGAGACTTTCCTCTATAGGTCCCAGCCCTCACTATCTGCTACTACAGCTGGCCAGGAGAGCCCAAAAGTTGTTTTCTGGAAACAGCCATCAACCAATTGCTGACAAAAAATGATATATAAAATCTCACTTTACTTGCCCCTTACTTGAGACAATGTTGAAGCATATTTTTTACACTGCTTTCCCAGTAGTCACTGTCAGGATGTCAATTCATCAGTGTCTATCCTTCCTTGTTTTATTGCCTCAGAATCCTCTAGTGTTTCTTGCATAATCTCTTCCAAAGATAGGGGTCATTTAATCTATTTTCTGCAATTAATAAAAAAAAAATACTTGAAACAACAGTACTTTTGGACATCTTGCTTTTCAGCTGGAAGAACTGGATAGCAAGTTAGCAGACAATGTTGGGCCACAAGGATCCATAGGCAGACTGAAAAATAGACCGGAGGAGGTTGCCTAAGCATTTGTATAATACAGGAAGGCTTTAGAAACGTAAAATTATTGTAAAAAGAAGCAGTTTGAGATTGTATTTTAAAGCACATTTGTGTACAGTATACACTTAACATATTAACATTTTGCACGGGAGGAGGTCATTAATTCCATCGTAGAGCCGATGTATTATGCAACAAATCCTTACTATTATCAGACAATGGAAGAGGCAGCACTTGCTAATTCACCTCTCTATTTCTCATCTATCAAAAATAGCATTTCTGCCTTCATAAAACAAAATGTGGATAATCTACCTATTAGAGAGACTAGTATCCCATTGTTTATGCGTATCACATTTCTGTGTCCACTCGGTTGATGGGTGCATAATTTGTTCCTGATTCGAATCTAACAGTGTTGGTCTAAGTATAGGGGCTGACGAGAATTTACATACCAGTTATTTGTTTGGCAGTTTATCCGTGGGTGGGGTTGCTGAATCAGAAAAATGGGTCCATGTTAAATTTACTGAAGAACTTCCGAAATGTAGTTAAATTTGTGTTAGTGGGAAAGCATTATTTTTTTCCATGTACTCACCAGCACTTCCTTTCTTTTTTGTTCTATTTTTTGAAAATAGTTGATCTTAATGGGAGTCATGTGGTGCATGGTTGTGGTCTTGATGACCATTGCCTTACGCTCTAGTGATGCTGGCCATTTTCTCACGTAGTGTTGGCTGGTTTTATGTCTATAGGAATTTACATTTTGGTGTATACTTCATTTAAAAATTTTATTTTAATATAAATAAATAAATAGATAGATAGATGTGTGTGTGTGTGTGTGTGTGTGTGTGTGTGTGTGTGTGTGTGTGATAAAAACTTTGAAAACAGTTCTTCTGCTATCTTGGCTCCAGAGATCACACTCGAGGCTCAGTCTTGACAGCACCCCATCTTGCCTGTTTGTCCATTCATAGCAACTCCGGTTTTGCAATTGTAATCTACCCATTAAAGGTTTTACTAGTGAGTTTTTGAATTCCTTATTTGAATCTGTATTAACTCATGTTTCATGTATGGACTTGAAGTATTTTCCATTCTGTATTTTGTTTCCACATTGTATTGTTTCCTTTGATCATGTGTTTTTGAGGTCTTGATTTAAAAAAAACAAAAAAAAAAACATCATCTCCCGTGTCCCCAAGTACTACCTTAAGTATAATAGTTTAGTTCAGGTCTGCTTTCCTTTGTTAGATGCTGTTTTAATGACTGCAGATTAACAGTACACTTTGAAGTAATATCATGTAATGCTTTGTATTTTGAACACACACACACACACACAATGGCTTTGGGATTGGGACTCAAAAGGCACTGGCTAATCTTTCAGCAGACATGGGTTTGATTTCCAGTACCCACATAGCAGCTTACAATCATCCATAATACCCAGTGTCAGGGATCAGATATCCTTTCCTGCCTCTGAGGGTGCTGGGCATGCATGTCTTACACAGACATACATATAGCCAAAACATCCTACACATAAAATTAAACTTTTTTTTGATGGCTTTCTTTGTTCAGATTTTTTGTATTTCCATACAAATTTAAGAGAGTTTAAAATAGTGGAGAACTTCACTGCTGTTTTGATAGATATTAAACTGAATTTGTAGATTGTTGTTTAAATAATAACAGTGATTGCTCCAGTCCATGAATGTGGTTGACTTTATATTTTTGTTGATTTTTTTGTTAATTATTTTCTATTTGGGCCTTCTGTTTTCTTTTGGCAGATCTTTCAATTTTTCAGTAAAAAATTATTCCAAGCTATTTTCTTTTTGTAGCTATTGAAAAGCCTGGACTTGCCCTGATTTCTTTTTTATCAGACCATTACTGGCACATAAAAAAAAAAAAAGCTGCTAATTAAGGTATCCTTCAAATTTTATCAATTTTGTTATTAGTTCTCATCATTTTCTTGATGGAGTCTTTGATGTTTTCTAACTGCAAGATAACGCCATCTATAACTCCAGGTACTAGCCCTTTGTTTACTTCTCTTACCTATTTCCTCTGTCTAGGATTAAAATGGCATGCTTATTAGGGTGATACTGGCATGCTTGGTCAGCCCCAGACCTTAGAAAGCTTTCAGAGTCCTCCGTTCAATTTTTATGGTAGTAGCTGACTTATAAAACATGGACTTTGTTATTCTAAAATTCTTCAGTACAGTACCAAATGTCTTCAATGTCTGTACCCTACTATTCTGCTCAATTTTATTAAATGCTTTTTCTGCATCTATTTAAATGATCATATGTTCTTTTTTTCACATTCCTTGTGGTGCATCATGTGTTTTTGTTCTCATATAAGATATTATCTCTGTTTCCTTGAGATGAATGCCACTCAATCATGCACACAATACTTTAATGTGATTTTGAATTCTGTTGGCTAGCATTTTGATGAAGACTTTTAGGACATTGTCCAGTAGCTTGCTTTTCTTGTTACCATGTGTGAATTGTCATCATAGCAATGCTGAACTCAGAAGTGATGCACCAAACAGTTGTCTTATATTCAACTTTTTTGAAAAAATTCAAGAGAAATTAATGGGTTTTTTTTTCTTAAAATATGTTTGATGAACCTCAGTTGTGACGTTATTCCTTATAGGATTGATTTGATGAAGATACATTCTGTTAGCTTTTGTTGGACTAAGCATGTTTTTACTCCTTCAATTTTAAAGGATAATTTTTCTGGTGCTCTATTTCTCATCTGTAGAGTTTTCCTTAACTTCAGAAATCTCACACAAGTCTCTTCTGGCCAGCAAAGCTTCTTCTGAAATGTTGACATTCAGATGAATCGAGATGTCTTATATGTTATTTGTTGCATATCTTTTTCTTCCTTGAGATGTCTCTTTAAGTTTGGGGAGACTGATTAGAGCAGTAGAACTGAGTGCAGATTCATTGATTATATTTATCTTTTCTTCCTCCATGAAGTTTATTTAACAAAAATAAAGTATCATATAGTTAAGTGACTTTATCAAACTCAACATGTTTTCTTAAGAGGATCCTTACTGAGCTTGAATAATTACAGAATTAACTGTGATTATCTTCAGAAGCACCTGTAATTACTTAAGTGTACAGACATGGTACACATATAAATTATGTTAACAAATACTTCCCATATATAAGATGCAGGCTATCAACATAGAATTTGTGTTTCTTTTTTTCCCAATTCTTAACACATCTTATTTCCTACTGTGGTTTATAAATCAGGGTATGTGTGAATATGATGACCTTCTGAATAAATAATCTGGAATGCAATAACAACACAGCCCACATGGGCTACGTTCTAAAATATCAACTAAAAACAGGAGATACAGACTAGCTTCTTTTACATTTTTTCTGTAAGATCTACAAAAGTCTGTGAATGGTATGTTGCTGACACTTATGACTTATTAGAGGGAAGCAGCATGGGTTACAAACAGCTAGAAGTAGAGACAGCTGCATGAGTCTAGTCTACTTAATGTTTGAAGTGTTTACTCTCCAGGTGCCCATTATGCCTCCATAGAATTACTGGTTTTGAAAATCATCACTTGGTTTGGGAATATGCATAGATCGTTTTAAACTAGTATTGTCTATATGATGATTAGTATCCAGAGTCCTTATTGCAGATCCACTATCCAGGAAGAACTATCCATCTAACTGATCTCAGAATTCAGTCCTTTAAGAAGTCAAGCCAGTACATTGTGGCTTAAACTACTTACCGTGTGCTAAGTCCTGCTGACAAGTTATTCGATCAGGTATGACATCATAGTTACTAAGACATTACTGAGAAGAAGTCAACTGCAAAGAGCACTAGAACAAATTATTTACAGGATATGGAAGTCTTGAATGAGACCGTGAACTCTCCAGTTGACTTGCTATAGTTGCTTAGCACTACTTTCTCAAGTGAGAATTTTTGGAATTTGTACATTAGATTATATATGTTGGCCGTGCAATGTGGTCTTTAGTATAATTTGCTGAAGCAAATAATATTTGAGGATTTAACTTCAAATTTGAAAAACATATAGTATAACACGTGCAACGTTGAAACTACTACAGAAAACACAGGTTAAGCAAGTCAAGATATAGGAATGGACAAGCGTTTTCTGAAAAGGACTGTAACAGCGCAAGAAATAATTTCAATAACTGACAAGTGAAATTATATGAAATTAAGACATTTCTGTACGGGCAAAGAAATAATCATGAGAGTAAACAGATGATCATCAGGTCTGGAGAACATCTTTTCTAGATGTCCTGGGTGAGGAGTTAATATCTAGAGCATAGAAAGCACCACAAAACTTAATCCAGGTCCTGATTTCATGAATTTGTCATTGAACAAAGTAATCTTAATGGCATAATTTAATTTCTGTTTTGTGTTTGTATTAGTTTTCTAAAGTTGTCTTACAAGTTTGTTGGAGAGCATTTGAACGTATCTCCAAATAATGTATTTCTCTCTCTCTCTCTCTCTGTGTGTGTGTGTGTGTGTGTGTGTGAGAGAGAGAGAGAGAGAGAGAGAGAGAGAGAGAGAGAGAGAGAGAGAGAGAGAGAGAGAGAGGTGAGAGAGAGAAATACATTATCTGGAGATAAGTTCAAATGTTTCTCCAACAAACTTGTAAGACAACTTTAGAAAAATAATACAAACACAAAATAGAAATTAAAGTATGCTATTAAGATTATTTTGTCCGGTAACAAATTGGTGAAATCAGGACCTGGATATATAAAGCTATGACTGGTTTTCATCAAATCAGAGCTTGATCTGAGACCACACGAGAACGACTGTGATGACACTGGCTTAGACAATAGAGGATTGTGTTCATATCCTGAATGAGCCTAAGTAATGGTTGAGTCCTTCAAGAAAGACAAGATTCTTTTAACTGGCTATTTCTTCTTCTTTACTTGTGGTTGTTCTCTCATGTTATGTAATGGGTTTTCATTTCACATATTTTCACAATATTCCAAGCAATACAAAATGGGCAGAGGAAAATAACAGAAACTAAGAGTGAGTGCTTCAAGTTAAGTTAAGCCACATTAAGAAAGAGAAAACTATGTTCTATTGCCTTATAGAAAGGCAATTGGAGGAAACTATTCAAACTAGACATATAGTCTGTAGGAGAGTATCAAAACCAGAGGCTCTTACAGTAAACGAGGAAGTTGTGCACGGGGCATTGAATTTGCTGCTGATTACAGCATGCATTTATTAAATGTCCATTTATCCTAGGTTCAGATTATAAAGTTGAATCCAGTCAATATAAACTCTGACCTCTACCATGATGGAAGTAAAAGCAATATAAATAAATTAGAGTAAGAAACTCATAGATAAACTCCTATGGTTGCCAATTTTGATAAATGTTAAAGAATTAAAAAAAAAAAAAACAAACAAACCGGACTCTATGAGAGAATTTATGAGTACTGTGAAAGGTAGGCTCAGCTTTGGGTCTTGTGATCAGGAAAAGGGTTTCTTAAGAAACAATGGTGCATTCAGGACATGAAGAAGTATTGATTTTGGTGAGTTCGTAAGACAGGCAGAGGAGGTGAGAACAAAATGTAAGAAGTCACGGGCTCCAAAGCACAGGAGCATATAAGACAATTAAATTGGATAGTGTGTCTGGTGTATGAACACTCAGAGAGAAAAACCAAGAGATAACAAAAAATGTCCAATTTCTATTTCATCTGTTTACTCTGTTCCTTTAAAGAACATAGATATATGTTCTATATGTGTGTCTGTCTGTAAATGTATATGGATGCAGAGATACCAATGACTTGGAGAAAAAAAATTGATGGAATCAGAATGCAGAATACATTTCTTATCCAAGTGTCACATCTGTAAGAGGCTGTGGACACCAAGAAAATTTCAAAAGATTAAAAACAGTTGTCTCGCCTCAGCCAGTGGAAGTTTCTGAAACTGAGAAAACGGTAGTAATGGAAAATTAAAAGGAATATGTTTATGGAGGACAGCTCTGAGATATGGCCATTTCTGAGCGTGGCAGATGCCCAGAGTTGGATCCCTAACAACTGTTTGCAGAAACAGAGAAACAGCAGATGCAGACAGAGAGTGGAAGAGTAGTTCTCAGAATGGCGGGGCCATGCCTGGAGAGAATAGCTACAGGTGAGCCACGCCTGCCTCTCTCAGAGGACATTAGCACCTTCGTACCTTCCAGACCTCATCCAAGTTGGTAGAGCCTGTGTCTACTTGTTGGCTAACAGAACTCTCCCATGACTTATTTCACAAGAGGAGCGTCTGTCTCTGCAACACATCCTCCTTTCTTCTTCGTACAATGGGAAGGGAAAATGAATGCAAGCCAATAAAAATGAAAAAAACAAAAAACAAAAAAAACTCAGGAGTTCTTTGAGTGCTTCACAATCCCAGTTTTCACTTTCTTTAAAGCCTACCCATATTCATTCAACACACAATTATTTCTATATTTATAACTAGGAGTTAAATAGAAAACCCATTATCTAGAAAGCATGCCATGAGAACACTTGTGATTTGGGATAGATCTTTAATTTATCTTTACTTATATACTATTTTCTGCTACCTTTGCATCGATATCTTCTTTGAAACTCAAATCACCCTCTTCAGCTTCAACATGCAGTCATTTTGCTCTGGCTCTTACACAGTGGTCCTGTTGCTGTAAACCGTTCTATGAATTGCACATCTTCTTTTTGGGTACAGCCTGAAATCCCTGTGTTTCAACACAGCTGTGCCCATTACTAGGGTGCATGATAAGGTCAGAACTCCTGGTATGTGAGGAGCTGCACCATGTATCTTTGCAACTGATGTTTAAAACATTTTCTGCAATCCAAGACCGGGGATTTGGTCACAATGATCTCTTTAGTCACTTGTTATTCTTGTCAGTGTTTTATCGGCATCTGTCAGGCGGGGACACATGCTGTCTCTGTTTTGTCTGACATGCCCATCCTGGCTATCTAGCAAGGATGAAGCAAGTCCCACAAGCAAGTACTTAACATTAATGGCAATGCCAGCCCTAAGACTTGCTCATCAACCTTTCATGAATTACAAATATTTCAAGTTGGATTCATTTTATTTTTAATGTTTTCTGAATGCTTAGATATCCCCAGCATGGTAGAAATCTCCTTGGAATAGCAGGTGCTTTTCTTGCAGTTCTGAGCAATGAAATGTGCAGTCACCCTTGAGTGACTGTACTACCATGATATTTCTGAGAAAATGCTGATGCTCTTTATATGTCTTAGCTGCTATTCACACCACAAATATCCATATATATTTACCTTTTAAAACAACAGACTTTTCAGGTCAAAACCTTAAGGAGTCAGACAAATTTTAAACTTGATTTTCCTATGTTTTATCTAATATCATCTTAACATTCCAAAAAAAAATGTGCTTGATGGAGTTTTTTCCTGGAAGTTCACTTATCTCTAAATAATAATAGGCAGTTTTAATTGTGACTGGGTTTAGGGAACATCTAAAGATTGACCACGTAGTCAATTTAATTGGCCTCTTAAGAAATTTCCTCAGAGCATGTATTAATATATACCTGGTCAAAACCAGAAGAGGAAGATACAATGGGGTTAGTAAAATGGGCTGATCTTCATCAGAAACTTGGGTCACATTTCTGATCTGTAGGATTTACTCATGTCTGGTTTCCTATATTTAAAACACAGATAAAGGGCTGGAGAGACAACTCAGTGGTTAAAAGCACTCACTGTTCTCTCAGAGGACCCAGCTTTCATCCCCAGCACCTAATTCACAAATACCTGTAAGTCCAGTCCCAGGGGATATTCTGGCCCCTGTAGGCACCAGACACACATGTGGTACACATGCAAGCAATAATAGTAAAATAATAATAATTAATTTAAAGCCAAAGAATGGCATTTTATTCTATTAGAACTATCATTTTTTAAAGAAATAACATCAGAATATGTGTGTGATAATATACATAATAAAATATCATGTAATTACAAGAATTTATTGTTGTATATTATAAAGCATTTCACAATACACCAGAAGAGGCAAAAAAGCCAACTAAAGCCCACTTCTAAACTTTACTTGTTTCTTAGTCTAAAAATTTCAAATTGAGAAAAATCTTTTCAAATATATCTCCATCCATGAGATGAAGTTTGTGCTTAAAATCTGAAGTTTCATGACTACTACTGTCATATGTTCCTTCTTACTCTAGAAAAATTCGTTACTTTACCCTTTCTGTGCTTATAGGCTTATAATAGGAACAGATATTCAGTTAGGATGGCTTCATCCACAGCTTCAAGGAATATGTCAGGATGAACTTAATGATGGTAACCTCAGTCACCTGTGATGGGCTTCGTTAAATCTAGACCTGTGGTGCAGATCTAGGGAAGGAAAAAGAAGATGGATGGATGGGTTGGTGACTAGATGGAGTGATTAGATAGATGTATAGATAAATAGATAGATAGATAGATAGATAGATAGATGATAGATAGATAGATGATAGATAGATAGATGATAGATAGATAGATGATAGATAGATAGATGATAGATAGATAGATAGATGATAGAGATGATAGATAGATGATAGATAGATAGATAGATAGATGATAGATAGATAGATAGATGATAGATAGATAGATGATAGATGATAGATGATAGATAGATAGATGATAGATGATGGATAGATAGATAGATGATAGATAGATAGATAGATGATAGATAGATAGATGATAGATAGATAGATAGATAGATAGATAGGTAGATAGATAAAAAGCAATGTTAATTCCTGGGTACTTGAAGGAAAAGATTAAACCTGTGAATTTTGGCCAGAGAATAACTTACTAAAGAAACAAAACTGAACTCTCGGCCAACGATGCAGCTCAATCAGTAGAGTGCTCACCAAGCATGCAAAACTCCTGGGCTTCAATCCCAGCTCTATATAAGCTGGTCATGATAGGACTGGTTTGTGAACTTGAGAGGTGGAAGGAGAAATATCAAAAGTTCAGAGTTATTGACAGCTTGGTAGAGAGTTTGAAGTCAGCCTGGCATACATGAAACTCTTTATGAAAATTAAAATAAAATAAAACACTGAAAAGACTTCAAATTTACTTATGTTAGCTAGTCTTTCTGTTTTTTGCAAGTAAAGCCATCATGTGCTATGATTCTGTTGTCTTTATGTGAAATGTAGTACACATTGTTTGGTACCCTTGGGCTGATGGATGGCTACTTGTGAAAATCTGAATGTTCCCTATTCTCGTGGTACAATGACCACAGACTCAGAGATGGTCACTGTGGCAACTATTTGGATTCTGAATGAATGAAAAGAGAATATTGTCCTCATTATGAACAGGATGCTAATATTTGACATTGTATCACCCACATCTTCTGCTTTGCGGTTACAACTTAATCTAGTTTAGCTTGATTTAACAGATACATTATGGACTGTTGTGTGATCCCTGAAAGAACATGTTGAAGATCTAAGTCCTAAGTCCCTTGTGATCTTGTTTGGAAGTAGGGCAACTGGAGAGTAATTAGCCATGATTTATGTGGATGAAATCATGCTGGAGTTGAAAAGACACCAGTGCAATATGACTAGTATCCTCATAGGAAGAGGGAATGTGGACAGACACACAGGAGACCCACATCACTTGACAGGCAGTTTGATCTGCTGCATGTGCCAGCCAAGGAGCTCTACATCTTGCCAAAAGCAAATAAGCAAAAACAAACAAACAATAACAACAACAAAAAGAGGGAACCAGAAAGAGACACAGGAGGATTACAATGCCATCATACGATGTAGTGATCTTTTTACTGTTGGGATATTGTCTTATTCTATGGCCTTTTGTGGAGGTCTAGAGGGGTGGCAATTTCAGTGAGTCAGTTCTTTGTCTCCATCATGGAGGCCTCAGGATGGAAGTCATGTTATCCATCTTGGCGGCAAGTGTCTTTATCTGCTGAGCCATTTCACAAATCCTAGAATTGTTTTGAAATGTTCCACTTAATTTTTATATACTAATACAGCACAATCATCAGACACAACTGAACAGGAGCCTGTGGATTTGTAGACAGAACTGTTTTGTTATAGACTGTTAAGAAACTGACTCTCCTACTTGCATCTCAACTGAGAATAATGGTACAAGTATCTGAGGACTGTTCCCTGCTCCTGCAAGACAGGGATGAGTTGGGCCATTCACTGAACCTAGAAGACTTCATTGATACCAACTACATCTTTCTTAAGGTCAAAAAGTAGTTTTCCTTTACTTAGGACTGGAACTATCAACATAAAGTGTCTAGTAATAGAATTTACTGGGATGAAGCCAACCTCTTACAATTTGGCACCACAATATTGGCTTCTACTTCCTTCCTTAATTTCCATTGAGATTAATTAGTTTTGGGTCATTTTATAAAACATGCATTTCCTAGGTGAAGAAAAATATATTTCTTGTCAAATGACTCACATATTCCCTCACTAAACAGATTTCTTGGGTTCCTCTTGCTAGACGGGTGGCATAGGAGGATGAAGGGTTTTGCCCAAAGAAATGATTTGGCTCTTGCTTAACATTTTACAAGTTGTGTATAAAAAGATGTAAGTTTTATCTTAGCAGAGTCAAGGAACAGTATAAGACAAGAAAATAATTTTTAAAACGATCAGATCTTTGCTTCATGCAGTAGCTACCTTTCAAAATACTGTTCTTGTTATGTGGCCTTTTCAGATCCAGAATGTAAGATTCTTTTAAAAACATGATACTATTTTTATACTAGTGTGAATTTTGGCTCTGGGAAATTGCTAATGTGACATACTTATATGTTCCACTATATTTAATAGTGAATATTGTATTACAGATGTTATATATTTACATAAATACTAGCTCAGAATTGCTGCATTGGCAAACACAGAATTAAAATAAACAGTGTACCTTCTTAAATAAAATAGAGACATCAACCTCTGACCTACACACCCACACACACATGAACATGTATCAGGCCCACACACCTCTATGTATACACATTAATAAACACAAATGTGCCATATACACAAAGTATCAATCTCTAAAATGTCTTCACTAGTTTAAGTCAGTTATCCCTGTAGGTCACAGGAACTGTGCAGGTTAAGGAGTGATGAGGAGAAATGGAGTGGTCTCTTGGAAAGAACATGCATGTCTGCACTTGTGCAATCAGATGCACTTAGTGCTGTGCAGGTTGACACAGGCTGCAGTGCTAAGGTTTTAACATTCATGAAAGCAAAGATTCCCACAGCCCAAAGTTTGCTATTTGGCAAAGCTGTAGCCATGAATTACAAATTAATTACATGGTGATAAAATGTGTCAACAGAAATAGGAAATGCCATGATTTTACAGAGACACAGATAATAGCTTTCTGTTTCTGCTAACCAGGCAAGAGAACCAATATGGCACAGTGGTATTCCCACCTGCCCTACCTTTTGTAGGCCCTGGAACTCCACTGAAATGGGGGGAAGTAGGAAATGATGCTTTTCTGAGTATTTGCTTACTTACTCTTTTTCTTTGTTCTTTTTATTCATCCTTGGTTGTCAGTTACCTAGAATAGCATCACAGCACAACAAAAACACCACCACCACCACCAATAATAATAATAATAATAAAAATACATTTTTATACATTCTTCTGCCAAATAGCTCATAAATGCATTTAGACAATATCACTCCCTAAGTGCTTCACCTCAGCATGCTCATATTTTTATAGTTTTGTGTCCAGAGCTTTAAGATGGAAGAGGTGACGTTATCTGGTCAATGCCCAAGGAATGCTTACAGTAATCCTTTGTCTCTTTATCTTCATTTTCTTTACTCATTTTTCATGTTTAAAAATCTCATTCCTCTCTGTATAACCACCTCTTTATAACACATTTTCTCTCTGACATTTCTTAGAATTGTCTTTTTTCCTCATTATTTCAAGGTTCAAACCATTTCAAAATGGTTTCCAGTCAGGCGAGGCCTCCAATATATAGCCACTGATCTTGATCAATGTATCTGCTGTTCTAAGCAGCAGAACTCCGATGTGAATGTTGTCCTTTAAAAATGGAAGATGCTGTGATTAGGGAAACTGTTAAAAGCCATAGAGTGCCATGGACATGGTTTAGCAAGTTCTTGACATTAAAGGTAAAATAAGAAAGAGACATCGGACATCTGGATTCTTATTTAATCTCTGGCTGACGCTGACTTCCAAAGTAGAATGATAAAATAATAATTCTGCAAAAACCATGTCATATTGTTCTAGAAAAGTTTAGTGTAAACAATCTAGTTATTTTGGAGGGTTTTGGCAATGATAACTTGCTTTAGAATTCCTGGGATATCTCAAAGCAAACAAGTATTTTAAAGTTTGAGGGGTTTCTATACCTTTCTTTTTTTATTGAAAATATATTTTCTATCCATGCACTGTTTTCTATCCATGCAGTGTTTTCTACACATGCAGTGTTCTACCCATACAGTGTTCTATCCATGCAGTGTTCTACACATGCAGTGTTCTACCCGTGCAGTGTTCCATCCATGCAGTGTTCTACACATGCAGTGTTCTACCCATGCAGTGTTTGATCCATGCAGTGTCCTACTCATGCAGTGTTCTATCCATGCAGTGTTCTATCCATGCAGTGTTTGATCTATGCAGTGTTCTACACATGCATTGTTCTACCCATGCAGTGTTCTACCCATGCAGTGTTCTATCCATGCAGTGTTCGATCCATGCAGTGTTCTACACATGCAGTGTCCTACCCATGCAGTGTTCTATCCATGCAGTGTTCGATCCATGCAGTGTTCTACCCATGCAGTGTTCTACCCATGCAGTGTTCTATCCATGCAGTGTTCTACACATGCAGTGTTCTACCCGTGCAGTGCTCTATCCGTGCAGTGTTCTATACATGCAGTGTTCTACCCGTGCAGTGTTCTATCCGTACCCGTGCAGTGTTCTACCCGTGCAGTGTTCTATCCGTGCAGTGTTCTATCCATGCAATGTTCTACCCATGCAATGTTCTATCCATGCAGTGTTCTACACATGCAGTGTCCTACCCATGCAGTGTTCTATCCATGCAGTGTTCGATCCATGCAGTGTTCTACCCATGCAGTGTTCTACCCATGCAGTGTTCTACACATGCAGTGTTCTACACATGCAGTGTTCTACCCGTGCAGTGTTCTACCCGTGCAGTGTTCTATACATGCAGTGTTCTACCCGTGCAGTGTTCTATCCGTACCCGTGCAGTGTTCTACCCGTGCAGTGTTCTATCCGTGCAGTGTTCTATCCATGCAATGTTCTACCCATGCAGTGTTCTATCCATGCAGTGTTCTACACATGCAGTGTCCTACCCATGCAGTGTTCTATCCATGCAGTGTTCGATCCATGCAGTGTTCTACCCATGCAGTGTTCTACCCATGCAGTGTTCTACCCATGCAGTGTTCTACACATGCAGTGTTCTACCCGTGCAGTGTTCTATCCGTGCAGTGTTCTATACATGCAGTGTTCTACCCGTGCAGTGTTCTATCCATACCCGTGCAGTGTTCTACCCGTGCAGTGTTCTACCCGTGCAGTGTTCTATCCGTGCAGTGTTCTATCCATGCAATGTTCTACCCATGCAATCTTCTATCCGTGTAGTGTTCTATCCGTGAAGTGTTCTTTCCATGCAGTGTTCTACCCATGCAGTGTTCTATCCATGCAGTGTTCGATCCATGCAGTGTTCTACACATGCAGTGTCCTACCCATGCAGTGTTCTATCCATGCAGTGTTCGATCCATGCAGTGTTCTACACATGCAGTGTCCTACCCATGCAGTGTTCGATCCATGCAGTGTTCGATCCATGCAGTGTTCTACCCATGCAGTGTTCTATCCATGCAGTGTTCTACACATGCAGTGTTCTACCCGTGCAGTGTTCTATCCGTGCAGTGTTCTATACATGCAGTGTTCTACCCGTGCAGTGTTCTATCCGTACCCGTGCAGTGTTCTACCCGTGCAGTGTTCTATCCGTGCAGTGTTCTATCCATGCAATGTTCTACCCATGCAGTGTTCTATCCATGCAGTGTTCTACACATGCAGTGTCCTACCCATGCAGTGTTCTATCCATGCAGTGTTCGATCCATGCAGTGTTCTACCCATGCAGTATTCTACCCATGCAGTGTTCTACCCATGCAGTGTTCTACCCGTGCAGTGTTCTATACATGCAGTGTTCTACCCGTGCAGTGTTCTATCCGTACCCGTGCAGTGTTCTACCCGTGCAGTGTTCTATCCGTGCAGTGTTCTATCCATGCAATGTTCTACCCATGCAGTGTTCTATCCATGCAGTGTTCTACACATGCAGTGTCCTACCCATGCAGTGTTCTATCCATGCAGTGTTCGATCCATGCAGTGTTCTACCCATGCAGTGTTCTACCCATGCAGTGTTCTACCCATGCAGTGTTCTACACATGCAGTGTTCTACCCGTGCAGTGTTCTATCCGTGCAGTGTTCTATACATGCAGTGTTCTACCCGTGCAGTGTTCTATCCATACCCGTGCAGTGTTCTACCCGTGCAGTGTTCTACCCGTGCAGTGTTCTATCCGTGCAGTGTTCTATCCATGCAATGTTCTACCCATGCAATCTTCTATCCGTGTAGTGTTCTATCCGTGAAGTGTTCTTTCCATGCAGTGTTCTACCCATGCAGTGTTCTATCCATGCAGTGTTCGATCCATGCAGTGTTCTAAACATGCAGTGTCCTACCCATGCAGTGTTCTATCCATGCAGTGTTCGATCCATGCAGTGTTCTACCCATGCAGTGTTCTACCCATGCAGTGTTCTATCCATGCAGTGTTCTACACATGCAGTGTTCTACCCGTGCAGTGTTCTATCCGTGCAGTGTTCTATACATGCAGTGTTCTACCCGTGCAGTGTTCTATCCGTACCCGTGCAGTGTTCTACCCGTGCAGTGTTCTATCCGTGCAGTGTTCTATCCATGCAATGTTCTACCCATGCAGTGTTCTATCCATGCAGTGTTCTACACATGCAGTGTCCTACCCATGCAGTGTTCTATCCATGCAGTGTTCGATCCATGCAGTGTTCTACCCATGCAGTATTCTACCCATGCAGTGTTCTACCCATGCAGTGTTCTACCCGTGCAGTGTTCTATACATGCAGTGTTCTACCCGTGCAGTGTTCTATCCGTACCCGTGCAGTGTTCTACCCGTGCAGTGTTCTATCCGTGCAGTGTTCTATCCATGCAATGTTCTACCCATGCAGTGTTCTATCCATGCAGTGTTCTACACATGCAGTGTCCTACCCATGCAGTGTTCTATCCATGCAGTGTTCGATCCATGCAGTGTTCTACCCATGCAGTGTTCTACCCATGCAGTGTTCTATCCATGCAGTGTTCTACACATGCAGTGTTCTACCCGTGCAGTCTTCTATCCGTGCAGTGTTCTACACATTCAGTGTTCTACCCATGCAGTGTTCTATCCATGCAGTGTTCTCTCCGTGCAGTGTTCTATCCATGCAGTGTTCTATCCATGCAGTGTTCTACACATGCAGTGTTCTATCCATGCAGTGTTCTATCCGTGCAGTGTTCCACCCGTGCAGTGTTCTACCCGTGCAGTCTTCTATCCGTGCAGTGTTCTATCCATGCAGTGTTTGATCTATGCAGTGTTCTACACATGCATTGTTCTACCCATGCAGTGTTCTATCCATGCAGTGTTCTATCCATGCAGTGTTCTACACATGCAGTGTTCTACCCATGCAGTGTTCTACCCGTGCAGTCTTCAATCCGTGCAGTGTTCCACCCGTGCAGTGTTCTACCCATGCAGTCTTCTACCCGTGCAGTGTTCTACCCGTGCAGTGTTCTGTCTGTGCAGTGTTCTATCCGTGCAGTGTTCTATCCGTGCAGTGTTCTATCCATGCAGTGTTCTACACATGCAGTGTTCTACCCATGCAGTGTTCTACCCGTGCAGTCTTCAATCCGTGCAGTGTTCCACCCGTGCAGTGTTCTACCCATGCAGTCTTCTACCCGTGCAGTGTTCTACCCGTGCAGTGTTCTGTCTGTGCAGTGTTCTATCCGTGCAGTGTTCTATCCGTGCAGTGTTCTATCCGTGCCGTGTTCTATCCATGCAGTGTTTTACCCATGCAGTGTTCTACCCATGCAGTGTTCTGCCCATGCAGTGTTCTATCCATGCAGTGTTCTACCCATGCAGTATTCTATCCATGCAGTGTTCTATCCATGCAGTGTTCTACACATGCAGTGTTCTACCCATGCAGTGTTCTATCCGTGCAGTGTTCTATCCGTGCAGTGTTCTATCCATGCAGTGTTCTATCCGTGCAGTGTTCTGTCATGCAATGTTTTATACAGTTTTCCCTCCCAGGTCCTCCCTACTTCCCTACACACCCAAATCTATCCCCTTTCTTTCCCTCTCTCATTAGAATACAAATAGGCATCTATAATAATAGTAATAATAACAACAATAATAAAATACAAGATAAAATAAAAACAAATCAGAATATGGCAAAGCAAACAAAGGAAACCAGAAAAAAGAGCCAAATAAAAGCAACAGAAACTCATACAGATGGTGAGACACATATATTCAGACATAGAAAATCTATAAAAACAAAATCAGAAACCATAATAGATAAGTAAAAGATTTCTAAGATTAAAAATAAATTCTCAGAAGAAAAAGAGGAAAGATTGCATGGGCCAGAGGGATGGAGGACACAAAGAAAACAAGACAACATGACTGATGCACATAGGAACTCACGAGGACTGTAGCAGCATGCACAGAACTTGCTCAGATCCAAACCAGATGGGAAAACAGACACAAGCCCCATCCCTAACCTATTAGATACCTTTGATTGATAACTACTTGGAAAGGAAAAATTAGTTTTCTCCAAGAATCTCGCTGTCTCTACAAACCACACTTAATGGCAGGACCATTGTCCAGCAGCCGATGATCAACACAAAACAAACTGAAGGGTATTTTGGGAGGTCTCTTTTTTTTGTCCCAAGTGCTTAGTCTGGTCTCCTATTTCTGACTTCTAGAAGTCAGCAGTAGTTGTCCGAATCTTGTGGTATTATCTTCAAACATCTGTGATTTTAAAAAAGCACATTCCTCCCAAATTATAGCACTGAATATATAGATGAAATTATTCTAAATAAATTTATTTGATATCAGGCTTTATATAAAATGCTTCCTATCACTACTGCAGGACAAAATCTTCATTTTTATAAAAATCTGACTTGTCTTTAAATACAAAATTCAATCCATTTTCTCACTGAGATGTGCACTTGGGAGTGTGGCTGCCTATGCAAATAGAAGAAACAAACGTGGCGACTTTTAGTTATAGTCAGAGCGGTGTCTCTCTACATGGAGTTTCCAAGACTTTGAAATATGTATGTATGTATGTGTGTGTGTGTGTGTGTGTGTGTGTGTGTGTGTGTGTGTGTATATGCATATATATATATATATATATACACTTTTATATATATATATACATATATATATGTTCCTACATGCCTACATATGTATATGTATGTGTGTATGTGTGTTTGCATATGTATATATATGTGCAGATGTGTGTGTGTGTGTGTGTGTGTGTGTGTGTGTGTGTGTGTGTGTGTAAAGTCAGATTGGAATAAAAACATTTTTTCTTTCCACATAAAGCAGAAACCAAGCCATTCACTCCAAGTATACTTTATATAATTTTCTCTTGGCCCCACATAAGCTTCTATCTGACTCTATTAGCTTTCAGGTCCACTACAAAATCAAGGTGGTTTGGGATGTGTCCTTAGTTAAAGTTTAGCCAGACAAGCAAGGATCTTATGTTAGAGAATCTCATAGGAACAGTAAGTGGGCCTTAAATTGAAAACCTTTCACCTAGTTTTTAAAAGCCCTTCACCATGGTTTACAGGGTCAGAATTCTTCCTGAAACAGAGGAAAGGGAACAAATCGTCAAAATTCACACTTTTCCTGAAATCCAACAGAAGTCGTGTTGGATTAATTGTGCTTGAAGATTCTTCCATTTTCTACACATTTAAAAGCAAACTGGGTATATTGGTAAGCTTAATATCTCCTTGAGACCATTAGTTAGGAGACTAGTTCAGTAAATACCACTTAAGTATCAATTTACGAACAAAAATAATTTTGCTTAGATATGCTTCTAAAATAGTTTATCAATTATATTTATCTATTTAAGTTTAAAGGCCCTTTCTCACATTCTGTCCTGATAAAGCCACATAATTACACTCACATTGTCAAACAATAAAGAAATTGCCCTTGGTCATCATTATTTTTAAATCTGAGGATCGAACACAGTAAATTGGCAACATAGTAATAATATTTAATGATATTTAATTAAAAACTTAGAAGTAGGAGACAATTCCCAGGCTATTTTCGTTCCACGTTTTATAATTTCCCCAAACACCAAAGTGTTAGGAACCAGCAAGACCCAGGTGTCCTTCACCTCTGTCATAAAAGATGCTAAGATTGGAGTACATTACGCTTTGAAGTCACTATGGCAATTTGTTGTTGAACCCACATACAACCTTGTGTAGTGGGTAAAATTTTGAGCCAGGAAGGCAGATTAATCATCTTGATTTCTATTGCTGTTACTTGAAAATCCACAGAAGATTTGGCTGGGGAAAGTGCTTAGCGTGTAAAGTGCTTGCCATGTAAGCTGAACGACCTGACTTTGAATCTCCAGAACAAATGTAAAGCCCCAAACTATAGTTCACAGGCTGTAATCCCTGTCCTCCTTGTAAGATGATAGCAGAGAGAGTTCCTGGAAGCTCACTGACCAGCTAGTCAGGCATACACATCAGGAAACAAAGACCCTTCATTAGACAAGTAGAAGGCTGATACTGCCTTCTGAACTTTACGTGTGTACTGAGCATGCATGGTCACACATATGCACATATACAGACACTAAGTATCATTAAATGTATTAGTTTTCTCTGATGAATCATGGGTAAAAGAGAATACTCAGAGTTTTTATGTAGAAAAGATTCACTATTGTTTGCTTATCCTTAAAATGGACTTCTGTTAATACCTTTCATCAGTCACAAATCAAAATTAAATCTTAATTTAGTAAAAATGCTGTTAAGGGCAAGAGCAGCAGATGTGCTCTTCTGGAGTCACTTCCAGTGTACAAAAGCCTGTAGTAGAATCCTTATATCTCAATTTCTAAGTAGGTTCCAATTCAAGAATGCTTTCATCACACTGTCCGTTGAATATTGGAACAAAGACTGGGTCAAAGATGACATTGTTTCTGGGAACTTATGAAGAATCTACCAGTAGATGAATCACCTTTTTCCTTCCCCTGTAGTCCCATCTAACCCAGGATCAGAGCTGTACACAGATGTTTCCTCAGCTAGGAGGATTCAAAACCTTGCCTAGAATGTACAAATACAATCAATTCAGTATTTTGGTCACACAGGGCACCTGCAGTGATTGTGGTAAAGAATGAGCACACAAAATGTTTTATTAATGTCTACTTCTGGTGTGATGCCTGTGTCACAAGAAACACGGCCAAACTACTGCAGAGTAATGATTTCCAAAAAATTGCCAGAAAGCGTGATTCCAAGGTCAATGATCTCACCTGGGCGATCGGTGTAGGTCTTATTAACATGTTTTATTGCTTACAAGAAATTTTCAATAAAATATCTCTTGGAAAGTTTTAATTCAGTTTTTTTTTTATTTTCAGAATTATTTATTGACACATGTCTTATCTCCCGCGTGAAAAGAATGAAGACTTTTCCAGAGCGACTTCAGGTTACTAGCAAACTCAGAAGAGGGGCAGGTACATAACACCCCTATGCCTGGGTCTGACTCATCTCCTTCATTGTCAGCATGCCATGCCAGAGTTCCTTGACTACAGCTGACCCTGAGTCAGCTGTTTGTTTGAGGTTCCCGCTCTTATTGTTAGGCATTCTGTGTTTTGGACAAGTGTATAATGAGATTTATCCTCCATAATAATCACAGAGGGTAGCCGCAGCCCTCTAGGTGGTTCTTTCAGAACACTTAATTCCCAGTAGCTACTGATTGTTACTGATCTTTTCATTTTCCCGTAAATTTACCCTTTCAGAGCAATATGCATTTGGAAGCACACACGTGCAGCCTTTTAATATTGGCTTCTTTCATTTGACAGCATGCACTAGTTTCCACCATGTCTTTCATGTTTGATAGCTCACTTACTTTTTAGTGTGAGTAATGTCTCATTGTCTAGCTGTGTCGTGACTTTTACATCCCCTAATCTACTGAAGGGAATCATGATCCATTTGCAGTTTGGCCACTGCTAAATATAGCTGCTGTGAATACCACTCGCCGACACAGATGCAGACCTAAATTTTGAACCAATTGTGTGAAAAAATGGAGACAGTTAGAAAAGAGGAAGTAAGGAGATAGGGAAAGGAGGATAAAAAAGAAGAAAGACAGCAAAGGAAAAGTTGGGGGGGTGGAAAAGAGGGAGTTCAAGAAGGAATAACAAGAAAAGTAATTGAGAGCAACAGAGAGAGGAGAGGTGGGAGGAGGGATGGACAGAAGATAGAGAAGGAAGTTGTATCCAAATTCAGATATGAATTCAGGGCAAAAGAAGTAGAAATACAGAAATTGCCATCAAACAAAAGAAATATCCTAATTGTGATTGGGAACAGCCAGAAAAGCAGACGATGAGGCCCAGAGTCTAAACTTTGTAGATGTAAATGATACGGAGTACCATAGTGTTCTCACAGTCTCTCTGACAGTTTTCAATCAATATGGCCACAGTAGGAATTCTTGAGTTCAAATTTTGCTGAGGCATCTACCTAGAGAGTATGTAGTTAAATACAAAAGTAGTAATTTACTTCTTACATTTCACATTCTCCTGTTTCGTTTACTTATATTTCTATTGTGGATTCTCTGTGGACAGCTGAATATGAACGAGAGAAATGTATGGCGTGGTGACATTTCCCAATCTATTAGCCAGTTAAGTATATATAACTAATAATATAACTAAGTTCCCACCGTACAGCTGAGATTTGCTTTTGCTATCTTCTAAGAGTTGTTTTTAGCTGAAGTTCACAGAAGTTCTCAAGCATGTACCTTGGATCAAGGTACAAGTTGTGTTCCTATCCTGGGATACTGGGCATGAGGAAAGACATGCTATCTCTAAAGTTCCCAAAGCTTGATATTTTTGAAGGACTTGCATACTTTGCTTTTGTACTTTGCCTTGACCAATGGAAGATAGAATTAAGAGGGTGTGAACCTGTAATTTCTCTATAAAAGAGAACTCCAAACTTTAGTTCAGGGACAGTGTGGTTTGAGATTTCCCATTGAGCCATCATTCAATCCTTACTTCTCCCCCTCGAGAACCACATTGTCTTGGCCCACTGGTTCTGGCAGGTTTTCTTTTTCTTTTCTTTTTTTTTATGAACAGGAGTAATGTAGGTGAACTTGATTATGGATATTTTTCTTCACAGCTCAGAAATGGGTTAGTGTGGTGCTTTGATTAACACTATCTATAATTAACGTAATTCTAATGGTCTTATCAACCCGTGTCCATTGCCCAATTTCATTTGACAATTGAAATTTATTTTTGTAGCACATGTAAGGATACATTTGTAAGTCATTGCACAGAAGAATAAATTATTTATTTGTTGTTTTATTTTTTTTTTTTTTTTTGAGGGAATGCCTACAACCCTTCAGCAGCACCTAAACTTGCCAGCTTTAGTATGGAAATTCCCTTCGCATCTAACCTATATTCTTCAATATTTTTACAAAGCCATGTTTTGTGATAAACCCATGAATATCTTAAAAGGCATTTAGAGAGCCATATTTAAGGAAAGAAGAAAAATATTATTGCTTTTTTTCGAAAGCCACTGAAGGTAAAATCAGTAGCAATGTTACACTTGTATAAATGCTAATAGATGAGCAAAACCTCCAGTGTTATAATGTATAATGTATGATGTGTCCTTACAGAGAGTGATGATGTATATGTACATACATGTAGAAGTTCACTTTGCTCCGTGATTTTTTATGGGAAGTCCTCTCTGAGCATAAAAGTAAGTTGTTATGAAGTAGAGTCTAGGAGGCAAAAGGAAGGGAATTATCTTAGTCATTCAATGGAAGTCTTAAGTGGCAAGGGAATTTTCCCCGTACTTTTCAATTAATCTTTTAAATATCACATGCACACCTGATTTTTGAGATCGATTTAGATCCAAGGGAATATCCCTTCATGATTTAATCGTCACCATCACTACCATGATCATTATCATAAGCGGCAGTATCAGCATCACTACAGTCAGAGGTACTACTTAAAGGTACTACTGTCATTTCAATAATTCTTTACCTCCCAACTTTTATTTTTAAATTCTAGTAATACTACAATCAAATGTCTAGACATCATCTCATTTTGAAAGTCAAATATGGCTTTATGTGGTGTTCAAGTGTCTTTGTTAACATTCTATTGCTGAGAAGAGACACCATGACTTTTATAAAGGAGAACATATATCTGAGGGCTTTCTTACTGTTTTAAAGTGTTAGTTAGATCATGGGAGGAATCAGGCATGCTGCAGTAGTAGCTAAGAGCTTTATATCCTGATCCACATACAGCAGGCAAAGAGAAAGAGACATTGGGCCTGGTATGGGCTTTTGCAATCTCAAAACCCACCGACAATGACACATCTCCTCCAACAAAATCATATTTCATAATCCTTCTAATTTTTCTTAAACAGTTCTACTACCTGATGACTGAGCATTCAAATATATGAGCCTATGGGGGAGGGCATTTTCATTCAAACCACCACACCAAGTAACCACAAATCTTACTGGTTTGGCAACAAGAACATAAAGATCAACTATCATTCTCAGAATCTTTCTGTTATTGCTTAAAAGCCTGATTCACCTAGCACTTATAACCACAACCACCAAAATGAATTCAGAAAGGAGAAATAAGGACACAGGGACTAAAAAAGTCCTCAATGCTTTGGCTTTAATAGACTCACGTACAGTTTCAGCACAAATCCATTGGCTGGAATTAGTACCTGGCTTGATACCACTTCATATGTGATCTGGGAACACTAATGGCTTCTCCCGTAGTCTACTCACCTTACCTATTGTCTCCAAACTCTCCAACATGAACCTCCCAATGTGTAAACAGTCCACACAGAGCCCTTGGTACCCACCTCCCATACATACCGTCCCTTGCCTTTTTGATTAGGCACTTATTTTCTTTAAACCATATGTTAATTTTATAATAATAGGAATGTGTCTATGGCAGATAACCTTTGATTTTTGGGATTCTAATGGATTTAGTAGACTTTTCCTTAACTGAATCTATTTGCTAGTTAATTTAAAAGTCTGTATTCATATGTAAATAAGTTTAATAGATTAATAAAAATACTTCAATGCCTTCAAAAAAGCCATTGAAAGTGCCATAAACATAATTAGCAATTTTAATGAGAGTAATTGAGTATGATTTATACATTTTTAAAACAAAGTTATCTGCATCTCATTAAACACACATCAGACAACCTGAGGCCCATTAGTATTATTAGGTATAAACATGATAATTAGGAATAAAGTCATCAAGGGACTTTCCTCAAAGTGACACAAATTATGTTACAGGATCTAGACTCAATGTAGGTCTGAGAAATATCCCCATTATTCATTTTACTATAACTATCAAATAGGCAGTTGGAGAAATTTGCTGGATTAATTAAATTTTATGTAAAAGACAGCCTACTCTGAGCAATGGATTAGTGACACAGATCAAAGGAGTCCTTTTATTCTTGGTTGTAATACAGAAACTAAAAGACAGGCAAGCTGTCAAAGAACAGGTCATAAACGTCTTGGGAAATGAATAAAAATCCCCCAAACTGAGATGGGAATTCAGAGAACCAGAGAGCAAGAAAGACCTAATGCCAACCCAAATGTGTTTACTATCTAAGAATCTGTGAGATGGCAAACAGACAAAAATGTGGACTTCATCAAGACAGAACTTATTTAATATGATTCCATGAAGGAGGATTAAGACAACCATTGCAACAGGAAAAAAATAAAAGGTTCTGATTATCACGTTTTCAACTTTCACATAGTGACAAAAATTGGAATTTTGTTTTATGAGGTCCACTGAATAAGTCTGCAAACACCCAGGTACGCACTGACTGGGTTTGGAGTAGCTGTCATGTGATCAATCCGCTTATTTGGGAACATTTCGACTTTAAACCAGCCTGTTTTCATGAGGACTTATCGGATCACTCAGACTAAGAATTGATCAACATTTGGGAGACTTGAAGAAAAAAGAAAGAAATTTAACAAACTTTGATCCGTGCGATGCTTTCCATACTGATGAGTTTAAATATGTAGGTTCATCAGTCAGTTAGGAGACAAGCCTAAACAAGTAGTTGTCTGCAGCTAAAGAGTATTTGTTGGAGCACGATTGTACCATTAAACACAGGAAGGCACAGTGGCCATTACTGCATAAACAAGAGTACACTGGATCCAAACCAACGGAAATCTCAGCAAGGACAGAGGAGGCATTGTGATGCCATTTGCTGAGGAGCTATTAACTGCTGATGGCTGTCAGAGAAGAGGAATCAGTTTTCTCCAGGGATATGGGCCATGAAGGGGATATCCATGCTTCTGTAGAAAACCCTTCACCCATACAAATAAAGGCATGAGTAAGTAGACCCATTCTTTTGTTGTTTTCATCTGTTTGTTTTGTAGAGCATAAGAAATTGAGAGTGGGGAAAAAGTAGCAGTGAGCACAGGGGAGAACTTGGAGGGGAGGGAAAAAGGGATGGATCAAACACATTATGTGGAATATGAAATTCTTAAACAAAAAAACTGAAGAAGCAATGAGAATGTGAAATGTCTGCATCTGACTCTCTCTAGTAGGTCAGTGGAGGAGGGAGGTAGTGGGAGGATTCTGAGAGATCTAAGTTGAAGGGGGCTTAGTGTTTCTTGCTGTAAGCCATTTTCAGAGCACAAGGACATGGGAGGGAAAGCATCAATCCTGACTGTCTCAAAGCTCGTGTGGCTCCCCGACTATCCAACATTTCCAAGTACATGATTTGTTGTATGGTAATGAAAAATGTTTAATGAAAATATTGAGACAGGCTTTATGCAGTGTTTAAAATAATTCTCTTGCTTAAGTGAGTGAGACCCCACACCCACTTCCCCAATTTTGGCAGGCAACCGCAGAGTCTCTCTGTTCCCAAGAGAACCTCCTCAATTTGAGAGAAAGCTCCCCTTGACTCAGACCTGCACCCATTTCTCTGTTTCACCAAGTAATGTACTTGCTTCCTAGAAGACCCCTAGACACAGCCAACCAGAGATACAGTCAATAGGTTTACAGAACCCTTAAGCAACCCCTGTGGTGTGGCCCGCTGCGACAAGACCAATCAAAAGTGTGTGCTGTATGCTTTCACAAACTGTAAACTATGTACTTCCCATGATCTTGTAATTGAAATTACACTGTACGCTTTCACAAGCTGTAAGATCTGTACTTTCATGATCTTGTAACTGCAAGTTCCCTGTAAGAACTGTATATAAACCTGTTACTCATATCAGTCGGGTCCTTCGCTTATAGTCTCAATGTGCTGCCGAGCTATTGCGTTGGCCCAATTCTAGAATTGTTATCAATAAAGGCTCTTTGCTTTTGCATCACATCGGTGTCCTGTGGTTCCTAGCAAACGGTGGGAAATTCCTGGCTTGCAACAGATTCTCCCCAAATCCACATCAACATCATAAGGAAGAGTAGTTTACAGAACAGATCACTTCCAGAGGATTGCTATCAAATAGCAATATATTTTATAATATATTCAAATATATTAAGAGCATCACTTGTGTTTTTTATGCCTACATGGCATTTGCAGGCTCAGCTGGTCTGGTTGATACATTTGACTCTTTGTTCTGATAGATTGACAACTGGCTAGATTATAAAATAGTATTAAAATTTCAGCAATAAATGTGAGTAAATAAACCTGGGAATTTTCAAAATATTCTTTGATAAACTAGAATATAAACAGCACTCAAATGCTTATGAAATAGTGTGCAGAAAACTTAGGGGAGAGCTCAATGCTTTTTCACTTCAAAGTTCATCTTCTTTTTTCAAATTCATTCATTAAGATGGAACCCATTTACCTGAAGGTATGAATATATTCTCAAAATCACCAGAGAATTGTCTTTAAAATGGTAAATTACAGTTGCATATGAAACAATCTGTCTTCTAGGATTTCTGGTATGTCCATGTGCCCTACTGCTTTGTCTTTCTCTCCCTTTGATATGCTTATACCAATATTATATGTATATATACAAACCATAAATATATGACTTATATATGCATAATTCACCTCTCTTTTTTTACTTTTCAGGATATCTGCTAGGGTCTCTAATTAAAAACAATTAAAATCTTTAAAACTTATTAATGCAAATCATAGTAATATTTTACCTTTTTAGGAAGGTAAGTGAAATAACTTATTTTGAGCTAAACCCAGTATTTAAACATTAGAATGGGTGTTTGTAAGTTAGTTTGTATGCTTCCACAAAACAATTATCTTTTATATGTTTTATTCTATGTTTTTTTCCCAGGACCTCTGTGGATATCTGAAAAATCTACACATATTCTCACCATGCAGAGAGGAAGCCAGCAGCCTGAAGGAACATTTTCCTCTCAGAGAGGAAAGCAGATGGCTAGTTACAGGGTGCATCCAGACTTTTTGAAGTTCTTGTCTGTTAGTCTTTTTCTCCAAATAATTGAACATGGGTGATGTTTTCCTGAAGTGGGAGAGCAGGCAAACTTTGAAGTGCCACTGGGAGGTAAAGGGAGAGAGACTAAGACTTTCACAGAGGCAAAGCAATAGGAGAGAATGAAGGATGATGGGCTCAGGCTCAGGGATTTGAGGAGGAGGATGAAGAGATTTGATTAGCTGGTTCAGGGAGAAAGAAATCGATAGGAAATGTAAGACATTTGAAATCATGAATTGAGGGAAGCCCGGGATCAATCTGGGCCAGGAATTACTTTTTCTAAGGCTCAGACATACTATTTTCAGTCAGATAGGCTTAGAAAAAAAATCGTATGTAGTCTGAAATGAATTCATGAATGTCTACCCTCTAAAATACAAACAAAAGTTTGGAATTGAAATGGTAAGAGCAAGATTCTCAAACATAGGACCTCTGTACTTCTGCATAGTTTTGAAGCTGCTTTAACAATCATTGACAAAATGGTCCAAAGACTAAGGCTGAGGTATAGGTGGACATGGCTAAAGAGTGCTCAAATAAACAAAGCATCCAAGTTCAAGATTAATTTCAAATGGAAAGTTTATTTTTCAAGGAGCTGATAAGGCTGTTGTGAACTCTATACGTAGTCCAAATGACATAGGAATCCTAGTAAGTCCCCACGACGTGACAACTGTTAACACAAGGCAAGATAGAATCATTTAATATTAATTATTTGCTTTGCGTTTTATAAATTTATAAAAGAGATAAGACAGGTATAACAAAAATGCCACAGGTGTCTCCATCGGTATTGTGACTAATGGTGTGCACTTTTATTTTAAAAGCATTTAGAATGTTGATTTGAATGTCTATTTTTAATTTTAAATTTATAGAGACCTCATTCTGAGCATATGGTCCGCATCATCAGGCTTGGCATGCAGCTTTATAATAAAGCATTTAATTTGGAGCTCACAGTTTCAGAGAGTTGATACATGACCATCTATAGGTAAATAATTTTGAAAACCACTACATCAGTGACAGAACAATTATGTGAAGGTCATTGTACATCTCCAGGAAAGAAGGAGAGACGGGAGGATGCAAAAGGAGAGGTGAGGAAGGAAAGAAGGGAGGGTTAGAGGAAGGAAGATGATTTTATAGGATGGCCGTGGGATTGAAATGGGTCAGGAACTCAGAAAAGTACATTTTCCCAAAACCCACAAAAAACAACATCAAACAAACAAAATTTCTGAATAATTTGCAAATTACCTTTTACTCAAAAGATGTTATTCTTGATCTGTGTCTTCTCACTGCCCAACTATATTTAATTTCTTAGCGAAATAACCTTGCTTTCTCCCCTAGGCATTCAATTAATCTCACAACATTCTCTACCTGTGGGAATGTCTTCCATGAACCATGTTGAACTGTGTACCTCAGCCATGTGAACTCCACACAGCGCCTCTGTGCAGTCAATGGTCAGGGGTTTCTTTCCAAGTCTAGAATGGAACTGACATCTTTCTCTGAGCTCTGAGATACACCTCACTTCCTTGATCGAAAATTCTATCAGCTTAACTTCACTCTTTCACATTCCCGTTCCTCTTTCCTTCATGTTTGCTACACTATCCTCCTTTATGTTTAAATTTTTTCCATGAAAATCCTTCTTATGACAATTCTAATATTCTTCCCTTAGTCAAAGAAATAACATCTTTGCTCATTAGTTGATTCAGTGACATTTTACAGAGGAATTATTATTTCTTGATAATGGTGTGAACACGTTAGAAGCAGGGGCAAATCTAAACAGCAAAGTTTTCTCATTGCTTGTACATTCCTATGTGGGGTTTGAGCAGTAGGCAGAATGGTTTATTGTAATAGCCCTTAATACAGAAAAGAGAACTTAAGAATCAAATTATGACAATTGGAATTCTCTAAGAACTATGACTAGTATATTTATTTGAATGAGAAATGTCCTTCATAGGCTTCTTTCTATGAAGTGATAAGACCGTTGGATTTTGTCCTTACATAATGGCTAGATGAGGGTCTTGTATCTTTAAAGTTATGATTGACCAGGGTCCCTTGATATCAATTCATGTTTTAGTATCAGTCACTATATTTATATGTATTTCTACCATTCCATCTAGAAGACTCTATCATAGCAATTTGAAAATACTCCTGTGGGCAAAACGTGTAGAATTTGAGAAAGTGAGATGATTTTAATTTCTCAACTTGCTGCTTCAATAGTAAAGCAGAAATCCATATCAAATAGTTCAGCAAATGTCCCTATCATACATTATTTAACAAGAACACTGCTCTAATTCTTAAATCTGTGTATACTTACATTTATTAGAGTCCCCATACTGGGTATTCTGTGCAATGATCTTGCTTTAGGTATTAGCCTTCCTTAGAGTTCACACTGTAGACTCTTTGCCTATAGTAGTTTAAATGTGAAATGCCTCACATGAACTCAAATTCTTAAACACTTGGTCTCCAAGTGGCAGTGGTGTTTTACAAGGTTCTGGAACCTTGAAGTAACAACAGAAGTAGACCTTTTCTGTGGGGCATGAAATTTTCTAATCAAGTTCCCTTCCTATCTATTTTCTGCTTCTTCTTCCACTAAGACTTGAGAAGGTAAAACTTGAGAATAGCACACTGCTGCTGCCATGGAGCTGTTTGCTGTCATGCCTTCCCCAGCGGAACAGACCATGTCCCCTGAAACTTAACAGACATGTACACTTTCTCCATTCAACTGCTTCTTCTCAGCTATTTGACCATAGCAAGCAAACAAGAAGTGTCAGGTCTGGCAAGAGGGCTCAGAAGGTAGAGGGGTTTGATCCAGATCATATGCTGTGGAAGGAGAGAATTGAATTGGTCTTCTTGCTCCTACAGATGTGCCTTAGCATGTGTATGTGTGCACGCACACATACCTCTTAACACTAAATAAAGAAATTCAATAACAGCAGAAAAGAAGCTAAGATAATTTCTCTAGGATTATATGTGATAAAGGGTGGTGGTCAATAAAATTATCTGGTGGCCTGCATATATCACAATGCACATAGCTTCCTGCATTAAAATAAGCAGATTTCCCCTGTTCTGTGTTCATTTACTGTTTTTTGTTTTGTTTTGTTTTTTACTTTCAGTACATATTAAATATTCGTTTGTCATTCTAACTTTTGTCCTATCCAAAATAATTACGTGACTTGAACGGATATGTGTGTCCCTATGAATGTCAATGACAACGCATAAATCTAAGCATGCTCAGATTATTGGGGTGACCAAGTTGTGTCTAGTAGCTTCATACTCTGTATGACTCTGCAGTTTTGAATTTACGATAAAGTTGGCACCAAAAGTATGATCTTAATTGTCTGGAGGAATGAGACAACAAAAGCACTCATCTTAATAAGTGAGAGATGACTCTGTGCCCAGTGAGAGTCAATTGGTTCACAGTATGCTCTACAAATCAAGTTTCCACAGTCTCTTGTGCAGAGATAGGTGGTGGAAGATTGAGTCCTCAGAAGATCCTGGGACAGAAAGAAATGCTGGCTCAGGAATCCGCAGCATAGCAGTGGGGGAAGCAGCTCTACAGCAGGTAGCACTGTTTGTTCAGTAAAGCCCAAATGCTGTTAATTTGGGTTTTATTGGTTTTATTGTTTTCTTTTATTTAACGCATACATTTGTTTTAGTTTGTGATCGCATAAAAGCTATAACATTTAGAGTTTACACTTTGCTTTATGTTTAAATGTATTCAAGTAAGTTATTGTCAACGTAAATTAGGTCAACAGTGGGAGGTTGAGACGTCTTCACCTTTCACCACAGTGAACTACATATTGTCTTGAGCTAGTGAGACGGTGTCCAAGAGCAACAATTTAATCTAGAAATCTAATGTTTCAAGGGTGTCAGGAAGCAGGGTCCAATGCTCTGAATGATCACACGTGATTTCTGCTGAGCAGTAGCGTAGCTGTAAGCTCCTTCTACTGTGTTTTATTTAATTACATTAGTGTCACTTTTTAATTTATATTGCATCCCCAAGCTAATATCATATAAAATGTAACATTCAAAGATGCTTTAAATTTTTATTTGACATTTTTCTTATTAATGTGTCATATACAATTCTCTACTTTATTTTAATTCAACTTGGAGATATTAAATTTGTTGTTCCCTTCTACAACTGAAAAAAAATATTTCAATAATGCTGTGCATTCTGAAGAAAAGAGAATCATTTGAATTATTTTTAAATTCTGATTTTATTATACAAGTTGTATTTATTTTATATGAATGACAGTTTGGCCTTCATGTAGCTCTTGCGTGCCTTGTACCTTTGGAGGTAAGAAGAATTGGAGTTATGGGTGGTTGTGCTGGGCACTGAAGCCATGTCCTCTGCAACAGCAGCAAATGCACTGAACTACTGAACCACCTCTCCAGCACAGACGTGTGTGTGTGTGTCTGTGTGTGTCTGTGTGTGTGTGTGTAAATGCACATGCACATGTAAATGTACATGAATGTCTATGGAGGTCACAGTAAAGCTCTTTGGAGTCAATTCTTCCCTGTCACTTCGTGGAAACCTAGGATCCAGTCAGGTCTTTCAGGTAAGCTGCTCTACCCACTGAGAAGTCTTGCTAGTCTTTCCCTTTTAGTTCTTCATGTCTTCTTTACCAAAGGCCCATCCAGGACTCAAAAAGTTTTATTCAGTCTGCTAACGGATCATACAAAGGCACTTTCTTGCTTTCAAATTTATAGCAGAATAAAAAGCCAGTGAGATTTTTCTCATGGTATAAATTCAAGGAATTGAGAATCAGGTTTATTTCAAGTTTAAATTAATTCTAATATCATCACAAACATATTTTATAGCCTCATAGCTTAGCAAAAAGAACAAAAGCATACATTTAAGAATTTTAATGTGTGGGTCCAGTAAAGATGCTTGCTATCAATCCCAGTGACCTGAGTTTGATCATGGGGCCCAAGTTGTTGAAAAAGATAATGTTTCACTGCAAATTATTTTCTGACATCCACATGGGTGCCATGGAATGCAAGGGCCAACATTCATACCTTATATGCACACAGTACAATCCTTAGTCATGTTTAAAACTGCTTGCGTGGTGCAATGTTTTCCAATTTTAAATTAGCAAAGACTGCCAAAAGAGACTTATATAAAACATGTTGACAAAGATGAGCACTTAATAAGCATTGGGGTGGGAATCTCAGAAGGAACCTGAGTTAGGCATAATGAAATCAAAGATGTTAAATTACATTTCCCACACCACACATGCAGTCACTCCATCATTCAAAAGATGCCCATGAGGCATTGACTGTGGAATAGGGAGGCGAGGGCAGCCTGTGCTTCATCTCACAGGAAGCAGAAGATAAGAGAAGAGGTGGTGTGTTCTTAGATTGCTCTACTCAGTTTGCTCCACAGCAGCACTTTATGGCTCTAAGCCTCTAAGACAGGAAATAGGCCACAGTCTGAGATCATAGACTAAGTAACATTGTGCAAAAGAAAGTGAAAATGAAGAGGAAGGATGTTCAAATACAACGGAACGGATGCCAATGGAAAGAAAGTCACATGTTAGGATGGTGTTCTAGTTTGCCTTCTATTTCTGCAATAAAGACCATGACTGAAAGCAACTTCTGGAAAAAGGGTTTATTTTTGGCATACATATCCATACTACAGTCCACTATCCTGGGAAACAAGAACAGGAGCTCAAAGGTAGGACTATGGAAGCAAGAACTGAGGAGGAATGATGAAGAAATGATGCCTACTGTCTTGTTCTATATGGCCTTTTCAGCCTTCTTTTTTATACAACCAAAGACCATTTGCCCAGGGATGGTACCATCCACAGTGGACTGAACCCCCCAACAGCAATCATTAATCAAGAAAATTCCCCCACAGACATGCTCACAGATCAGTCTAATGTGGCCATTTCTCAATAGAAATTACAGATAACTCTAGCTTGTGCGAAGTTGACAATAAATAAATAAATTAATTAATTAACTAGCAAACGGGTGGCGTTGTTAACATGTAAATATATTAATTGAAGGGAGAAATCTTGCATGTTATCTTGTTATTGTTATTATCAGAGAAGGTGTGATTCTGACATTCACAGCAGCAGCTTTCAGACTATGATTGATTTGAAAATTAGGGATCGGCCCAGAGTTCCCACCTGGCCATAGGTCCTAAAGGAGAACATAACGCTATCATTGTGCTAAATGGATATAGTAATAAAGTTCTCCTTATATCCTATCTTACATCCCTATTTTACAGTCTCTAAACTCTCATCAGAGACACTTTATTTGCTGTAAATGGTGATTAATGCAGAAACTTGGGAAGTGGTCAATACAAACAGATACTATAGACATCTCAATTCTAAATGAGACCTCCTTTTCACAGTTCTCTCACAAGAATCATCCTGGAAGAGGGAGATTGTAGGAGGAAAGATTGTAAGAGCCAGAGGTGGTGACCATTTGTGGCAAAATCGTATTTGTCAGTTATGACAGGGCTGTTTTAGAACTGAATTCATATCAGATGTGCTGCATGCACTCAACTTGCACATTATAAAGCCAGCAATAATCCCAGCATGGATAGAGGAAGGGCTCCTGGGAGAAGGAGAGTCACCTTTCACCAGGAATGCAGGCTTACAGAATCTAACCATGTTGCAGCAGATGCCACTACACCCAAGTTCACATAACCAGAACTAGGTAGACCCAGTGGGTTTCAAAAAAAAGGGGAGCATGAAATTAGGAGGGAAATGTGATGGGAAAGTAGTAGAGGAACTGGAAGGGAAGAGACAGGGGATGGATATGACCAGAATGCCTTACACACATGGATGAAGTTCTGAAACAAAAAATAAACGAAAGAAAGTAAGAAGTGATAAATGTAATCAGAAACTCTATTGTTTGGAACGAGACATGGTGCTAATTGAACTGTTCTGATCAATTCATGCTATTTCCCATTTCACTAAAAACAAAGCTGATTCTTCATGGGCTACTACAAAGACACAGATACACAAGCATCTAGAAATGAAAATGGAAAATGCCCTTTGCTTAGGCAAAAATCAGGGAAGATTTGTGTTTTGTCTTCCAAAATAAATGTGTATTGATGTGAGCAATGAGGCAACAATGTGCTCAACCCCTTTTATAATCACAAGAGCAGCCAGGGAAAGCTACAACACACGTCACTATAAAGCTCTGCAGCCAACGACTGAAGACCACACATAGCCCTGTCTTTCCAACAGTGGGGATGAAAGAGAAAATTGATTACGATTATAAATGTTGTGGTTTAGTTTCTCTTACTTTCTGCTGTAACAAGCTATAAATGTGTGTATGTATGTGTGTGTGTGTGTATATATATATATATATATATATATATATATATATATATATATATATATACAATAGAATGTTACATAGAGTAAACTGGGAAAAGAAAGGACAGTCAAGACAGGCAATTTGAAATGTGATAGATCCGATACACTTGGAGCACAGTCTTGGTGCCGTGGTTGTTCCGAGTAAGTCTGAGCACTGTGGATCATCATACTCCTTCAGTTCAGGTTTTTATACAGTGTTAATTTGAAGGATGTGGAATGTACTTAATGTAAGCTAACAAATCAGGGAAAGAGTACTTTAAGTAACAACACTTAGGCAGGAAAGTAGGAGATTTTAGAGATTAAAAACAATAAATGAGGGAGAAGCAATTTGGGTCAGTAGGGAAAGGCTAATCTGTAATCAATGTACAATAAAGCCAGTTAGAATGAACACGCTAAAGCATCCCCTTACTCTAGTCGTTATTGTACCACTAAAGGCTTTTATTTTCTTTATAGCTGCTTCAGAAACAGTCAATCAATAGAACGCTTTGTGGCTAAAATAAAGGTTGAAATATAGTATAGCAATATTTGAATGAGGAGGGATTTATAACTTAAAAGGATGTATCGGGTGTCAAGATAACTTCAAAGACTGTCAAGTCTAAATTAAAGAGTAAGGATAGGAACAAAGATTAACTACCTGCTACCCCCACTGAAAACACTATAATGAATCACTGTGTCTTTGTTCAAAGCAGTTATATCAAAAGAAAGAAATTGAATTCAAATATCTCTTTGTGGTAATGTACCCATTTCATATGTCCCAGCTTAGATCTAAGATGCTTAGAAATATTTTGTAGGGCTGGATCAATGATCTGCTGTTTCCCTGGCATCTAGGGGTGTAACAAATGTACTATTACCAAAACACTGGTGACAGGAAGCTCAGTACAGGACTGAACTAGCCCTCACACTGACTTCCTCTGCTTTTACACTTACCCTGTGAAGTCTCGTCTCAGGTCAGCTCTGTAGGAGTAGGGATGGAGAGTATGTATGCTTCTGCTTGAGACAGTATACAGGCAAGAATAGCATTTCCAGACTCTGGAGAGGGATTAAGGAGAGACTAATGAGGAGAATAGAAGAAGACATCAGATCCCCAAAAACTGGAGTTATAAGCAGTTGTGAGCAGCCATGTGGGCACTGGGAACTGAACCCAAGTCTTCTCAATAGCAGAAAGTACCTTTAATCACAGAGCCATCTCTCCAGATCATTTGTCATTATTTAAAATAGGATAAGAATAACACATAAACCCCACACCGGTTGATGACATTAAAATGTATTTAAATATACTATCCTAACTGTTGGAAGCTGGGAAAGTACTGAGCAAAGGCAAAATTGGCAGCACCCACAGACACAATCTTGACTCAGTATGTGACAGATTCAGCCACCACCCTGCACCTGAGTCGGGAGATAACTAAGAGGTGAATTCTAAGAGCTGATAGAATGTGTCAAACTGGAAGCACATATTCGAGCAAATTCCACCTTGTTGATGAGGGAAAGTGGCATTTCCAACTAGAAAGTCTTGGAAAACATACTTGGTGTTTTGACCACAGAGCTGTTAGCCACAGACAAGCAGGAGCCCTGATGCTGTGCAATCCCTTTCTCTGCCTGCCTCTCCTGTAGTGCCCACTACAGTTAATGTATCTGTTTCCAGTCATGTTATTTCTCTTCTTCATTTTAGTTGCTTTTATGTGAGATCCTTTTGAAAAACATCAACCATCTGAACTGAAAAATGAGGAAATGGAGGCTTTTCATAGCTTGACCAGGAAATGCAAACTTTAAATCTTGAAGGATGGTGGTAAGAAAGGATGGGGTGCCAGATTCCCCTGGAATCCATGCCATTAATAGGAGAAAAGGGGGGACCTTGAACTAGTACCCTATCAACTCTTTAATGAAGTTGGTGGCCAGTGCCTTTTACAAACAAAAGATGTGCTTAAAGCTGTTTTAAATTTATTTTCCTCCTCCTGTTTTAAGAAGCTCTTGGCTGTGTGTGAGATCAGAGTTCAGGCTTTTACTCTGAAGCTTTTAATTACTGACAGTCAGTGTTAGTCTGGAGTTGATTGGGTGAATTAATATTTAGAAAACTATTATTTCTTTAACAAGTTATTATTATTCAGCATTTAAAATATTCAAGTTGTACTTAACACCATATGATGAAAGCAATGAATGCTTTAAAATATTCACATCACGTTCAGAAGTACTTACGTTAATGACACATTTAGAACCATTGTAAATGCCATGAAGAACCACGTGGGATGAAAAGGAATGAGATGAGTTGCCTGTAATTTCTATACAACAGAGAAATTTTCACATTTAGTGAGCTGCTTTGTTTTGGAAGTGGAGTCATAATTGTGTTAATAAAGAAATAAATCCCCTTGCTTTAGAGGTTAATGTAAAGTATTGGGGATCTTTTTGTAGTATGGGTGTCTGTGGGGAGCAGAGCAAAAGAGGCAGATAAAAGGGACCAGAAACAGAGAACAAGGGAAACAAAGAAACCCAGCAAGGTGTGGTGTGGAAATCAAAATGGGTTTAAGTTTGTTCAACATTGCTTAAGCAATACTTAAGCACTTCACATCATATTTAATATTAAAACTTGTAGCTGTTAAGGACTCAATAAATTCAAGGTATCTGCAGGGCAATCTGGCTGGCAGGACTGCTTCTCTGGTACACACCTCTAGTTCAGATGAGAAACCCTGCCTGGAAGAATAAAGCTGAGGGAGCCACTGAGAAAGACACTGAAGTCAATGCTGTCCTCCATGGGCACATTCACCCATGTGCACATGTACCTGCTCACACAGGTGTACCCATTCTGATGCAAACAAACATACACTCAAAGGCACACACACATTCATGCACACATACATACATACTCACAGGCATGTACAACATACAGATGATCTAAAAAGAAAAAAAAAATAACCCTTCGACAACACACGTGATATTTTAAAGCCTGAAGAAAGAATTCCAAAACCTAGTTCTCGCTTCAATACACATTCATAGGATTGATTTCCTATGCTAAGACATATCGACTTAACGTGGTAATGGGGAGATCCAAAGATAAAACTGTGTTTATCTTAACAGATAATCATTCATTAATTTCAAGGAAGTTAGCAGATGGGAACTGGCACCTTGCTTTCCTTTCATTCTCCAGGAAAGACCTTACCCAGCTCTGAGTCAAGAGGCTGAGGACCTCATCAGTAACTTTTGTTAACTCCTTTCCTAGATTTCAGCTTCCACAGGTTTATCATGTCCAAGAACACCAGAGCTTACTCAGGCCAAAAATAAGAGCATGCCTGTCTCCAAAAGTTGAGCAAAGAGAATTGGGGCGCGTGAGCAGAGGATTCCTTTTTCAATGTGATCCAAATGTTGTTTCTCATACATTAGTGCAGTATCAGGGCCACTTGTCCGCAGCAGTGGGTGCAGGCTGGAGTCACAACTCCACACTGACACTAGTGGCAACATGAGAAGTTCTTTGAGATGGTTCTATTCAGGTGAAATTGAAATTTTTTTGACCTCACCACAAGGAAGAATCTCAGGATGGGCCCTCGGAAGAATTAGCGTGACCCTGACAGCTCGCTCAGACCTGGGACCAGGGCAGCACTTCTTGTATTCTTGTCCCCACCACTGACTGTTTCCAGCTTTCTGTCAGCTTCCCTGGTGTCTGTTACGCTTGCTGTCCTTCTTTGTTGCTTACAGATTCTGCCTTCTACTACTTCTCTATTCTCTGAAACTTTCCTAATGTTACAACTCAGAGCTTCAGGTACTGGAATCTTTAGCCTTTAGTGACTCCAGGGCTCTTGACCTGTATATACCTGCTGTTGTCTGTTTTCTCTGGCACAGCCTCAGCCTACTCCTCTGGTGAGAAAAATCTCAAGAGGATAAAAGTTCATTCAGGGAAAGGCTTTATTGGATCCTGATATTTCCACAGTATCTAGGAGAAGGGTGTAAGCCAAAAACACTCCAAAACTGCTCATTCACATACAGCTAGAAAAGCTGCATGGCACACTTGTGCTTGGATTATAATTCTGCTGATTACAGCCTGTCATTTAAATCTGCTAGGCTTCATAAAGGGATCAATCACAAGGCCTCTTTTCTGTCAATCACAAGGCTTTTCCTGAATTGCTGGCAAAGTATTCTTCCTCTCCATCCTTATTGAACACGTTACCACATTCAGAGTAACTATGATTGTAGTTATCTGCTTGTCACCCAGGCTTGCAGGGCTGAGGTTACCCCTGTGCTGGTGTAGCATGGAATAGCTAGGGTTATAGCAGAGCTTTTGACGTCAGCAAATGCTATGGTTAAAATAGTCTTTGTAACTGTGATGAAATTTTGTATGATTTAAGTTGGTGTGCTAACAGACAAACAGACAGACAAACAAACCAAAGAAACAAAACAAAACAAAACAAAAAACCACAAATCTGATCTACACTGAGGGCTGGTTGTGAAAGAGGTATCCAGACATAAGGGTCTGGCAGCTATTATTCAAGGGCTGGAATGGCTGGTTCCCTCACTATTCTTATTCATGGGAAAATAAAGCAAAAACTTTAAAGGGTAATTAACACAAAAACCAAAGAATTTGAATCCATAGCAATATGCAATGCTTAACCCCAACCATGTATTCCTGGGAAAATGGTGTGCCTCTGGACTATACCTGATACTATGACTCTACGTTTCCTGACCTCTGATTAGAAAACAAACAATTCAATTCTTACATTTCAGAGTGGAAATCTCTGTTATTTTAACTTAGGGCTCAAGAAGCAACCCACTTATTCTCTTGTGGGAGAAGCTTGGGGCCACTTGTAATTGTAAAGATTGATTATCAACTAGATAAGATCTGGAATCATCCAGGATACAAACGTCTGACCTTGACCCTGAGAGACTATCTAGATTAGATTAGATGAGGTAGGTAGACACACTGAATATGAGTGACTGTAACTGACAGCTCAGTCTCTTGTCCTGAAAGCTGTTCTCTTGCCCCACATTGGAGTGCTGCTTGTAACTGAATTCTGAAGCCTGTTCTTTTGTTCCAACTGCCACTATGTTAGATTCCTAACTTGTAACCTTTTGACCCTCCAGCTCTAAAAAGATGGAACGAAAAGAGAGAAATCACTCCTGCAACTGGCCTTTAGAGACAGAAACAGAGAAAATGAGAGAAATATCCACTACCCTTTTTGGCTATGCTTCCGTCTGAAGCTTGGAGAACAGGAGCTCATAGGGAACTGAACTATTATGTATCAAACCACCCCATCAACTCGCTGCCAACCGCCACTGTCTCCTTTACATCCTATGCTGTTCCCAGAAGTGCAAGCAGTATGTAACCATGAGGAGAGTTGCACAGGACAGAAAACTTCTTGGAAAAGCATTCTGCTACAAGTGGCATCTTTGATTTTGCTTTTTGTTGGTAGGTTGATTTTTGGAGGGACAACATCTCTCTCAGAAGCGCTGGATGGCCTGAATTTGTCATTCAGGAAAAGCTACACTCTGACTCAAAGGATCCTTCACCTCCTGCTCTCCAGTGCTGGTGTACATTTGTATGTCATCTTGCTGGTCTCTATTCTTTATCTAAGGCTCTTGTCCTTGAGGCAAGTAATAGACTATGATACTCAGTCAGTTATTATTTTACATGTGTCTTCATTGATCATATAATCTTGTGTTTTAATCATTGATTATCTGATTATAAGTGGAAATATTAGAGACAAAAGAACAGATGTCTAGATCACATGTACTCTACAGATAGCTAAGAACAGTGATAGACCAACAACACATGAAATAAAGGAAAACACAACATGAAAGGTATGAAGTGTTAGGGAGAGAAAGGAAGATCTACCAAGAAACATTCTGATCATTCAGCAAACAGGTCTATGGATACTAATGGTACACCTTCATAGAGTAGATATGGAGTCTTATGCAAAGTATGGAAGAAGGCACCTTTCTATGCTACCAAGTTACCACGTGGGATATTAATCATTTTGCATTGTGAGATTCCTTACTGTATATAACATGACTTTAAAGATCTGTGCACAGTCATCAAAGAATAGTAAAGTATACACATATCACCTTCAACTGTGTTGTTGGCTTTGGTGCCAATATCTTTCTAACGGTCACACCTTGTGTCTCCTTGAATATTAAGGAACTATCTGTTGCCTGTTTTCTTTCTGTTCATCTATGATTCTGGCCCTGTCTATATAGGCAGCTAAAGTGAACAGAGTATTTCAGGAAATGTGCTTATTTCAGTCATATTTTTAAATATCATACGGCATTCCTAATGATATTATAAATTTTCCATTTCTTTATTTGTTAGACAGTGCACAGACCTTTCCTTCTTACTTATCCTTCATAATTCCTCTTTCAAATACTGTTGCATATATTTCTGTCCAATGGTTTCATATGCTTACATAATTATTTTGAGTCATTTTTAGCCTCCGTTGCCCTGCCTCATCCCATCCCTCTTCTGTGTCACCGTTTTCAACAAGTCTTCTTTTTGTGTGTTCCTACTGAGTTTAATAAAAATTACTTGCCTGATCAGGTTTTTTATGGATCAAAGGCAATGTATCTGTGCTATCCAGATGAAGAAAATGACACCTCTCCATTAACAACCCATTGTCAATAGTCTTTGTGGTAGGGTGGAGCCTCTATAGCTCCTCCACCATTTGTGATGAAGTATTGAGGAGCCCCATCTTGTGCATGCCTTGTACAGATAACCACACCTGGAGTGATTTCATCAGTATAATAGCCATGTTGTCTTAGGGTTTCTATTGCTGTGAAGAGACACCATAACCACAGTAACTCTAGTAAAGGAAATCATGTAATTTGGGCTGGCTTACAGTTCAGAGGTTTAGTCCATCCTCAGCCTGGTGGGAAGCATGGCAGCAGGAAGGCTGGAGAGGGAGTCAAGTGTTCTAAATCTGGATCAGCAGGCAGAAGGAAGAGGGAGTGACAGTGGGCCTGGCTTGAGTTTCTGAAACCTCAAAGCCCAGCCCCAGTGACACACTTCATCCAACAAGTCCGTCCTTTTCCAACAAGACCACACCTCCTAATAGTTCCACTCCCTGTAGGCCTATGGGAGCCATCATTCTGCAAAACAATTGTGTTGTCAAGCTGGATTCTAAATACCTGTGTTCAGATATATAGATTATGCAATGCTCAGCCTACATAGGGGGAGATTCTTACTATAACATGTGGTGGTTAGTTTAGAAGCTCTTAACTGGCCAAAGTGCCCAGAATAAGTGAAGGTGGAGTTAAGAGCACACATCTGAGCTATATCATCTTCTTCAAGGTCCAGGGAGCATCCTGTAAGAAGAAGTAGAAAAAATGTAAAAGCCAAATTAGGGAGATGTGCAAGAATAACAAAACATGGCTTCTGGATATGACATGTGTGGTGGTTTGAATGAAAAGGGGACTTTGGATGAGAAAAGCCACTGAAAGCTTTCGTGGTCCTTAATGGGATACACTGGTAGAAGTGTGAAAGACAGTGGGGCTGATGGTGATTTGAACTGTGGAGGACTGGTTCAGGAGTTTCAGAGGAGATGAATATTAATATGTGGCCTAGAGATTGTTTATTTCTAAGTTTGCCATCCAGAGTCACTTAGATGCATTTTATGCTTTCTTTGTGTTAATCTCCATCTACTTATAGAAAAATTACATCTCTACACATTGGAAAGTCAAGGTTAAATTTTCACAATTAAGCTGTAAAGGTTTCCAAAGCGATCCTTACATTTCCAAATATTTATTTTTATTTTATGTGTGGGCTTTTACCTGCATGTACCTATGCATCACATGCATGTAGTACCCACAGTGTCAGGAAGAGAACCAGATTGCCTGAGATTGGAGTTACAGATGGTTCTGAGACTCAATGTGGGTACTGTTTTTAACCACTGAGTCATCTCCCAGTCTCCCAAAGCCATCCTGATTCACTTTACTTTTCTTTGGTAAATTCTAATTTGCAGTTGAAACGTCCCGGACAGAAAAACATTACAATGGTATTCCAATCTGCTTCTCCAGCCATCTTCCTGCCAACACTTCCTCGTTTTATCATGTCCCTTGTTCTGATCATAAAACTTTTTGCTGGGCATGACATATTTGTGTATGCTCTATTCTCCCTCTGGAGTGATTTTTTTCCATTTTTATGTGTGAGTTACCCTTTAATATGCATTTCCAATGCTTCTTTTCTTGTAAAGCTATAGCTGATCTAATGATGTAGTTTTATATACTTAACACTAAAACTATTAGTCATTAAAGTACATTATTGTAATCTTTGCTTGCATATATTTTCTTCAGTAGATTTAATTTTAATGGAGGGACAATATATCAAAGATATCACACATACACATACACACTCTATCAGACCCATAATAAATACAAATGCATTTGAAATATGTGAATGACAATGGTTTATGACTGCGGCTTTGAAAAGTATTATTTTTGAGATGTTTGCTTCCCTTTCATTAGCATCTCTTTATCATTTCTTAATCAGGCTCCATGTTTAGGGCCCACTTCATTTGGTTTCTAAATTTATTTCCCATCCAACAGGTTCAAGGTTATTTTTGCATGTAGATTTTTAATCTTCACACTCAGCACTGAAAAGTAACTATTGCTGATGATCTGCTCTAATTTATTGTCTTGGGTTCAATTCAAAACTGTGTAATTATTAGCACTCCAACCAGTGAGAGTCAATTTTTCTACCCTGAACTTTTGAGAAATTGATAGTACAAAAAGAGAAATGCACATACTCCCATTGTAAAGGGAGAAAAGTGAAGCTTTTCCATGAGACATTTTTTTTCTCTTTGGGGTGTAACAGTCAGCTCTAATGTAGGACAAAGTACATGTTGTTATATTTACATAGAACCCAATTTATGATTCTGACTGTTCCCTGATGTAATTATCAAGAAATGCTCACATTTTTACTATTTTGTAAACCCACTTACATGCACAGAAATCCTTCCCAAGATGCACGTGTCTTTTTCTGTATATGTCTGATAATGTGTAGTAGATTATTTGCCAAAGGTCAGCCAATGCTGGCAGATTTCCAGGCTCCATATTATAGTTTAGATAAGATGTATTTTGGCTCATGTAGAAATGGTGTTTTCCTATATTCAACTTCAGTACAATTTGCAGACACTGAATGGATTTCCTCATACCAGCAGTACTGTCTACAAGGCAGAAGATCCTGGCTATGTTGCTGTGGGGGTGGCTGGCTGCAGGGGCAGCTCTAAAAATGAGACCCTTTCTAAAGCAAAGAAAAAGGAAATAAAAATTAAATGGAATAAATCTGAAGTAACAAAGTGAGTTCAGACCGTTTGCTTTGCTAAATGCACTTTGATAAGATTTTATTTTTTCAGGCAAGATCATATTTATTTCTTATCTCAGCTATATAAAATAATTGCACCTTGTTTAATTGGAAGACAAATTGTCTCACAATAGAAAATGTTTCCACTGTCTGAATTAACTCAAAGAGTTTGAGCTAAATCTTTTGATTTCTAAAACCATGGGCTGGAGAGATGGCCTGGTGGGTAAAAGTGCTTGTGAGCACACCTGATGATTTGAGTTCTAGCACCAAGTGTCCTGATAGAAGAGAGCCAAGTCTTTCCAATTGCCCTCTGATCTCCACCTGAATGCTGTGGTGCATACTATGTGCACATCCACATATATATATATATACATACTCACACACTGAATGAGTGAAGATAAATATATATATATATATATGTATATATATATAGTATATAAAATATACATATATTAAAAGTGACAAATTTTTAGAGTATATTATAGAATCTTTGTTACAGTTACATTTCTTTTAAAAGTTGAGTTTCCTTTACTACATGAACATTTTCTATTATAGCATAATTTTAAAAACTTATTTGGGAATGAAACGATCGACTTTCTTTATTATTATGTTTAAATAATTAATCCTGAAATTTCAGTATTTGTTCCCTAAAAGCTAAGGAAAAGATCTCTTAAAGCCACAGTAGCTCACAGTACCATTGTTAGAACATACACGTCTCCAAGTAGACTGAAGCCTTCTGGAGAAGAAAGTAGTATAAAATTTAATAGCATTTAGATGGCTAAGTTTTTTTACCCCTACCAGGCTTGTGCACACTTTCTCAAACAACACTACTCTTATAACCACATTATATTTTTATTGAGGGAGAAAGGGAGAGGAGAGAGAGAGAAGGCAAGAGACAGGGATGCAGGGAGACAGAGAGACATATATATTAAACAAAGTGCACATGTGGAGGACAGAGGAAAATTTCAGTGAGCCTTTTTTCTCCTTCCCCCATTTGGGTCCTGGGGATGGAATTCAGGTCATCAGACTTGGCTTGGCAGCAACTGTCTTAACCATCTGCACCATCTCTTTCTCCCCTAGCCTCTCAAACAATACTGCTCACACAATGATTTGCTGAGTTCATTGTGAAAAACAAATGCGTCTTACTGCGTCAAAGTCTTTCTACAGCCTCATCCAAACCATCAAAGTTATTGTGTTTAGATCTCTGAAACCACATTTTGTCCAAGTAAGTTTCTGATTTATGTGTTCAAATATTTGAGTGTTCAAGTGACATTGAAATGAATAGAACACATAAATCAGCTTCTGGCATATGTGTCTTGCTAACTGCTACAGAGCCCACTTGTGTGATTGGCATTTCCCTAGTCACTGTCTTACATATGCTTCCATTACACCAAAATCCCAGGCTACATAGAACCTATTACTCATGCCCCAGTTGATTTCTTGAATCATAAAGCTGTATAACATTTGGATGCCTTAATTAGATGCTCTCGCTTACTGGAAGAACAATTTTAGTGTTTAAAATCGGAAGCACAACATCTATATTGAAATGGAAGACTGGGGAATTCTGTTCTTACCTGTGTTGAAATGAAAGGAAGAATTTTTAAAAAAGCAGTAAATTGTTCTTACCAAAACTATGTTGGAGGTTTTTAGTTTCTGATTTATAAAGTCTACATGTTTTACTCTAAACTATAGATTAAATACATCTTATTAATTGAAGGTCTATCTTTTATGTCTTGTATTGTTACTTAAAAGCACTTAAAAGCAGCTGGTAAAAGGATCATACAATGAATTTTTTGAGTGCTAGGCATTTCAATAGTTTGGAAGAATCAATACTTTCAATGTGTTTGAACATTTTGCTCTAAAACGACAGGATACAAATGTCAATATATAGTGAATTTATCAAAATGTAGTGAGGTTATCAATATATAGTGAATAGTTACATTTCAAAGTGTATGTGTCTTTGTCTTTTTTCCCTCACATTACCTAATATCAACCAATTAGCAGTTAACTACTCCAGGAGATACATGCATTAAAATGAACTAGAGTAAATTATTCAATAACATTTTACAGCTCTTTTTGAAAAGGTTATTGATGTGTCCGCTCTTGTGCATGAGTTCTAAGGATGAGTAAAGGGCAGCCAATGTGGCTGGAGAGAAAGGCATATGATAAGAAGTATGAGTGGATTGAGATCAGGAACTCCTTTGGAGCCTGAACACACAAACAATAAAGACCATCAAAATGTTAATGTTCCTTCTAATTGAAGTTCGAAAGCAAAAGAATATCCTGAACCGAAGAGTAGGAAGATTGAAATGAAGTGTTAGGAAGTTATTTTTATGTCTACATGGTAAAAAGTTGGTGGAGCTCAAGCACACAGCCAGCATATTGAGCAGAGCAAGTGGAAGAGGTTAGACCTAAGGAAGATGACGGTATACTTATACTGAACTGGCACAGAAAGAATTCTCAGTGGGGAAGGTATACTCCATCAACAACTGGAGGAGCCTTCTTTTCTTAGCTGAGCTGACATAAATAGACTACCTGCTTTCTATGGTTCTTGTTTTCAGGGATGTCTGCATATAAGGCATTGAACTTCAGTCTGGATGTGAAAAATATTTCACTTGAGATACTTCTTAGATCTATATTACATGCATCACTGGAATTGAATCGGAAAACTCTATGCATTCTTTGTGCATAGGAATTAATAATAATAATAATAGAGCCTCTTTGGCAGTGAGTGTAGAATGACTGTCATTCAAGCACTGTGTCCTGTGAGTTCCGAAACCCGTGGGTCAGGAATAGGAGGAAGATTCAGCAGTTGGAGGAAGAAGGTCTACTAACTGGGGAGAATGGGAGTTCAGAAAACGGCAGCCAGCTTGTTGAATTATAAAAAGATAGCAAGTTGGATTTGGTTAGTGTTCAATTCAACAACAACTTAAACGAAAGAATAAAGAATACATGGGTCAGATGTTGCTAAAAGGTTTAGTAAGGTAAAAACTGGAGATGGCAGGGAGGGCATCACTGAATTTAGTAATGTGGATGTCATTGGTAAAATTGTAAGAAATCTTACATGTGGTAAGACAGGCCTGGCTATGGTCAGAAGTAAGGGATGAAGAGAGAGTGTGTGCACAGTTCCTTCACTATTAGCTACAACAAACTAACCTGATGATGTTTAGCTCTAATCTTGGATGACATCATCTAATATCACACAATGTCACATATATATAAATGCAGATGTCTTAATATGATGCTAAAATATAGTTACAAATAGATAGATGTAAAATATGCAATATCTATATTGCATACTAGATCCTGACTGACATGTGTTGCTATTCAGCACTTTTTATAATTGATACCTATAGTATATTAAACACCATTAAATATTTGTTGTGTCAAAGAAAACCATACTTTTGTTATTTTGCCCAATAATTTCTCCTGTATCCTATTATATAAGGCATAGTCTCCTAAACTTGTAACTAAAGATCCAAATATATTTCCGCACTTGGTCTTCATTGCTCTGATTTAGGGTAAGTTTAAAGTAAATAGGAAAGGGAACACATTTTAAAAACGGAAACCTTTCCACTAAACTCTTTTACAGAATCCCAGTGAGACGCAAACCTTCTGGCATGTTCTGACATCAATCCAACCCTTGGGGACAATCTCTCCTCTCCCCTCATTATGTTATTAGAAAATACAGTGGTTGTAATTGTGAGCAGCAGTTGGTAAACAATTTTAAAACTGAGCCTGAGGGAACTAGAAGTGAAGAGCTAAGAAAATGTAATGGAATTAGAAAGAACAGGGCGAGACATTAACATTTGCAGAGATGAAATGTTTTCTTTGTAGTTAGAAAAGAGTTGTCTGGCCAGAGTGTGCCATACTGTGCTGAACGTGGATAATGGAAATCTGCATTCCAAACTGTAGATCATCAGTTTTATAATCTACTTCTGATAAATAGATGATAGATAGGTAGATAGATAGATAGATAGATAGATAGATAGATAGATAGATAATAGAGAGAGAGAGATAGACAGGTAGGTGGATAGATAGATAGATAGACAGATGAACAAGTCTAATCCATTGTTCTAAATATTGACCAATATTTCTATATGGAACTGAAGAAATCAGAACTTTATCCAAAATGATCCTTTTAAAGGAGGCATTGGAATGCACAAAGCCCAACACTAAAGTGTCCCGAATGTGAGTTATGTTTGGAAATGTTAATTATATCTAGCAAATTTATGTATCCCACACTGCAATTCCGACAGTGTCATCAGTATGTAGCTTCATAGTTAGAGAGCCCTGGATTCTGTAAGGCTGTAGTCTCAGGACTTTATCTGAATTGATTGCTGTAGCTAACATTTGAATAGAGAACTCAGAGAGGACATTTAAAGATAATAATAAGAAAATAATACATTTCTCAGCCAAGGGAAAGAGATCTAGGGAATAAAGTCAAGCTCTATTGATTTTAGAGATTCTAGTGAGAGTTGTGTATAGCCCTTCAAACTTTCAATATTAAAAAGGAGAAGGTGGGCCAGAGAGATAGCTCAGCAAGTATAGGTGTTTGCAGTCACACCCAGCAAACTGAATTAGAATCCAGGTACCACATGGTGAGAGGAAAGAATCAATTCTTCAAAATTGTCCTCAGATCTTGTATGTGTGCCTTGTCAAGTACGTGCACATATATATATAGCATACAGTAAATAAGTAAATGTAGCAAAAATATTGTTAAAATAAAATAATTGGAATCCCAATTACTTTAATTTCTGAAGTAGAAATGATAAAACACATTTTCCTTCTTTGGCCTGATATTAATATTCATTTGAAGCAGATACAAGGAAATATGTATATGTATATATATATATATATATATATACACACACACACACACACACATATGTACATATTTCGTTTAAGGCCCTAAGTGCAACTTTGAAAGAACAGTATCTACATAAAAGCTTGATTTCTTTACTTACCATGTGTTGAATACACAGTGGGCTCCTACTGGCTTTGAACAGAACATAGACAGACCCTGTCTATAGACACTGTAACATTGGTTTCAGCCAAACAAGAATAAACTATAGTTTTCAAAGAAAAGAACAATTTTTTCCTGTATTGAACATGCACAGCATATTTCCTTTCCATTATTCCTTATATATTATAGTGTAAAGAATATTTCTGTAGCATCTATATTGTATAAGGCATTATAGTTAATCTAGCACATTAGAAAATGAATAGGCACACATACATAAATAAATTTTAAAAACTACATCATTTTATAGAATAGATTTTGTTACTTGTTGATTTTGATATATATATATATATGGGGATCGTTTTCCCAATCTTCTGTAGGTTTCAAGAAATATATGTTGTATTACAAAATGTCCTATTTACAAGGTACTCATATTAACCTAGTTGGAAGATCAAGTTTTACTGATAGAAAATCTGTTCCCAGTGAAGGGAAATGACATTCAAAAATTATTGAAATTATGAGGAAACAGAAACTCATTCTCCATTGAGTTCTAAAATGTTATGACTGCTTTAGGTTGTTCTATGTTATGGATAGTGTCCCTTTTGTTCCTACTTTAGAAGTTAGAGATGAACAAATTTTCCCCATGTTAACTCTTCCACTTATAAAGTTTTATACATCACTTAAATATAAAAAAATGACATTTTGGATGAGTTTTTTAAATTTGTTTTTATAACATTGAATACATACCTTTCATATTCTCAAACATTCCTCTTGCCAGTTCCTGTCTTTTTTATATATAAAATCTTTAGGATCCCCATGAAATTGTTTCTTTGCATAATTTTTGTTTGGATTAAGCTTCCAGCCTAGTAAGAAGATAGAATATGGATTAATGGTCCTGGAAGTGATAAAGATTTCTTGTGTACAATGGAGGACATTCTCAATGATACACAGTAGTTCACAGGGAAAACTGAATAAAAAATTCTTTCGTTATTCAAAGGATTGTCTAAAGCTACTGAATAATTGGACACAATTGAGAAACACATACATATACACACAAAAAACAAACAATGCTTTAGGCATCTTTTATCTTCTTATCATGGTTTCCAAAGTTTTGTTTTTTTCTGTGAGTTTTGTATGTGTGTGTGTGTATTTGTGTCTGTGTGTGTGTGTGTGTGTATGTATGTATGTGTGTGAGTTTCTTGTTTGTTTTATATTATGGTTTGTTATTTTTCTTTGATTGTTTTTAAAGAGGGAGAGAGAAAAAGGAAGGGCATGGAGTTGGATGGGTGGGGAGGTGGGAAGGATCTGAGAGGAGTTGGAGGAGGGAAAAAGCATGAATATATTATATAAGATTGAAAAAAAAAACAACAAAAAGCAACACTCCTTATGCTTAGTTCTAACTTTAGAACAGGAGTTTTTCACAGGAAACAATATTTACTCTTTGGTTACCATACAAGAGTAGCCAGAACTCTACTGACAATGATAATTAATGGTTGACCTTTCAGGCCCTTAATGCAAAACTCAGCCACTTTCAAAAACATACACAACGATTTGTGTCCTGTGTCACACAATAAGCCAGAGAACACTCTGTCTCAATTAAATGTCAAGCCCACAGCACAATATGCTGAGACAGATGGAGAAAATAATTTCATTTTGTTTATGACATCCACTAAAGTTTATTAACATGGATATTTGACCAGTAAGAACTTCAGATTACCTGGGCTATAAAGTTGACTTGAATAGCAGGTTTATAAAATAAAAAAAAAAAAAAAAAAGAATAGTCCATTTCAATCAAGAGGGCAAAGCAGCAGAAAACTAAGATATTCCAACACCAAACTAAGAACAAAGAAGAGTGCAACTGAGAAACTGAGAGAGAACAGGACCCAAATCCAAGAGTAATGTGCTATCTTCACAAATTCCCAGCACAGGTGGAGCAAGATCAAGATGACCTATCTGGGCACCACACCTGGTCAAAGGCCAGAGTCTGAAATAAGCTGAGCACATCTGTGAGGTTTCCAGATAAAATGAAACTGTCTCAAAATAAGAAACAGGTAATTTTGCCAGAAGTCAATGTAGGAAGGGAGTCAGCCATTGCTGTTGCATTTTGTGAACACTGAAGATAGAGACATGTCAAGAGGATTCATTGTCATGAAAGTGAAAGCTTTAGGCATCCTCTGAGTGGAAGGTATTAGCAGGGACACCTGGAGGCAGGCTTAGTAAAAGTGGGGCATCTTGTATGCCTGGTATGGTAAATTGACTTTCTCTAGTTGTTTTCCAGTTGAAGGTGGGATAAATACAGAGAAACTGCCTATTTGATCAAGCGCTTGCTGCTGTAGGACTGTCCCTGTAAAGGAATTCTGACTTGCTTGGTCTGGTAATTAGAGATTTGACAACATGTGTCCTCTGCCTTGTTTTCTTCTGTGTGCTTAGACAGATAGTAGTTTGGATTCATAAAATGGGAATTTTCTTTCTGTCTTTGAATGCCTTCTCCTAAGCACCCTGTTAAGTTAGAAAAGTATGAACATGTTTGTTTCAGAAAGTTTTTGTAAGGCTGAGGCTGTTACGTATGTTGCTTGTAATTCAATACATTTTAATCTGTCAGTTTCCTTCCTGACAGTACCAGATACAGTTACACACTGAGGGAGAATGCCTATCTTTTTGAAACAAGATATAAATATTCATGCTTTAAAGTGTTTCCAGTGTCTAGATCTCAATAATAATACCTAATAGAACATAACATGTACAGCTTCAGCCTTAAATTCTTCAGGACTATAAAGATGACACTTTGTCCCTGGAAACTCTGGGCCTGAGGCTAGCATGGATGAGACGTTCAGGATCTTTCCTTTTATTATTTCTTCCAGAAAAGATGAAATCTCAACACTTAATATTTTAAAGTTAAAAATATATTTTAGTTTAAATTATTTTTACATCTGTGAAAATATCATTGTGTTTCAAAAATTCATGAAAAGTATCTTTTTTTCCTCCTGTGTAAAATATAGTGATCAAGTGTTATAATAACCTTTATATTTAAATTTAATTCAACAAACCGATATTTGATATCATGGATTTGGTTTATTTGAAAATGGAAAAAAAACCCTGAGGTCTTTGATAGCTGTATATGACCTTCTGGAAGGATCTGTGGGGTTCCTATCTACATAGATGGAAGATATTGAGGTGAAGGGAAGGGTACAGTCGTCATTGCTCTGTCGCTCTAGAGTTGTATGCTGAGTAACCTTGGTGTCATTTCTCATAAATTTCTCATAAATCTTCCTGGGCAGCCAAGGATTAGGACATCAACATATGAATGAAGAGGAGGCTGAAGATGTCTCAGCATCTAGGGAACTTCTCTGTTGGTTGTGTCAGCAATGAATAAATGAATCTTTGCCAGTTTTAATAAATTTTAATTATTACGACTAGCCAATGAGTTAATCATGATTCCAAGGCAAATTCTTGGTCCAACATTTAACAAGCCAAGAATTTGAACACTATCAGAATAGTAGGTACACATTGCTTTATTAGATGTGGCGATGCAAGTATTAACAGGCAAGATGAGTTTCCCCAAAGAAATGATTAGACTTGGCTTTGCTGGATTCTTGAGAACCCTTTATCTTCAAGAAACAGTTGGTCATATAAGCAGGTGTGGGGACCTAGTTCAGTGGCAGAATGTTTGCTTAGGATGCATTACTCCATGCTTTTAGTCACTAGAACTACACAAATACACACATATATCCTGTCTTTCTGTCTCTGTCTCTTTTCCTCTCATCCTCACCTCTCTCTTACAAGACATGTACATGCCTGTGATAATGGTGATGGATGCCATTTTTTAAGAGTGAAGAGTAAGTAAGGAATTAAAAGAATCTAGAAAACAATGTTTTTCATACACAAACATACCAACCATTTTATTCATACACACACTTCCACTTGCATTTTATTCTTCTATTCAATCAATAATCCAATCTACACACACTGTGCATAGGTGCTAGAAACATAAACCTGAATATAAAATACGGAAAATGTCATCTCAGATAACATCTTTCTGACATCTGTTTCATTGTCCTTTGTGTCCCCTTAATATCATGAGGTATGTACCTTTATAATGGTATTTCAGCTAAAGAGAGACTATAATCTAGTCAAAAGATGGAGATGAACTTATGTCAGGAGGGAGGCCATTGCTGACAGATGCAAGACTAAGAAGTGCCTGGGTATAAAAATGAGCAGATGTTTCTGGGAAGAGCAGGTGATTCAGTCACTCATTATTCAATAAATACTGCTGACCACTGGTTTCCAGGAACTCTTTTGGAGTTTGGACTTTAAGATTATGAGATTATGTTTGCATCTTCAGAAATTTACCATCTATACTTTTAGAAGATCATTATAGTTTGTATCATTTCCCAGACACTAAGGTAGCCCTGCCAGCTTTCACTTACAGTTTATCACACGATGTTGGAAACATACATCAGCTCAGAAACCTTGTAATAACTGATCTTGGACTCCTTACCTTGCAGCTCTTTTAACATGAGTAAAATAAACATATCTGAAAATAATCTCACATTTTAAACACTTCCAAAAGAGACTTTAGGAAAACCAAGGGACTTTCTTGCATCAAAAAATATTTTTTAATTCCACATATGTATTTTTAAATCTATTGTTATAGAAGAAATATCCATTTAGTAAAAACAAAACAAAACATGATTTTATTACTTAGTAATTTTGAAGGTCGCAGGGCTAAAATATCACTGAACATAAATAAGAGTTGTCTGGGGTATCTACCTTTCTAATGAATCTGAAAGAAGTTTTTTTATTTCACTCGATTTGTTGTTCATTTTGTGGAGGTCAACCTCATGCCATTTTATCTAGTATTCTGATCCTCCTGTCTTCATTTATAACAATGTTCTTATTGTATTATCTCCATAGACTTATCCAGGATAATTACTCTGGATCTTTGACTATGTCTACAAAGCCCCTTTTACCACTAACATAATTCATTAATGAATTCTGTTCATTGGGATGTGGACATTTGCATGACAATTACTCAACCAATTATAATTTTCTATGTGCCCTAAGGATTCATAACTGTCTTATTTGCAAAATTAAATTATCATATTCCCAAATTCTCAAGTCTATGGCCAAATCTTCTTAATATGATCAGTTTAAGGGTCTCATTTCATACCACTTAAATGAATCATGTTTCCAGCAGGATCTGAGTTATAAGAATCCTGTGACAAAATTTCATTTATCTCATTAGTTTCATGAAATTGTTAACTTAAGTTAACAGAGCTGAAGAAGTTGTATTAGCTAAAAAGAGCTACCAGATATAGACATTATCATTCTTAGGAACAAAGTAGTCACTAGTCCCAGGCAACTTTTAAAATCAGATGGTCAACTCCAGGAAGTTTCAAAACCTGGAAAATTCCATTTCAAAGCTTTGCTTTCTGAGTATGTCCATGGGTTTTTCTTACAGAGAATACTTACTTTGTCAGGGAAGCATGAAGGATAGAAATATTTGCAGACAAAAAGTTTTATCAGCCTATTTCCATGGCCTTAAAATTTAGGAAATCAATAGCTTCCTCATGGTTAAAGCCTTCTCTGATCCTTTATGTGCAAACTGTGTTCAGCTGCCACAACATTATCAGAGCACTGCAGATCTTCTGTGGGTGTTGCAGGAGTTCATTAGCTGTGTAGTCTGTAGATCAAATATTTCTAAATGTAATGAGAGCAATATAGTTTCTTGCCCTTTTGAGCTTCCGGAATTTGACTTTATCACTTGCATCTGGTCCTCTTTCTCCGTCTTCAAAGCCAACAATAGCCAATTATCTTGTCCCAAAAAATTATATCATGGTAATTCTGACTCTATCTTCAAGTCTTTTTTGTCTCTGATTCTCCTGACTTTGTCTTCCACATTTAGGGTTCTGTGGGAATCCATTGAGCCTACCTAGATTACCCCAGTTTGTATCCATAATACATTATTTATAGGCCACCAAATAACCATAATTCCAACTGCAACTTTAGTTCAGCCTTGTTATGTTACAGCATACTCACTGGTTCTTTAGTCTTAGCACCTATGGCAGATAATTACTCTTTCTGGCACACTTTTTAATTCTCAGCAGGTTTTGAAGTACAATTTTAATTTACCTTGGGAGAATTCTGAGTTCACTATTCGTTGAACATTGTAAATGTAAATGTATACACAATAATTTGGAAGAAGCAAGTAAAAAAGATAAGAGCTTTGTGAAAAAATGTGAATTGGGATATCACAAGACAATGAAGCTTTACTTCACTGTAAAACACTGTAACCACCATTTCATGTTTATTCTCAAAGGTAATCCTTGCTCTTGGGACTTTGATGCATTGCTGGTGGGAAGATACACCAGTGTAGTCACTGCTGAGACTAAATCAGCATCACCTGAAAAAAATTGTATAAGTATGTTCTGTGATAATAGAACCTCTGCTCTAAGAATATAAAACAAATAAATTAATATTCCGATCACACATAAAGGGTATGTGCAAAGGTATTTCTCATACTATAGTTTATGTGGCTGGGAGCTAGAGGCAGGATGGATTGTCAGTGTGATAGTAGAGGGATGGAAATTGATAAATAATGATGTGAACAGGAAAAAACTGTGGAAGAATTAAGAAGAATGATCTTTTGCAAGGTTATTAGTATATAGCCAAGCAAAACTTATTGCCATAAATTATAATATATAAAAATACATATATTCATCAATATATACTTTCCAAGAAAATATTAAAAAACCCATAATAAACATATTAAACGAATTGTCTTTTGCATAAATTGCTTGATAAACAAGTCTTTCAGCATATGAGACACTCAAATTCTGACAATCTATGTGGGATTGTCCTAGAGATAAGAGTGAGTCAAAGCTGAACTGGAACCCAGGATTTTCTCATTCTGAGAGGGGTAGTAGCTTGATTGCTCCTCATCTTAGCCCTGGCCAGAACCCAGGTAATATTAAATATGATCTGCTTCACAGAAGCAAAGGAATGTGACTTGGGTGGTGCTTATCTGCACTGTAGCTGGAAACATAGGGATGAGTCCATTTCCACATGCAGATGGGGCTACATCAGTATCCTTGTCTTAACCAATGGGTCTCATCTCTGGGACCAATGACTCTCCCCTGCCTCCACCCTATAAGTATACCCTAACCATTGCAATAAAGAGAGAAGGTGGTCTCTCGAGTTCCTGTGCTAATAGGCTCATGGAGGCTCCAACCAAGGGCAGGCTGAATATGCAGTGAATGACCTGGGGGCAGCCAGTAGCAGGTAGACTGTGTCTGCTTCACAAGGCCAGGAAAGGCACAGACAGGGACCCATCAGGGTGAGATTAGTAACAACAAACCTACAGGTAAGGAAAAAAGAAAAGAAAAATAAGAAAAGGAGGGGAGAGTCCTAAGCAGAAGGGATTTAAGGCTGTAGCAAATGAAAACAGTCTCAAGCAATGTGAAATCTATTTGGGACGACAGATATAGAGGCTGGAAAGATAGTTCAACTGTTAAGAGCATTTTATTCTTGCATAGGACTAAGCTTTATTTCCCTGTACTCACATCAGAAGGCTCCAGGGTATACAGTGTCCTCTTCTGACCAGTGTCAGCACATACACACACACAGTCACAGATACACAGACACAGAGAGAGAGAGGTGGGAGGGGTGGAGAGAGAGAGAGGAAGGGAGATAGAGGATACAATAAAATTAAAATTTTTGATGTAATTTAAAAATATTTAGTTTTGAGATTATAATTAAATCATTTCTCCCATCCTCTTCCTCCTTCCAAGCCCTCCCATATACCCTTCCTTGCTTTCTCTCTCTCCCTCCCTGTCTCTCTCTCTCTATATATATATATATATATTTTTTTTTCCTAATAGATATAGGTCACGAGAAAGCAAATATTTAGTGTTGGAATCATATGCTTTCAATCACAAAATTTCACACTCTATGAAGTCTTATAATGTGAATTTTGTTCCTGTAAATATTTATTCACTTGCACTTAGTTTCACATTTTCGTATGCCATGATGTATTATTTTTCTTTGGATCTGTTTTCAAGTATATTTCCTAGGCCACATCAGAAGGTGGAGCAGACACAATTCATTGGCCGTCGCTCTGTGAGCACTGGCATAGACGGAACAAAGTGCCAGGAGTTCATCATTGCAACTCAACTGCAGACTGCCTGTTGAGTAAGAACTGAATTCAGCAAGTGTGAATGGCAGCTTGAAAGAAACTCGGGGATTCTAGATCCTCATATTCGTTACAGTTTTAGATACACACAAATTTATATTTTGCAATTCCTCCTATTTCCTATGATTCCTTAAAAACTAAATCATGATCACTGCTTTGATAAACAGGCCCTGAGATATAAAAACCCGTTTGTTTCTCTCAACTGTGTTTCTATATCACAGATACTGTTTTTCTTTCTCTCTAAGATCTGGACTTTATATTCATAGTTATAAACGATTTGACAATAAGAGAAGAGCAAATTGTTTTGCTTATAACTTGGTTCTTAGGTCTTGAACACACTGAGGGGGCTTGTTAATATCAATGGAGGTTGGTATGGTACTGTCCTGTCAGCAACTGTGCTTGAAATAATGGAGTGATCGACAGCTGTGTGTGCACATTAAGTACTAAGGATTTGCTAATCCCTGTGTTCAGGTCTCAGACTATTCTCACTTGATCTTTGAGAATCAAGGTTCATTTGTTCAATGCATCAGACATTTCCAGTCTAGAGTCTGCACATCACCATCTTTGAAAATTCCCAGCTTCCATGTAGATATATATTTCCAGAGATTTTAATCTGAAGAGAATGAAGATAAGTAGTTATCATGTACCAACAATAAACAAACTTTTGTTTTTTTAAAGGAATTATAACAAAGGCTACAGATAAACCTTGCCTGTGGAGATAGACAGGTAAAGCCATGCATATTCAACTATACTGGAAAAATTGGGTTCATTTTGTTTTTCATTTGCAGAGAACTAAGTCAGCACTGAGTATATATTCTTCAAAAAGTAGTTTACCTTCTAATTTTTACAAGTTTCTTTGTTTCTCATTAGATACTTCCCAAGGCTATCAGTCTTGATGCTGTATATTATTCATATCATATCACAATATGAAATAATCAGTGCTCAGGGGTCATGTTAGACTTGCTATTTGTGTCAATGTACAATGGGTCTAGAAGGCACTGAATACTACTACATCCATGCTTCTAAGTGAGAAACAATAGTACCTGCCCCCCCCCGTGTGTGTGTGTGTGTGTGTGTGTGTGTGTGTGTGTGTGTGTTTCTGTCTATCTGCATGTGACCTCTTTGAGGCTTCATGGATGTGTTTTAGAGATTTTGAAGTTATTGAAATTATCTAAAATTAGTTGAAGTCTGTGAGAGAGGACAAAGGGATATGGATGGAAAGAAAGAATAAAGAGGTAGCGGGAGGAAGAGAGAAGATGAAATTGAGTTTGAGAGAGCGGAAGGGAAGTGGGATGGCGAGGTGGCAATGGAGGGAGAGATAGAGGGATAGACACTGGAAAGAGGGGTGCAAATGGAACAAGAAGGAAAGACAGAGAGAGAGAGGAGAGAGAATGGTTTTCACTAAATTCCAAAAAAGGAAAAATATTCAAGAATTCTCAGTCATTCATTTCTACTATCTCAAAAACTTCAAACTTAAAAATTAAAATAAACAAAAACTAAGCAAACAAATGAAATGGAAAAGAAGGAACAGGGACCACTAACTAAGACAGATTGACCTCGGATGGTCCACTGTGGATTCACATAGGTCATTAGTATGCTTTCAGAGAAAAATTCACAGGCCTCTTAATTCTGGCTCCATGAGTTCTTAAAACCTTGTTTCATTTTTCACATGGCACCTCAGGGAACACATTATGTGAATGTGTTGACTCGGTGATCAGCAATGATTTTCCCTAAATCAAATCAACTGTGCTCTTACCAGAACTCTTGTGGATACTGGATAGGTTTTGTATGTTCTGAGGGTCAGCAATTGTTATTTTAAGCTCTTTCTAGTAGCTTTACTTGTTTACGCTTTAAGACTGTGAGTTTTACAAGTGGTCATGAATGTTTTGATTTCAGTAACTAAGAAGAACTCTGCATTAAACAGTGCTCATCCCTAGATAAGAGGCTAAGTTAAGGTCAGACCTGGCATTTGCAAAAAGGTTGGTGATGAGAAGAAATCCGGGTACTCAATAATCAATTTTGAAAGCTTATTTTACCTATAACTTAAAGCTTCTAATAATAATCAGTACCTACTTCCCAAATAGCATGACAGTGAACATGAATTAATTCAATAGCAAGTCTTGCAAATAGGAAAAAAAAAAGAGCAATTTTAAAGCTTCTACTTGTTTTCACCCCACTTTGTTCATAGACTTCAATGTTTGGAAAAAAAAAAAAAGAATTATTTCCTCTGTAAATAGTTGTAGTGCTTAGCTAGTTGATGCATACATAGTTTTCAAATTTCTGTTGAGATAAATTTGTAATTCAGAATTAAGAGTGACTTTTGAGTTCATATTTTATGCAATATTGACTTGATTGGTTAAATAAAATGTCCAATTTTTAGATCTTTTCTCTCTCTCTCTCTCTCTCTCTCTCTCTCTCTCTCTCTCTCTCTCTCTCTCTGTCTCTCTCTCTCTCTGTCTTTCTCTCTCTCTCTCTGTGAATGCTTGCATTTTTGCACATATTCTGAGATCACTGGTTAATACTGAGTGACTTCCTTAGTTTACCATAGTCTTTGGAGATAAGAGTCACAGAATCTGTAGTTTCTCATTCAACTACACTGGCTTCCCAGTGAACTCCAGTACTCTGCCTGTCTCCTCATCTAGTGTTAGAGTTTCAGGTGTACACCATTGTACCACACTCTGGGATGGGTTCTGGGATCAGAACTCTGGTTTATATGATTGTGTGGCAAACCTACTAAGCTATCTAACCACCTCCTAATTTTACTATCTTACCAAGGCCACAGACCCCTGCAAGTGGGGCCATTTTGATAAAATGATTGACAAGATAATGTTCTTCAGTTTGCATATGAGCTTATTTGAAAGAAAGGGGCTTCAATGATGACTCCTTTAGACACTGTCATTTCAAGGATTATAGTGTTGTTGGGAATGAAAAGCTTTGTAAGTACAAAATAAACTTTTTGTTTGGTTTTGCACAAAGCACTATCATCTCTGGAAAGAATTGCCGTAGAGAGCATCTGAGCAAACATGGCTGGGCTGCTGAGGTATCAATTAGTGTGAGTATGCTGGGAAGATAAATTTGACCTGGACAGAAAATGCACTGCTCTGTCTCTAATATTTGAAGTATACTTTATACCTAATAACCAGAAGGCCTGGTTATTAGGGGACTACCATTAAGTTTCTTTTACATATGGTAGAAGTCTGTCCTTTGGTTTGCAATTGGAAGCTGTGTCAATTGAAAAGCATTTTTAAAACTGAAATCATTTTCAATAGTAATAAAAATGTAGAGGGGATTTTGTGTTCTGCATCCCTTGAAACTTCAGTATGTTTGCATAGCATTCACTGTTACCCATTGGGTACCTCCCTCTCCCCACAAATGTGAGCCCTTTCAGTGGCCCCTGGTATTATGTGGCTTTTTGATAGATGAGAAAATATTGTGTGTTTTGGTCAAAATTACTTATTTATGAAACAATAAAGCCAGGATTTAATTTCCAGCTCTCTCTCAAGCTTATGTTCACTGCGATATTCCATGTAGCTTATGATGTGGAGAAGGGCAGTGAGACATTTGTGGAATTTCTTGACTTGTCTAGTCAAGTGTGAAACAGTTAAATTACAGAGGTAGACTTAGAACTCAACTTAACTAAAACCTGAAGGTGGCAGAGTGTATCTCTGAGTCTGTTGGAGTACTTTTTCTTCCATCTTCTACCTCCATGTCAGAAGATCCATTTTACATCGCTTCTCATTCTTCACTTCTGAGTTAACCAGACAATTTTTTTTATGCCTCATATTCCATCTGCTGTTTTAGTGTACCTATTAAAGTTTGAGTGGAGATATTCTGCGTGACTTTTCCTCTATTCCTGTCTTGCTTGTGACAACTTCCTTGATTTTGACCTTTAGTTACTTTAAAGTGTCTAAGTTTGAGACTGGACACATATAAACTGTTTGTAGAATCCTACAGAAAAGAAGCAAAGTAAACACATTCTATGCCCTCGTTCTCTGTTGTGCTTATCATGGAATTCATTTGCTCAGAGAAAGATTTCAAAGATGCTGTTGAGAGCCTTAAGCAAGCAGGACTGAGAAGCCTTGGAAAATGGTCTAAGTGTTTAGCACAAAAGTTGATCATTGAACTACAGCCAGGATAGTTTCGAGTTTTCTTGATTTGATGGATTTGTGAAATGGTAGCTAATACTATTTTTCCTGTGATTCCATGTGCCTTAACTTGCCTTAACTTTCTTTTCTGGAAAAAATGGTAACACATTAAAAATCCAATCTCATCATCTTATTATGACTACCAAGAAAGACAATGAATGAACATTATAATCTTCTGTAGTCTGTAATAGACTACAAATGTGTTGTCTCTGTTATCTCATGAAGCTCTCTTTTAAATATTATGCTATTGCTGTGACATTAAGTTGCCACAGAACTAGGAATTTAGTTAGAGCATACTATTGCTGCATTTTTGAGATGCTTTAAAATATGCATGCCCTTTGAGAATTCTAGGATCTCAGTGTTGGGAGGAGACTTTGTGTCCTACTTATTTTATCTCATTTGATAGAGGATTAATAGAGCCATGGACCTTGGTTGTTGGTCATCACTACAGCCTGCTAAATGGCCCCTTCTATTGAATAGATCATATTAAATGAGGCCAATGAAGATGTTCAAGTGGGAAAAGAGAAAATTCCTTCCTACCTGACTAACATCTTTTCCCACTTGGCCCTGGGATGTCACAGCTACCATACTCATATCCAAAGCTGAATTCCTGCAGTCTTGTGGCTCCTATTTTATCTCCTCTGTAGATTCTACTCACTGAAAATTACAAACTAAAACGGTCTTTTAAATAATTAGATGTATAAGTGCACTTGCTGTGTGCTGACTTTATTATGTCTCATGTATTCCCAGATTCTCTAGGAATTTTATCATGAAGGGGTGACAGAATTTGTTAAAGGTCCTCTGTGTATGTAACAAGATGATCAGGAGGTTCCTGTCCTCTAGTCTATTTGTGTGGTAGATTATGATTTTCAATATACATATGTTGAACTATCCTTGCATCTCTGAGATATAGGTGACTTGTTCATGTTGGGTAATTTTTTTTGATATGTTCTTGAATTTAGTTTATACAGATGACTAGAAACCTGTCAATCCTGAAGTCTTTTCTGCCTCTTTGTCTACTTTGAGCATTGCCATTCTGTGTGTTGAGTAGGATAGTGGAATATATCCTCTCAGTATGTATAGGCTGGCATAGTTGGAAGAAAGATATGAATATATAAATATAAAAATGAAATACAAAATGATTTGTTGGAGACAGAGACTGTAGGCAATTCGGCTACTCTGAAATGTGGCAATGTTTGAACTGGACATTTAGGGATGTGCACAAAGATAACATACGAGCTTTGAATCTGTCTATTCAATACAAAATCTTTTTATGAGACAGAATAATTTCTTATCTGATATGTTCAGACTCTTACTCCATAATCCCCATTAATAGTTTTTTTCCTATTTATCCAAATTGTGACACATGCCGTTTGCTTCACACTGAAAGGTAATTCTGCATCACAGCCGTTTCAGACGTTTTGGCTAGTTGAGTAGGAAGGTGATCAACAGATACCTATTATTCCATGGCTTTGGAAGCTTTGGCTACAGTAAGACTTGGTGCCATGGCCACCTGTAATTGTCATCTTAACACAGCCTACAGTTATCTGAGAGGAGATTCCTCATTGAGGAATCATCTAGATCATATTATCCCAGACATGTCAGTGGGGAACTGTTGTGTTTATTAATTGATATTGGAGAGTCTAGCATACTATGGACACTACCATCCTTAGGCAAATGGCCCTGGGTTGTCTAGGAGTACTAGCTAAGCATGAGACTTGGAGAAATTCAGCTTTTGAGCAGTATCCTCCAAGGTTCCTGCTATAATTTTCAGCAGTGAGCGAGTTCCTTGGTTAAAGGTGATACCCTGGGAAGTAGCAAACAGTCTCACCTTCTGATTCCTGCATGCATTCCTGCTTTGATTTATTTCAATAATGTACTGTGACCTGAAGTGTAAACCAAATAAACCTTTTCCTCACCATAATTGTAATGGAAAGGAAATTAGAACACTTGAGTTTCAGGGATATCCTGTTCAACCTCCACCACAAAGTTGAAGGACCATACTCTTTCTCAAGTATCCTTAGCATGGTCTGCTTGGCCATATTCAGCCCTTGGCTTTAGGGTCCAGATCATTTTGCAAACATTCTAATAAAATATCCTATTTTTTAAAACATGGAATATGATTGTCTTTTTAACAGCACAAAACATGAAGATTTCTTCAGTCATTTAACCTGACATTGCTTTGTTGTCAAATTTCTGTATTCAAAATTTCAATCCACTACTCAGACTGATGTATTATTCAGCATGACACATAGCAATCAAGCAAATACTCCTTTATTTCCTAAGAGTGCTACATCCAAATTGTGTTTTCCAGTGTATTGAGTTTTATGTTCCTACCATAGGTTTCAGTAGGTATAAAATTTCCCCATTCATGCTGCAATTCAGTGTATCACATGATAGGCCACACATGGAAAGCTGATCATATTTCACTTGGATTTCTAAGAATGGTCATGATTTAATTAATTTTAGAGATAATCAAAAGTGATAAAAATGGAGTCTGCCATCACAGTGCATCTTAGAGGAAGGAGTTTCACATTCATCCTAGTTTCTATAATAATCTCAGTGCATATTCGTCAACACTCATTAATTAATAAATAAAATTTGCATTAAACAGAAGAGCCAATAAGTTATTTGTATAAATGAACTAGAAGGAAGTATCGATTCATAAGAAAATATTTTTTTTTAAATTGCAGGAAAGTAAATAATTATAACAGATGATTTAGGTAGCTATGCTTAGAAAATCCTTAAAGCCTCAGTGCTCAGATAAGTCTATAATTTATGAGCTTTCAAAGAGGTTGAAGGTTAGGAAGGATTTAGTAAAGCTGCTAATCTGGTATGGGCACTATCTTGGGATCCAAAATCATATTTATTTTTTTAAGGCTGCCAAAATGAAATTGTGGATTTCTCTACTAAACTCTCAAATAAATATAGCCTCTTCTTCTTTATATTTTATTATTTTCCGTTGGTTGGTGTCATGTCTGTGAAGGCAAGCTTCAAGCCTGGTGTGACTTTGTTTTTTTACCTCTGCTTTTCCACTGATAAGACATATTCAATGCTTGCCCAACAGAATGACCAGAGAGAGTGTGGAGTATTAAGGAGAATGGTGGCTTCAGATCTCAATAACTCTCAGGTAAAAGTATTTAAAGAGCACCTGGGAAAAGCCAGCTTGAGAAGGAGGCCTGTGGTGTTGATATGGTGGTCTCTATAGTGGACTTACAATGGAGACATAGTATCTTAAATAAGCTTTTAGTTTTATTTTATTTGAGTGTGTGTCTTACCTGAATGTATGCCTGTGCACTGTTTGTGTGTGTGTGTGTGTGTGTGTGTGTTGCCCACAGAGGCCAAAAGAGAATGTTGGGTGGCCTGAAACTAAAGTTACAAATGAAGTCTTCCACCATGTGGGTTCTGGAAGTTGAACCTGGACTTTCTAAAAGATCAATCACAGATCTCAGTCACTGAGCCATCTCTCTCGCATCATGATTAGTTTTTAAATAAAATACCTGTTTATCCTTACTTTAAATAGAGAGCAAATAATATCCTTTCATTAACATTTTATAGTACTCTTTAAAAGACTTTCAGAACATTAACAAGGACCCCTTTCCATCGCTTGCATCAAAGAAGCCAAGGCTAACCAGTTGAGTATTTTATTGAATACAATATAGGATTTTAAGATTTTATTTATTAGTAATTATTTATTGATTGATTAAAATGAAGTCTTTTTAATCAGTCCTGGTTCTTCTCGGATTTCTGATTCTACCACCTCAGTGTCCTGAGCACTGAGATTTCAGGCATGTAACATGATTATTGATCCAAGATCTCCTCTCTTTTGACTGGTTTAAGTGTTTAAAAAAATGAATGAATTTTAAATTTCTGATCCATTCAGTTATTTAAAGATACAAATAGAACCCAACATTTAGTGGCACAAACAAGTTAATGTGTTGTTTACTCGTGAGGAATGCACCCACATATATATGTGTGTTTATAATACTTTAAAATACTTTAAAATGTTGTTCAGAAAGATAAAAGTATGAAAGAATCCAGCCCAAATATCCTTCCAACCCTAAGATTCCTTGGTATTTGAATGATCTGTTCAAATTAAACAAACTAAAATATTCAATGGTGATATTTGAAAAGATATTATGTGACAAAGTAGGGGCTTAATGTCACCAATGTATTGGGAAAAGATCATCAATTACGTTAAAGGTCACTTCAAAAGTAATCCTAAATGATATATTCAAATTAATATATCAGAACCTAAAGTCAAAAAATAGATCAATTTCAAATTATAATTTAAATGAACCTAAGAATATGTATAAAAATAAAATTCTTATAAATAATAATGTTGATTTCCTCTGATTTTCTTAATTTGGTGGAGAATATCATCCAATACAAGTCTGTAGATGTTTTTATTTAAGGAAAGCTTATGATTAATAGAAAATGCAGTACCCCTTTCAGGGAGTGTTTGATTATAGAACGATAAACAATGAAATTTGGTTATTCATACTCATGTTTTCGAATCACAGCACTTGAATAATGTTACCTTCTGTGGTTTCTAATCAGACCTTTTAACTTAATTTTTTTTTTTGCAATTACAGATCTATACCAACAAAAATAATATAAATGAAAGTGTTTACTGGGCAGCTTGGCAAATGATATCTTGAGCGGATGGTTTGTCAGACTTGCAGCTCTTGACTCACTGCAAAATCAGACAGCAGCTGCCTTGAAAGCCTCCAACATTGAATCCAAAAATGCACTGGTACTTTTAGTATGTGAACAACACACACTTTGCAGTACGCTGAGTCTCATTGTCTCTCCACCTCTTCCCTCGTCTCATTTAGATATTCCAGTGTGCTGTTGTCATTGCTTTTTACTAATGACATGTCCATGTTGACTGAGGCTAGGTGAAACTTACAGTTCACTATAAAGTTTCAGTTTTGGGATCCCACCAGATATAAATAAATACTCTAACTATACTTGATTACAATGATTATTAGAACATGCTTTTTCAAATGCTCAAATTCTCTGGAGAGATGGCTCAGTGCTTAAGAGACCTGGCAGCTCTTGCAGAAGACCTGGGTTTGATTCCCAAATGCTCAAGTTCTCACTGAAGATGTGATCATACTTTTACCTTTTCTGATTTGGAGGTTTTCACAGCTGACCAAGGCTGTGGTTGACAGTACTCTAGTATGCCATCATTACTAAGGCGGGACAGGATGAGTTCACTTGTGTAAGCAGCTAACATAATTTTCTTATGGGAGGGCGTACAGATTTCAGAACCTGGAGGCTCATTTCTCTCACACGAAACCTTGGAAATCTCTTGAGTTTTATGGTGATTTTTAAAATTATTTTGTAATTGTAATGTGGACTGGTTTCTGTATGGCACAGCTAGAGTCAACTGAGTTTTAAAAAAAGAATTTAAAAAATGTGAATACTTCCAAATTATGTCAGTATTAAGTATATGAAGATAATCTCTAACAGTTGTGTCACCAAAAGAAACTTTAAAATGACACAAGATTATCACATATATCAATCCTTTATGATGGATGAGTTTGTGAAGCACACAGTCAAACTGACCTTCTGAACACATGTAGACACGTGAGATTTACATTTATAATTTTGCATCTCACTGTGTTATTTTGGCAATAACATTGATAGCTGAAAGGAAGGCTCATAGATCTTTTCTTTACATTTTGTGTTTGTTATATTCGTTAGCTTAATCATTGAGTCTGACTATGGCTGCCCATGTGCTCATGAGGTTGGGGCTAAGTGTTTCAAAGCAATTATTTTATTTTGTGACTATTATTTTCTATTTATCACTAGTATGTGTGTGCTGGAAATGACAATAAAACAGTTTCATAAGAACTCTCACTAGAAGAAGAGACAAGAATCCCGCTAAGGTCTAGAATACTTCCAGAAAGTCCTAGGACTTTTGTTTATTCCAAGAATACAATTAGCCCAATCTCTTAAAAGCCACTAAAAATAAACAGGAATCTTAGGTCTTTCTGGAAGTATTTTCTACCACATTTTCTAAATGCTAAATAAATTAATCCACTTTAATAGATTATCTCACTGTAATGTTTTAAAACACACTTAATAGGATGCACAGACCACATCCATTTTAGCCTTCAGGCCTTTTATCACTTTGTAATTCTAGAAAGTCCAAAAATAAATCCCTGTTGCCTCTAAATATACACTAGCCACCAACACTAATAAACCTCTAAAAACAAATCAAAATAATGGATCCTTCTAGAAGCACAAGTAAATAAGAATCTGTCATAGTTACTTTTCTATTGTAATAAAACACCAAGACCAATGCATGTGGAAAGAAGGGTTTATTTGGGGTTTACAGTTCCTGTGATAGGAGTCCTTCACTGTCATGGTAGGGAGCACTGCAGTAGACAGACAAGGTCCTAGACTGGGAGCTCATAGCTCATATCGTCCCTCACAATCAGGAAGCAGAGAGCCCACTAGGGGTAGCCAGGAGCCTTTGGAAACTGTAATCGCACCCCACAGTGGCACATTTTCTCTAACTAGACCACATCTCTGAAACAGCCACCATTTGAGACTAAGTATTCAAGTACAGAACATTTGTGTGGGTTACTCTCATTCAAACCACAGCATGAGCCTTTCATTGTCTTTTCCCTGCTGTAAGCAAATTTCAAGTCCCTTCAGCAAAAGATACTCAGTTCTCCTACTCAGGAAAACTAGGAAATGTAAATGTAGGGTGTCCTCAGATTATTACTATTATTACTATTTAGAAAAGATGCATTTACTTATTTTTCTATTTATTTGTGTTTTGTGTTTTTCTTTAATTACTGTTGTTACATACCTACCTACATACACACTTCCCTACATACACATGAAAGTATATAAATACAATGTCCTGTGTTCATTTAGTGTTGCTCCCATCTTCATTTGTTTAGGGCTGGCCACTAGGTATTGGATAGCAATTAGGTGACTTCCCTTGGGAAAAACTGATTCTTTCCTCGCCCCCTTTCTCTCTCAGCAGTCATTAATTACCTACAGCTCTGGATCTAGGTTGGGACGCTGTGAGATATCCTCTATCCATGCTGGCATGTCAGTTGGCTTTGCTGTTGTTCAGATTTTGTTTAGGCAGCCATATTGTTGAGATTTCAAGGCTCAGCTTTCTTCTCGTACTCACATCTGTACGTGTTCTACTATGAGTAATGGTCCTGAGACATTTCATCCTAACTGCCTCTCCAAATGAAAAATTCAGAATGATGTCCTTTGCATTTATACCTGTCTCTTTTAAATATTCAAAGGAACTTTGCTCTGCACTTTCAATTAAACAACTGCGAGGTCACTTCAGATTGACACAGAACAGGGGCAAAGATAACATAAGCAGTCCCAGTTTATGTATGCTAGCAGAGGAAAGAAAATCTGCAAAATTTAACCTCTAAAAATATAAAAGAAGACACTGTCTCTTCTGGAATCTCTGATGCAGATGCCCGGTTTCTTTTGATATTTCTAATCTCTTGTTCTTTGGAGTATATTCTATGCTGGGATAGTGTAGAGTTCAGTGGGGGAAAGGTATCTAGAAACAACTAGCATCTTGGATTCTGAATGAATAGCATGTTAAAAGTGGCTTTGTGTATATCTGGTGGTACTCAGTGTCTATGAACTTTCTGAACAATTACTTAGACCAGGGTAACCCAAGGTAAGATATGTGGTTCTTACTAATATCTGAATTGTTCAGTCTCTTGGAACCTAGGTCAGCCGATTTTATAGCTACAAATTTGATAAGATTTTGATCTCGAATCTGAGCTCCACTGAGATATTTCTATCCTCCGGTATTCTACCAGTATATCGTGAACTAACACACTTAAGTGTACATGGCTGTCTACGGGCCAGTCCAGACTCATTATTCATGTCTATTTGAGGACTGTGTGAAACAAAACAGCACATGAAAGAGCACACTAGAGAGTATAATGATAACAGGCTATGGCCACCCTCTCAACGTATTTTAAGTTTTGAAAAGTTTTTCAAAACATTTTTGGAGCCTTCAGGATAAATTCTCAGATGTCCTTTTCTGACTTTACATTTTTAAAGGCTTGGAGGAAAACCAAAACCAAAACAAGTGAATGAGAATGTCCTGCTGATTCTGCTGTGGCTGCTAAAGGCAAAGATTCCCCCAATCCTTGGTAATTATACACATTTATTCCGATCTCTTAGAGTTCTATGCAGGTTGAAAGCCTGTTAACTTCATACTCTCATTGTTGTGTCCTTTACTATGATTTATTCCTTTGTAAATATATCACTTTGCTGCCAAGGTTGTGAACAGAAACACATTATATGCTCATAAACATTCTGCGACATACTGGTTGAATTACAAGTGGAGGAAGTGGTATATTTTATTTGGAGTATTAGCATATTAAGCATGGTCAAACAGACGTGAAGAGTTAACTTCTGTAAGTTAAGAGTGAGGTCAGGGTAGCTCAATATAAGATCATGTCTTTTACTCTGTTTTGCCTTCATATTGCCTAAATTTATGAATAGACCACAAAAAGTAGACAAAATATAGGACCTCCGCTACTCAAGTAATTTCTATTACTTTAGATACTACATTCAAAATTAAAATTAAAATTAATCTTTTTTATTTTATGCTTTATTAATTATCAATCAACATCTTTCAAGACAGCTTGCCTCTAAGTTAACTAATTGTATGTTTGCTGGTCGGTGATAGCACACACCTTTAATACGAGGAATTGGGAGGCAGAGGCAGGTGGATCTCTGTGAGTTTGAGGCCAGCCTGGTCTACAGAGTGAATTCTGGGATAGCCAGAGTTACAACATAGAAACCCTGTCTCAAACAAAACAAAACAAACAAAAACAAAAGCAAGTTGTATGTTTAATTTCTTGTGTCACATAAGCAAGAAGATAAATCTAATTTCAAGTATCAAACATATAATGTGAGCAAAGCTATCCATGGAAACAGATAAATATCGAACTACAAGTTACATGGATTTAGTCATTTTCATCGACTTTCTAGTATAATTTCCCAGTGTTTCATGTTCAGCAAGAAAATTATGCAAATCATTTTAAAATTATTTTCCATTTGCAGTTTTATATTCTACTGTCTTCCCATTGTTATGTTTCTGGGGTGTTATGATTGTCGTGGAAGGACAAAGTCACCATGCAACAGAATTCCATGTGAGATATCTACTGGGGCAAGGGAGGGCGTAGAGAGACATACAGCAGTTGTCTCAGAGAAAGGAAAAGGAAGGTAATGCCTGATAGAGGTGATGGTGCCCTTTCTAAGGGGCTGGGATATGGAGCATGCTAGCAAGGAACTTGTATCTTCAGCCATTTGAGATAATGCAGGACGGTGGCATGCTGACTCATGGAAGGCTGGATAAGAGGTGGGGAATGGATGGTTCTTTCAGCAGTTCTTGGAATACACAACAATGGGTAAGAACTAATTGGGAAGAGGCCCGGTGGCTACAGGTGAATGTATGAATCCAGTATCTCTCCCAACTCCTGCAGTTTTACTGCAAAATAAGAAAAATGAGATGATTCCCCACGTTTTCACTTCTGAAATCAGAAGTATAATGAACAGGATATTCAGACTCAAAACTCTTCTTAAATAAAGAATATGTTCCAGTATAGCATTGGTTTGACATGAACAGTTTTAGGAGCTAAAAACATTGAAAATGTGGCTTTTCACTGGATCGTATAAAAACAGGTAAAAATCAAAGACCTAAATAACCATTATCAGAGATCTTAATAGTTAAGGGCATTTGTTTGGTTCTTAGTATGAAATTTGAATATTGATATGCATTGCATTATATTTCTGATTATAACTGGATCTTCTATAATAGTCAATATTGCCTGTCAATTTTACAGGGTTTAGAGACTCATGGGAAAAACCTTAGAGTAGGCTAATTGTCAAGGAAGACATATGCTGACTATGTGTGGCATCTTTCCATGGGCTGGGGTCTTAGACAGCATATTAAATTTAAAATCAGATGAGCACTGATATCCATCTGTCTCTGATCCTGAATAAGAATTAAATGTGACCAGATGCCTCATGTTTCAGCAACTATGTTCTCCTAACAACGACGTACTGTCCCCTCAAAGTGTGAGATAAACTAAAGCCTTCTTTAACTATGCTGCTTGTGTCATGTTTGGCACAGCAATTAGAAACATAACAAACATGACCTCCAGATACAGTTTATCCACATCAAGTACAATATCTATTTTAATGAAGAATAATATTTCATTTCTTAATGTTTATTTTATAACTACTGTAAACTAGTATTTTTAATTTTCCAGGTCTTTTTATGACTTAGTTTTTAACAGTCTCATAAGTTTACATATTGAATTTTAGTCATTTTCACCTCCATTCCCATGTCTTCCCCCTCCCCAAGTCTCCATTCTAATTTCATGTGTTATTGTGTACAACTCAAAGTTTAATTAGATTCTATTTTCAAAATGTGGATAAATGGGTGTTTTTATTGGAGCAATGGCAACTAATGTATGGCTACGCCATGGAAGAAAATGACAAAACTCCCCACAGTGATGAGTTGCCAATAATTGCTCAGAGAGGACTAGGAGCAAATGGTCTCCTTTTATTAATTTTGTTATTCTGCAACACGGTGTTGGTTAACAGTGGGTGACCACCTCACAGTGTACCAACATCTTATCTGACTTTCCTACAATGTCTGCCTTTCCAGTTTCATGGAAGTAGTGAATTACCAGGTCCCAGGTCACATACTTGGACACCTTTGGTTACTTAAGCACATTCAATTTTGGCAAACAAATGTTCATAACACATGGTGAGTTATGCAGTGAATTAAAATGCATGGGTTAGTGTTTTAAAGTAGGAAGTTAGACTACAATGAAAATGCATACAAATTCTGAGCGTTCATTATAAACATGAAAAAAGGATCACAAAGAATTGAATACTGAATATATCTAAGTATAAGAAGTAAGAGAAAGAAAGAAAGCTTGTAAAAGGTCAGAAAGAGAGGAAAGAATATGTCATTTGAAAAGATACTAAGAGGAAAAATAAAAGCAATGTACAGAATGTACAGAAACATCTAACCAAACCAACAAAAAATGGAAGAAAACCTGAAAAGCGGCTTTACTCTAGAACTGCAGATAATTAGAAATATTTTTTAAAAAAGTCTAGTAAATGCATTAAGAGTCCAGGCCTTATTGGACCTTACATTAAAACTCTTATTCTCCCAAGTCTTACTTCCAAACTCTTTCCTTCCCCTTTATTGATTCTATTCCATTAAAGTAAGCCCTACTATCATTGAAGAATTCCCTAATATGGGACTGAAAATAAAGATCTACAGATCATTTCAGTTTCCATTGGCAGCTGGGTTCTCATATCAAGACAACTTCATTTGCTTTCATGAAGTATGCCTTACACGTAGCAACTGTATAAAATAATCAGTCTTCTATGTGTGACTGATTCACACTTACAAAGCTATTTGAGACCAAATGTTGAATAATTCTTGTCAAAAATCATTAAGTGCTGTCCAAATAAATGGAGAATCATATTCATAAAAATCTCTGCATTTCACAGTGTCTTAATTGTACAGAAAGATAATGCTCCTATTTTTAATATATATATTTGATGAATTCATTTATAAAATTTGCTTGATTTTTGAAGTGTTAAAGTACATATTAAAATAATCCTTCAGAACACACTGTGTAGTTCCTTGCTGAGACCCAGATCTGTGGGAGAGATCAATCAAGCTGCACATGTTCTATGATCAGACACCGAGTACTTGAAAAAAATCTCCCTGAAAATGCCCTTTCTAAATTAGTGGTCTGTTCCTTTTGAAAATTAGTTTTCCCTCATCAACAATTTTGACATGATCTCATTTACTGCCTGGAGAATATTACAGGTCCAACTGTATTTGGATCTCTAGACCCACTTGAAGGAAAGTATTCAAAAATGAAATTGCCTGCTGTTCAAGAAAGGTTTTGTGCAGTAGTTTCAGTGGCCAAAGTGTGAAGTTGTAGGCTTGTGTAGGGAAATGTGAGCATGTCATGAAGCAGGGAAAACCAAAAGTTAGAGCTCTAGTTGATCTGTCTCTCCTCCCAAAAATATTTTTTTCAGAGCAAGAGACGCAATCCCTGATCCAAATATGTGGCAGAATAAGAGATCAAAATAGACTGGTGAAAAAGCATCTTGGTGGTTCTGACTTACTATAACACAGGAGTGGGGCCTGGTGCCAGATGAGAATAGAATATATGTATATTTGTCTGAGACATTTCTACTCAGGGACATGTAGATGGTACCCTGAGTTAGTTAGCATGGAGAACAAGAGGCATCCATACTCTGTGAGATGTTTATAATAGTGAATAATAGGTCCCAAAGATGTTTAGGAGGGGAGATGGGATAAATACACAGGGATAGCAGGAAATGTAAGAGTACTCTCAAACTACCCACTGTGAGTCATGTCTGAGATCCGCAATGGGAGGAACTGAAGAAACAGATTTAGTGACAGTAACTGTGACTTACTCTCTTATGTTCAGGGAGATAAGCAACATTGCACAGCTTTCCGAGTGAGAAATTGTGACACACCAAAATAGGAATAAGAAGAATTTACATGTTTCTAAGTGTATCTATGAATTTCAAGAATTTGGTCATTTGAAAGACTATTCCTGTCATTTTACATGGATGTTCACAGATGTGGAAATACTGAAATTCTTCCAAGGAACTGACAAACAAACAAAAAAAAGAATCCAACCAAATCCAGGTGAAAGATATACCAGACAACCTCATGAAGTAAGGTGCCTTAAGTTCCATAGGCTTCTGATAGAGATGAGGCTGTTAAATTAAACGGATCCTGCTGTAAACTAAAGAGCACGGAATTATATTTGTTCACTAGAATTATCTTTTATAAAAAGTAGGTCAATAAAAGTTTATATTAGGACAAAAAAACCCCACTGTCTACTTATTTTAGCCCATCATTTTCTATATCTTACAACAATGATATTGAGCCCTGCCAAGTAAGTTCTTATATAATGGCAGCATGGATAGACATAGACACATCTGACAAAGAACTAGAATTACATATTTGCATATGAATAAACAGATTATTACACTGATCTCCAATCTTCATTTTTATTCTTATTTTTGGCTGTATTCAGTTTTATGCTGAATGTATAAAATGCTTTAGGGATTTCAGTTAAGGCAAATTTCAAGTAACATCGGGTGTTAAAAAGTTAAAAAGCAAAATAAAGAAACCATGGCCCTTCAGCTAGAGAATGGTTGGGCTGTTAGGGATGGTGACAGAGCAGTGCGACTGAGGGCTCACAAAGAGTTAATGTGCTCTTTGTACAAACTAGCACGAGAACTTCAATTTTTTTAATAATGTGCAATTATAATTATAATTCATTTCCCCTTCCTTTACCTCCCGCCAAACCATATACCCTCCCTTGCTCTCCATCTAATCCAATGGCGTCTCACTGGGAAAACAAACTACTCTTACATGTATGCTATATATACTCAGTAGTATATGGCCAGCAGAAAATGAACTCAATGACGTCATTGGGGGTTCCTTGTCTCAGACGTGGGCTTTTAAACAAGCTATCTTATGTTTTAATTTTCATAATATATTATATATAATAATTATATATAGTAATATCTTACAAGTTCTTTCTGTATATACTATTGGCTTCCAATGTAGTGTTTCTATGGGAGTCCTGAATGTGTGAATGAGTGGGTCTCTGTGTCAATATCTATTTCTTGTGCTTTTTCTTGGTCTATTTACTTTCTGTTTATTTATTTTGTCCTATTCTGAAGTGTTCTTGTTTTATTTTACCATATTATATTATTATTTCATTTTATTATTATTCCTTAGAACTCTATTTTTTAATGAGAGACAGAAAGGGGGTAGAACCAGATGACAGAGAATGTGGGGAGGAATTTGGAGGAGTAGAGGGAAGGGATAACAGGCTATATTATATAAGAAAAAATTTATTTTCAGTAAAATAAATCAATCAGTAAATAAAGTTTACTTTTAGAATGCGAAAAATAGAATTCATGGCCTCCTTTTACATGAATTGTTACATGCATGTATGTATATTTATATACAGATATATTCCTAAATAAATAGATATAAAATGCTCAATCTTTGTAATGTTACTTGCTTGTATTTTTTAAGGGCTGTCAATTTAGTATTGGAAACAAACTGGTGTGCTCTTCTCTAGGAGAGACAATTTTTCCTACTCCTAGCATTCCTTATTTGCCTGTAGTTCTTTGTGTAAGGATAAGATCTCATGGTCTTTCCCAAGCAACTCTGGAATGCCTATTGTTGTGATTGCTCAGCTCATGTTTGAGTAGTCATGTTAAGACTTTATAAGTGCAGATTCTGATATTACTAGGAGACACAATCTCATATCAAAATCCCTAGTTCTTTCACTTTTACAAGCTTTCTGGCTCTTTTTCTGCAAGGATCTCAGAGTCTTAGATGTGGCAGTTGTAGATATATCCATTGAGATTGGATTGTCTAATTGTATTGAAGAACCATTCAATAAGAGGGAAATCATGTCTGGAACTGGAAAGCTAGCCAACTACCTAGTGAATTAATAGATATGGTAAGAGTATCTGCAATTATCATTTTAAACCAGCATAATTCCTGACTAAATTTTAATTTTTTTCCATATATATATATATATAATTTTCATCTTTACTCTTCATCAATAAAATGTTCCTTTGCAACAGAGAACATTACAGAAAATCACAACTAATCAAAATGTAATAATTTCTTAAATGTTTAAAAATCTTGCCAATGCTACTGGCAAACTCAAGGTTCTCAGATAAAAAGTCCAGAAAGTAGTAATTATATTATTGCAAAATAATAAATGCATTTTCTGACATTAATCATGTTTTCCTCAATCAGTCTGAAGTTTGTTTCTTTGTTGCTAGTGTCTAATGTATTGTTAAATTAATATGATATTAATTTTTGGAAGACTGCATTGAATAATTCGAATAGCTTTCAGATAAAATATTTATTGATTAGAATAACACAAACAGTTCTGTTTCACAAAAGAATAATTTATAAAGAATTAACAACTAAGGAAAAGCTAATGGCCTTAGACGGCTCAATGCACATAAATATATATGTTCATATTCTATTTATATTATAAGTCAATATGTCCATTTCAGACTGCTTGGAGAAATAAGAATTGATTGATGGGAAGAAGGCCAAATCCATCCTTACTGCAGTTTTTCTGAGGCTAATAAGAGTGAATTAAAACATTGACATGGTTTCACTAAGGCAGAAGATTGTGTAAAATTAGCACCAGTACTACCTCATTATATTAGACCCTTCAAAATTTAAAGTAAAATTTTCTGAAATTTCCTTGTTTCTTCATTTGTAGTTAGAAAGTCATAATTGTTGAAAACATTCTATCTGTATCTCTGGATATTAGGTGTTTTCTGCACTATGGAATGCAGGAATTGTAAGAGATAAAGTTGCTTCTCTACACTGGGAGAAATTCTGTCTCCAAACAATGCAACTGTTTTTCTATATGCAGAAGAAGAATCTTGTTTTGAGAGATCCAACAAAATCAAATAATTGTAAGAGTGGGATTATACAAAGACAAAACTCTCAGAATGAAATAAAGTTTTTATTTGATATTTTAAGTTATCCATTAAATACAAAATAAAATGGCAGTGTGTGCTTGTTTCTGTGGTGGAAATAGGATCAGTACTAGCATGTATGCATTAGTCCATTGCTCTCTACTCCTGACTGCATGCGATGTGACCTGTTGTTTCAAGTGCCTTCCTTTCCTCTAAGATGGAGTGGAACCTGGAACTGTGAGCCAGATGAAATCTTTCTCCCTTAGGTTGCTTTTGTCAAGGTGTTTTGCCAAAGCAACAACAACAATGAAACTCAAAAAAGTAAATGAATAGTAAATAAAAAAGAATGACTATAACTCATGAGATCACCAATAAGCATCTACAACTGGAAGCAAAAAACTATATTTATAAAGTCACAAAACATAAAGGGGAGAGTTAAACACATGGAGTTTCTGGTTAAAAGACATATAACATATCTAGTAAGAGTTACAAAGCAAAAATAAATTAAAAGTGGGAGGGAGAAGGGAGAAAAAATTAGTGTGTATAATTAAAACAGCCAACAGCAATCTCCCATTTTTTTGATGAATTTGATAATATTATTGGAAAATAAGAAAAATATTACATCTAGAAGAATTATTTTTCTATGTGGCATCAGATACAAAATAGAAAATCTAGTTATCTAGAAAGAGAAAACATTCCTACATAGACTTAAAATTACAGAAGTACCAGGTGTATCATCAGCAAATCATGTAAATACAGAAGATCTCCAATAAAAGAATCAGAGAAACTTTAATTAAAAGTAAACACAGAGAATTCTGGTAGTCATGTTTCAATTTAAAACTTTTTTAGTATCTGTAGATCATTTATTTAGCAGAGGAAAAAAATGGTAAATAAGCCTATAATTCCAAGATATAAAGTGAGTTAATATTAGTAAATTTTAAAAAGGCTCAGCTACAAAAATGTTAATGACAAAATTGAGAATAATTAAAATGTTAAATAAAAATATTACAGAATTAGAAGGATATCTAGAAAATTTGAAAAATGTAGTATCTTTATTATTTAGAAACAAATTTTAATGAAATTCAGATTTAAATGTCAATTGTGTCTTCTTAAAAATTGAGTATCTAAAATATAAAATAATGAAGAGATACAAGAGAAATTAAACTTAAGAAGTGAAAATTAAAAGAAAATTCAAGAAATTTGAAATAATTATTCCAACCAATGTACATTAAATTAAACACAAAATAATAGAAAGTTTACTATATCAGAGATCAAAAACAGTCTAAATTTGTTATATACACCTAATGAAAGAAGTTGATTGTTTCCTCTTGCAAAAGAAACATCTGAAATGTTTAAATTGAAATATCTAAAATAATTTAAACTTAAATATTTAGTATATATATACAATTTAGTATATATATATATGTATACATGTGCACACGTATATATAATATTTAAAACCCAGAAACATTAATCAAAAACTGACACCAGAATGATGATAGGTTTATTTTAAAAACTTCACATTTATAAGACATTTAAGGCAGTGATAATTATACTCTCAACAGCAACCAATCTCATTTCTGAATAACGATAAAACAAATATTAAAGAGGAAAATATTAGTACTATGCATATGATTCATGATCAGTTCAAGACCTGCTGAAACATTTTATTTAGAAACAATGCCAGCAAACACTGTGTAACCGGTATGAATAGACTGTTAAGAAATGGGTGCTCAGGAAATATTCACCCTAACTGATATGTGGGGATTTGGGGATTCGTATCTCACACTATATTGAATAGGTCCCTGCGAGACTATAAGATTTCTCAAAGCATTTAAAATCGGACATGCAGGGATTCTAGTGGAACTGTAGAAAAGGCGGAACTCGTGTACCTCTGACACACTATAATCACTGTAATGAACAGTTCGCTGGCAGAAATTGATGGTAAAGTCTTGAGTGGCAGCATACGTATACAGACATACATCTGAGCATTGTGCTCGTATAATCTTAGTGTGGGAATAACAGCCTAATTAGCCATGTATCTCAGGAAAAAATGCAATTTGCAGTTGCATTTCTGAAGCAATACCACTGACCAAGAATATATGCAGGTGAGCAAGACAATGCAAATACAAGGCCAGTATGCCACATGTACCACTTAGCAAGCTTGGGTGCTGAAGCCGGGAAGGGTCACTCTTTCATTCACATCATAACTTTATTCAAACACACAAAGAAGAAAATGCATATTAAGGTACACGACATGGCTGGTGAGAAGGCTCAGTGAGTGAAGCTACTTGCAGTCAAGCCTGTGTTTGATCACTGGGACCCAAAGGTAGAAAGAGAGAATCAATTCCTGAAAGATTTCCTCTGAGCACCACATGCAGTTCATGGCACATGTGTGTCCGCCCACTGAAACATAAGCAAACACCAAATAAATAAATAAATGGTAAATAAAAAGATTAATAAATAATATTTGTCTAAAAAAATTAAGTTACACAAAATACCAAGATTCTATTGCATCTTCCCTTATTATTTTGTTTAATTTTTATTTAACTTTTGAAAATTTTATTCATATGTGTATTATATTTTGGTTAAATACTCAAAATCTCTCCAATTCCCTCCAGGACCATACCACATCTCCCTTTCATCTTTATGTACATGTACTTATTTATTTACTTGTTTATTTAATTTTAACCTTACCTCTGTCCTTTGAACTACTGCTTTCCTGTGCTAAGCCAGCTATCTGTGCAGAAAAGAAATTAAAACAAAAATTGAAGGATGAAGTTTTGTGTATTTCCCTTTCTTTAAATCTTCATTTATCAAAAAGCTCAAATTAGAGAATGAAGATAAAACATAAAGTAAACACCATAAAGTAAACAGCAAAAAAATAACAGTCATTTTTGTTTCCTGGGAAGAATGAAGTTTATATGATATCTAAAGGGAATGGTTTTGGTTAATCATGGCATAAGTAAATACTAATTTATGACTTTTCTTGCACACACACACACACACACACACACACACACACACTAGACTAAAGAAAATAAAATGCATTTCACTGTGCATCATGTTTACATTTTGGATTAGCTCTTGTCAATTGTGTTATCCCTGGGTAGAGATGAAGTTAAAAAAAAGAACTTAAAATAATGACGTGGCAGCTTTAAAATTGACTTCTGTGGATGTCTAGGAACCTTCAATATATTTTACATATTTTAAGTTTCCTTTGACCTCAGAACTGAGGAGTCGCATGTGAGATATACCTAATGCTGCTAGCTCTTTCTTGATTAGAGTTAGATCCCATAAAATAAGTTCTTTTCTTTTATCCCCTGACTATAATACTCTACGATTTATGAGGAAAAAGAAACACATTTTAAAGATTAATACAAATACTGGCAGAACCAAACGGTTTTAAGCTACTTAACTTCAAACAGAATATTATAATTACTTATTATTAGTTTTGAATGCACTAACCATTTCTATTGATTAGTGCATAATACTGGCTAATGAATATTAAGTCCATCCATTTTTAAGGAAATCTCATCAAAATATGGGTATGTTCCAGTTAAGTTGTAGGTCATTTGATAGTTTATATCCCTGGTCAATGTCACAGGTGGATCACACAGAAGACAATCAATTTCCTTATTTAAAAGACAATATATAGGTAAAGAGATGGCTCAGCAGTTAAGAGAACTTGCTGTCTTCCAAAAGTCCAGAGTTCAATTTCCAGAACGTGCATGGAGAAGCATACAACAACCTGTAACTTACTCCCCAAAGGATCTGCACTCCTACAGCATGCGCATGCAACACACACACACACACACACACACACACACACACACCTTTAAAAAGACATTATGCTCACAGATGATTCTTTTGTATAGGTATAGGAGATTTAAATTAGTTAAATAACATTTGAATATTAAAATTATTACAACAATATAGAATTTCAGTCACTCCACTGCTTCTAGAACAGCCAGTTCTACGATTGTTTCTGTTTTCAAGGTTTTCAAATTTGACTGAGAATATCAGCATTTTATGCGTGATTGAATTTCTATTGCCATTTGTATTTCTTTTTCTTTCTTTCTTTTTTTTTTTTCTGAGACAGGGTTTCTCTGTTCTAACTCTGGCTGTCCTGGAACTCAATCTGGAGAAGAGGCTGGCTGTGAACTTAGAGATCTGCCTGCCTCTGGTTCCCTGGTGCTGGGATTAAAGGAGTGCACCACCACTGCCCGGCTGTCATTTGTATTTCTAACGAAGTCATATGCAATGGTACACTCTTACGACTTTTTAAAAATGCTATTTAAAATTGCCAATTGCATTCTACATAGACTTTGTTGTACATTTCCTTAATAACATCAAAAATGAAGTATTCAGTAAAATTGTTTTACTTTGCTAATCACTCAAAAGTAAACCAATACATGGTATTTTTTATAATGAATAGAACTGAGCCAACATTATCTGCCTTTTTCGCTCATCCTTATTATTCTTAACTTCTAAACTAAAGACTAATCAAGAATTCTATATAAAATACAGCATGTTACACCTTGGACCACAGGAAGCGATAACTCCATTAACTAAAGTCAAGTGCTAGGTTATTTTTCATGATGATTGTTTGCTTGTGGATTTATATTAGAATAATACACCCATCCTGGTGCATCCATTTCAGAGTAGTTTGTAAGAACAAGACATATGTTACAGTTCATTCATCCATGATTGTGATTCTTTTTTATGAAAACACGTATTGCTTTTATAGGTTTTAAAAACTCTAATTATTATTTAACAGCAAAGCAAAAAGAAATTCTGTTAACAGTGTATCTCTAGAAGAGTTGGGTTTACATGCCAGGGTTGATTATTCAATTTCTTCATTTAGTATTAACTTTTCCTTATCCAGGATATTTTAATACTTTAAACCATTTTGTTGTGATAATTGAAGGCATGGTGTTGTGTACTTTGGGCAAAATCTCTACTACTGAAATACATCTAGCCTCTATTTTTGTTGTTGTTCTTGTTTTTTTGGTTTTTTTTCAAGGCAGGATTTCTCTGTTGTAACTCTGGCTGTCCTGGAACTCACTCTGTAGATCAGGCTGGCCTTGAACTCACAGAGATCTGTCTGCCTCTGCCCCTTAAGTGCTGGGACTAAAGGCATTTGCCACCACAGCCCAAACTAGTCTCTATTTTTAAAAACTTGCACTTTCACGGAACGTAAAACAAATTAGAATAGTCAATGATGGCCGAGAGATGCTTCTGGTGATGGAGAGATTTATGAGCAAAGGGTGTGACAATCTGAGGGTTTTTATGCTTAACCTTTTGTATCTTTCCTTCAGTCTTCAGCATTATTTTCCTTGTTTGAGACAGCACAGGGTTTCCATGATCCTGGGTGGGATTAGTTGATGATGCTTTTCTGCCATCAGGATTCTGGATTCCGAGGATTCTCCTGAGTTACAGTTGCCCTAAGTCTGACTACTCTTATTCAGGAGGATAAAGTAATGGCAGCTGCTGACATTCTCCACACATAGCTGAAAACTAAAATGGACAACAGCTGAGGAGTTAGATTTTGCTAGATCTCAGAGATTAGAGGAAATTCCTCCTGAGAAGTCTCCAATCCTGCTCGTATCAGACATTTTCACACCAATTAAGCAATAAGGTGACTTGTGAAATCAATTATCCTAATCAAGATTTCATTTCTTAAATTTTTATTTTGTTAATTAATTTTAGACAATGTCTCATGGATTCCATGTTGTCTTCAGATTTGCTCTTTAGCCAAGTGTGATTTTGAACTCTTGATTCTCCTGCTTCTACTTCCTATGGAAACCAGAACCCCTATTCAGAGACCCCATAAACCCTATTTTGTGTATATGCTCATAGACCCTATTTTGTGTATGTGCTCCAGGCCTTGACCTAAGTCTGACCTTTTAAACTCGTCACTCTAAGAGCAAATTATCTCATCCAGCCAGGTAGCCCTAAGACTATACTAAAGATAATTAGCCCTATCCAGCCAGATAGCCCTGAAGACTCAAGGCCATAAAGCTATCCCACCTGACTGGGTAGCCCTGAGGCCATAAAACCAGACGGCTGATTCTAATGACTGACTTGCCAGGCACTGCCCAAAAATGTAGCCACACGGACGCTTGTGAACTGCACCTGTGCTCATTAATTAAAAAACCAGACTCCCTCACCTATGTGGAAAACCTCTTTTCTGTCAATAAAAGAAGCTGTAATTCTCTGTTCAGGCCGGTCATCTCCATGGTGTCTGACCCTGTCATGCCAGTTTTTCTCTGAAGAATAAAAGTGCCTTTGCTTTTTACATACATGACCTCAGTGGTCCTTGGTGGGTAAATTTTGCACCCAGCACTTCCCAGTCCCTGCGATTGCAGACAAACACTGCCACATTCAGTTCTGTACAGCACCATGAATGGAATCCAGGGCTTGCTCATCCTAGGCAAGTGCTCTACCAAGTGAGCTCTATCCCCAGCCCAAGGTCTTCTTTCATTACTATTATTTTATTATGACTGCTATTTGTGTATATGTGTGATATGTTTGATGCCATAATATATACCTTGAGGTCACAGGACCTTCCACCTTTTGTAGATTTCCTATATCAAGTTCAGGTTCCTAGGCTTGTGATGCAAGTGCCTTTACCCTCTGAGTCCCATCTCCTGCCCAAGGACCATTATATAATCATGGGAATCTGAATCAGTTTGTCTAAGTATGACCACAGAGCAATTCTGAACAGACTAGCCTGTCATCAGAGTTACAGGAATGACTTTCTTCCATTTTCCCATGGCTTGACAATGAAAAAAGATAATACAGTTTCACTGTATTTTCTCTGATTTATTTATTTGCATACTTAGTAAAAAGCCTTGTGCATATGTAAATTACATAGAAGAGTGAAACACACACATAGCTCAACAACAACAAACAAACAAATAAACAAAAACCTCACCAGAACCCACTATTACTTTTGAATTGAAATATTCACTCCTGGAGTAAGAGAGGAGGCTTGGGGAGCCAAAGAGGCTAGTTAGGCTGAGAAAGCTCAGGAAGTTTCAAGATTCTCAAGGACTCTACCCATGATTCTATCAATAGTAAACAATTACTGGAGGAGAAAAGGCTTTCTGTGGCAGAGCTGCCTTAATGATGTTATAAGTTCTCTCCCTGATGTGGTTGGTCATTTAGTGAGAAAGGTGACTTTGTGTCACCTATGCTTCTGAAAGTAGTGTCTTGCCCATTGTGATGGTTAATCATCATTGTTAACATCATCTGGGAGTTGAGATTTATCCTCATGGGGGGATTATCTGGATTAGGTTAATTGAGATGCTAAAATATGCCCACTGCAGGTGGCAATGTTCCCTGTGCTAGGATTTTGGACTATGTAAGGAGAGAGTAAGCTAAACACAATTTCTCTCTTCTTTTTTGTCTGGACAGTAGATGCAATGTGACCAATACTTGGAACCCCTAATGTAACTTTATGGCCACAACAGATGGTAACTTTCAATTATGAGGTGAAATAAATGCTTTCTTCCATAAATTGCTTTTGTATGGGTATTTTATCACAAAATCAGGAAAAGTAAGATACTCATTCTCTTGTAAATGATCATAGTCGAATCACTGGTTCGCAGAATAGACTTGGAATCACTGTTTTCATTAATTGTCACTGCCCTTTCTGAGGTGATTGAATACTGATCACATCTGTCCAGGAAAACTTAAAAGATAACAAAACATCTGCCACCCTCAATATAATTTTTATTTAGCCCTAGTTGCCCCTCTCCGGGTTAAATTGGTAGGTGATCTCACTATTCTATCATGTAAGTCTTTCAATAGTTTGATTCTGATTTGTTACTTTTCCTTTAAAGTTCATTCTAAACTTACTGTTTCTCTGGAAGGCTTTAATCCATTATCCAAAACTGCAAATACACCTGTAACATTACTTGATTCATCTAGTTACATTTCTACCTCAAACATCATGAATACTTTATATTATGCTAGTGGGTTACTCAAGATTGCTTACATATAGTGGAACATGGACATTATTCTTCTGATTACAAAGTTGTTCATTGCTCTAAATGTATGAGCTCCTTCATAGCTACTCAGAGAGATTTCTTAAAACTAAAGAAGAAAGGTTCATCTATGTGATGTTAGAGAGAGGACTAAGGGTCTCTGTGCTGTAAAGGATCATGGAATCTTCCTACATTAGATACAGAGTCCATGTAATGCTTTATAAATTATAGCATAAACACAAGGTCATGAGCACAAAATTAGTTTTCAATACCCCTAAGCACTACACATGATAATGGGACATTTTATCCATTGACACTATTCATAGAAGTATAGTGACTAAAGAATTTTGGGAAGCAGAAGGAAGCAGATGAAAGTGAGCTACATAATGGCTCAGCCATGTCACAGTGGTAAGCAGAGCTAAAATTTAATTAGAGAGAAGGAAGTTCATGACCAAGAGACAGAGTCAAAAGCAGAGCACAGAGTCCTTTAATGAGCTCATGGGGAAAGTTAGACAGTGTCTACATTAAAATGTGGGGGAAGTGGTTGTTTGGATAACCCATTATAAATTTTGGGTATTTATTATCCAGACTTGCCTCACTCTGAATTGAATAGCATGATCAAGAGCCAGGAAAGAAGTGGTTACATTATGAGAAGAGGAGATAAAAATTGAGTTGGCATTGAGAAGAGACTGGCCTACATTTCTGCTCAAGCCATACAGGTTGTGGGGCTGATTTGCTGATAGGCTTAGAGATTAATTATGCAGAGCTATACTGTGAATCAGGAGAGTTTTGTGAGTTTGGCAGGCTTTGCAAGTCAATGAAGTGTCTAGTATGCTGTATGCATTATGCATAGGAAATCTTTCAGAGGTGAGCCCTGAGTATAAACTATATGTGCTCCTAGGGCAACCCTGTGGAACTAAGGATACTAGAATCAGGAGGACATGAGAGTGGAAAAGACAGGAATTACTGACATTTCATGAAACTTAAAAACTAACTTTTTAATAATTGTACTAAATTTTGTTTGCTTTCAACCTTCCACTTTGTGAATTTACATTCATGAGAAAGTCTATAGGTGAGGAAAGACATCTAAGCAGTAGATTATTGATTGTAGTCTCTTTGAATGATGGAGAAAGTGTAACTTACATGAAGTGTGTGGCTACTCATTACAAAATATTGAACACATCTTGCCCACAAAGCAATTTAAATAGTCACGGAAAGTACAGGGGATATAAAGATTATATGTTGGTGGTGATTTTGTCCTCATTTTTCATAGTAAAATGTACCCGCTACTTTACCCACAAATTAGACTGTACTGATTAAGAAGCTTCTAGTTATTCTATAGAAGGAAATTTTATGCCATATTAAGATACATGTTTCGAAGATCAAATCAGCACTTGCGCCAGCAGCATTTCTGCCTCCTATGAAGTCATCTGTCTCTTCAGTGACAGGGACGTCGTCCATCATAATTAGTGCATCGATCCGACTGAACTGTGAATACTACAGAAAGAAGTGAGAACAACATATCCCACTCACATCACATGTACGTTACGAGTTTAGAGAGTTACAGATATCACCTTTTATTTGACAGAATCTTTCGGAGATGGGAATTATGTGTTATATATGCCTTTAACGTGAAACACTATTTTTTTCTTCTTTTTCCTTTTATGGAAAAATTAGTTTTTTGCTCGAATAACATCTTATGTATGATAAGACAGATTTAAAAAAAGAGCTGGAGAGGAGGCTCAGCAGTTAAGAGCACTCACTGTATGTTCTTCCAGAGGATCCGGGTTTAATTCCCAGCACCCACATGGCACTCACAACTGTCTGTAACTCCAGTTCCAGGGGACCTGACACCCTCACATAGACATACATGTAGGCAAAACACTAATGCACATAAAATTAAAAAAATATCTTAAGTAAAGTGTCTGCTCCCCTTTCTCCTCCCAGTTCCTCCCATCTCACCTCCCACCTGGATCCATTCCCTTTCTGTCTCTTATTAGAAAACAGCTAGAAATATAAGGGAATATCATGTAATATAATACAATATAATACAAAAACTAATACACTGGAATAGAACAAAGCAAATAGAATGGAAAGAGTCCAAGGGAAGGCACAAGAAACGAGTTCACACACTCAGAAATCCCATAAAAACACTAAAATGGAAGTGAAGAACTTGAGAATAAGAATAAAGAAAAATATATAAATAAAATAAAAATAAAAAATAAGACAAAGAAGAAAAATAAGATAAACATCTTATTTTACTTACTACTCTACAAGATGGAACACATACCAACATTTTGTAGGTGACCATGAACCTGAGACTAGATAGCCCAGAGACTTACAGTAAAACAAAACAGTACCAGTCTTAAAAAAATAAAGGTAGTGATAAAATGACTCTGAATGATGTTCTGCTATACTCATGATCCATGCCTTGCTCAGCCATCATTAGAGAAGCTTCCTTCTGCAGCGGATGGGAACAAATACAGAGACCTACAGCAGAAATGACACATACAGAGAAATGTTGTAAAAGTTTATAGTTACGTCTAAAATAATTGTTTTGTGCACTGTTGGGTGAGGGGCTGCCTAGGTCTTGGCATTTTGTTTTGTGTGCAGGTGTTGGATTTATGTGGGGGTGTCTGATTGTTCATGATCCACATGGGCTATCAGTAGAACACCTGAGGAGTTCTGAATCAATAAAACAACCTGAGCTCAGACCCTCGAGGTTCCACTGTCCAGGATGGTGATTGCCATGATAGTGGTTTCCTCTACTGGGGTCTGGCGGTGTTTACATCTATAAATAAGCCTGTGTCATTTTTGCTGAGTCATCACAGAGAGAGACCTTGTAACACAAAGGTTTAAGTCGGATGTCCCCATGAAATCCCTCCCCTCAGAAATCAAGGAACCATGTGACAGAGGAGGTCAAAAGAGTTTAAGAGCCAGAGGTGATAGAAGACACCAGGAGAGCAAGGCTCTCTAAATCAATTGAGCAAAGTTCACATGTACTCAGAGACTGAAGCAGCAAGCACAGGGCCTGCCGAGGTTTGCATCAGGTCCTCTTCACATATGTTTTAGCTTTCAGTTTGGTATTTTTATGGGATTCCTCACTGTGCAAACAAGTGCATCTCTAACTCTGATGCCTTCTCTTAGGCTCTTTTACTTCTGTTGGTTTGCCTTGTCCAACTTCCATGTGATTGTTTTTGTTTTAGCTTATTATATTTTATTTTGTTATATTTTTATTTTATTTATTTTTCTTTTTTTGTTTTTTGGGTTTTTTTTTTTGGTTTTGTTTTGAAACAGGGTTTCTCTGTTGTGACTCTAGCTCTCCTGGAACTCACTCTGTAGACCAGACTGGCCTTGAACTCACAAAGATCTGTCTGCCTCTGCCTCCAGAGATATGAGATTAAAGATGTACACTACCACTACCTGGCTTTGTTTTTACTTCTCAGAAGTCTGTTCTTTTCTAATAAAAGATAGAATGAGAGTTGATCTGGAGGGAAGGGAAGGTGGGGAGAAACTTCAAGAAATAGAGGAAGGAGAAACTGTAATCAGAGTATATTATATGGGAAAAAATCTATATTCAATAAAAAGAAAAGAATAAAATATTAGATAAAAGTGAAAAAAAAGAGGCAGCAGAAGCAGAAAAATAGAAGATGAGGAAGAAGAAAAGGAAGAGGAAGGAGAAGGATAAGAAGAAGCAGCATGCTGACAGGACATTATGAGACGTGGCATCTCTGATAATGCTGTTGAGTTCGTTTTCTGTTGGCCATCCAGGGCTGGGAAGGAAGCCTACCCCTAAAAGCAATTTATTTTCCCAGGAAGACTCCCTTGGAAAAAACTAGATTTTCATTTACAAGTGGCTATCAATTTGAGATAGCTTCTGGGTTAGGGGTGGAAGCAAAGGCTCACTTCTTTCATCTCCAGGACCCTATTTATTGCAGACCTATACATGTTCTATCCATACTGCATCAGTCTCTGTCAGTTCATATGCGCATCAGTTCTGTTGAGAGTCCTATTTCGTGGGGTCCTCTATTCCCTCTGGCTTTTACAATCTTTCTGCTTTTGCTGAAGGGTTCCCTGAATCCTGAAGGGAGAGATTTGATGGAGACATCTCATTTAGTGCTGGACGTTAGGTCTCTAACTCTCTACATAATGTCTGGCTGTGAGTCTCTGTATTTGTTCCCAAGTGCTGCAGGAGGAAGTTCCTCTCATGATGTTTGAACAAGGCACTGATCTATTAGTATAGGAATCATTTTATTGTTATGTTTTGTGTTCGGTTTTGTTTTATTTAGAATAGTGATATTTGGTTTTACCCTAAGTCCCTGAGCTATCTAGTCTCAGATTCTTGGTCACCCAAGAAGTGTCAGGTGTGCGGTCTATCTTGTGAAGTGGGCCTTAAGTCAAGTCAGATATTACTTGATTACCCCCAGAAGATTTGTTCCACTGTTGCTCTAGCACATCTTGCTGGCAGGACACCATTGTAAATCAAAAAATCAAAGGGTTTCTGGCTGGATTAGTGTTTACATTTTTCCTTTGGTAACATGCAGAGTACTTGCTTGGACCAACGATACTAGCACTTAGGGATGAAGGCTCTATGTAGGCACCAGCTTGACTTCTTCATGTTCAGTGAGTTGTGTAGATGTTGTCCTTGTCAACAGTGGGGCCCCACTGTCCCTTTCTGGAGAACAACTTATAGTTTTGGCATCAGCTAAATTAGATGAAACCTAATCCCTAGACTAGAAACTTCATTAGGTGATGTGTCTAATTAGGGCTCTGTCTTCCTGTTATTTTACAATTTTATTAAGATCCCCTTCATATATGTTTATATTTTAGGAAGCTTGCACTGTACTAGGTTTTCATACTACCCCTCAAATGGCCCTTAATTTTAGTTCTCTTGTTGTATTGCCTCCATCATCCCCCTCTTCTCTCCTCTCAACCTGATCCTCCTGCTCCTGTCCTACCCATCTGTTCATAGCTATTTACTCAATTTCCCTTTCTTAGGGAGATCTATAAGTCACCCCTAGCTGCTTATTCTATACCTAATCTCTATGATTCTATAGATTGTAGCTTGGTTATTATTTACTAAATATAAGTGAGTACATACCGTATTTGCCTTTCTGGGTTTGAATTATCTCTCTCAAAATAATATTTTTCTACTTCCATCCATTTTATTTACCTGCAAACTTTATGATTTCATATTTTTATGGCTGATTAGTACTCCATTGTGTAAATGTGGCACATTTTTAAAAATTCATTCATCTGTTGATGGACATCTAGATTGTTTCCAGGTTCTGGCTATTATGAATAGAGCAGCAACAAAATGGCTGAGCAAGTGTATCTGTGGTAGAACCAAGTATCCATTGGGTATATGCTGAAGAGTGGTGTCACAGGGTTTCTAATGCTGTTACAAAACACTCAATTACTCAAAGCAATAACTTTGTTACAATAACTCAAAGCAAGTTGGGGAGGAAAGGGTTTAATTTTCTTAAACTTGCACATTGTATAGTCCATCATTGAAGGAAGCCAGATTAGGAACTCAAAGAAGGCAGGAACCTGAAGACAGGAGCTAACGCAGAGGATATTGAGGGGTACCACTTACTGACTGACTCATTATGGCTTGCTCACCCTGCTTTCTTATAGAACCCAGGACCACTAGCCCAGGAATGGCTCCACTCACGGTAGTCTGGGTTCTCCCCTATCAGTCACTAATTAAGAAAATGACATACAGCTGGATCTTATGAATCATTTTTCTCAATTGAAGTTCCCTCCCTTCAGATAACTCTGGGTTGTGTCAAGTTAATATAAAACTAGCCAGCACAAGTGGTATTACCAGTTCTTATGGTAGATGGATTCCTATCTTTATGAGCAAGCACCACACTGATTTACTTAGTGGCGTATAAGTTTGCATTCCTACCAAGCACAGATGAGTATTTCCCTTCTTCCATACCCTTGCCAGCATAAGAGGTCATATGTATTATTACCTTAGCCACTCTGATGTGTGTAAGATAAAATCTCAAATCTGTACAAAGCACAAAAACAAGCTCCCTAGATTGGTTGCAGGTGTCTGTGGAATGACTGAATAGCTCTGTGGCTTTCTGAAGGATGGAATGTCTCTTGTCAATCCCAGTGAGAAACTTACCAACGACTTTTTCCTCATGTGTTGTGGTACCCTGCTTAGACATTCAAAGCCATTGCTCTTCACAGAATTTTCTAGGACGTTGTAGGATACTTGGCGTGGCTTGGACTAATGAACCTTCTAATCCCATCTCATGCAAAGCATATGCTACTCTATGTCTTTGTTCCGTTTTCATTACGTGTTCTCTGAGGACAACTCAGATGGAGATCTTTAGGGCTTTGCGAGGTAAGAACACATGTTATTGTTGCTGTGTATAAAATTACAGAGGTAGAGTCTCTTAAAAGAGTATTACACAATGACTTTAGAAACAAGGCATAAAATTCAGGAAACACAAGTTCAATAAACATAGAAGTTGCATATTTTATTTCTGAAAACATTTCAAACCATACATTTTATGACCATTTTGACTTTAAAAGGACAATTAATTCTTCAAGAAATTAAAAAAGTAAGAAAGGATTTCTTTTGAGCTTCAGAGATAGCTCAGTGGGTATGTGCTTTCTTCACAAGCATGAGGACCAGCGTTCAGATGCCCAGCACCCTGTAAAAGTAGGGCATTATGGTGGCTTGAGTCTGTAACCTTAGAGCTGGGCAGTAGGGATGAGAAGAGCTCTGGGATTTGCTGGCCATTTACATAAACTAGAATAGCAGCAGTTTAACTGAGAAAACTTGTGTCACAATGCAAGGGAGTCAGTGATAGGGGAAGATTTCCACAGTCCACCTCTGACTTCTACAGCTATTCATTCAGGCAACTGAATACATGCACATGTGTCCACCCTCCTCACATCCAACCAATAAAAAAGAAAAGCTGTATTTTAAGTGCGCATATACTTATGACATATCCGTGTTTGTCTCTTTCAGGCTGTCACTTCCTAAATACCACAGTAAGTTTCTCATCTAGAAAATTAGCCTCAAAGTTTCTTAGGAAAACACTTCTAGACTACTCTGTCGCCTTTCCGTATTTAAAATTAATACTGTATAAATTTGATACTTCCTCACGCTAAAACTAGAAACTGTATATTGCCCCTCTTTTATGGGCTTTTTTCTGGCTGAGTTTTTTTGTTTGTTTGTTTGGTTTCTTTCTTTCTTTCTTTCTTTCTTTCTTCCTTTCTTTTTTTTAATAGATAGATGAGAATTTTATCAAGCTCTCTTAATATCCTACTTCATCCTCAATCTCATGGGAAGTTTTCAGGGATAGTCTTTGGGAGTATTGTCTAGACCCAGTGGCTAAAGTCTCTATGTCTCTGGATGCTATGCAGTAAACTTGGCTGAACAGCAGCCTGGGGGGTTCCCAGGAGAAGATGGAAACTGGGCTTCTTCCCGGGATCCTGAGTAACGAGTGCATATTTCTCAGGTGAGCTAGGAAATTCATCTCTCTGACAAACCAGACAAGGAAATCAAACAGGCTCCCCTGGCACGGACTTCAGTGACTAAGCATTTCTAGGTAACTTTGGATGTTTTTCAAACCATACCTTCAGATTCAAAGGAAAAATAAAAAATGTCTGCAATCATCAGGTTCAAACCTGTGCTCTGGAATATTTGAGGTCACATAACTTTAAACAAAACATCTTTCGTGATCCCCTGAGGAAATGTACCTCAGTACTTGTGATATGCCGGTCTCTTGGTTAAGTGAAAAAGTCAATTTGACACGGCCTAGAGTCATCTGAGAGGAAGCCTCTATGGAGGAATTTCCCAGATCAGACTGCTCTATGTGCATGCCAGTAAGAGACTGTCTCAGTTATTAATTGATGTAGAAAAGCCTGGACTATTGTGGGGATCACCATCTCTGGGCAATTAGTTCGGGGCTGTGTTAAAAAAGGCCAGTTAAATTTGAGCTTTCGAGGCAGCCAGAGAGTGAGACAGCAAGCAGCATTCCGGCATGGTTTCTGATTAAGTTCCTGCCTTGACTTTCCTCAATGATGAGCTGAGACCTAGAAGTGAAAGATAAATAAACCCTTCCTGCTTCTTAGTTGCTTTTGGTCAGATGCTTCATTTCAGCAACAGTGAAGGAAACTAGAGCGCCAGGGAACTCCAAGCCCTCGCTGTTCAGCCTGTGTTGCTGCAGCAACTCATCTGCTTCCCCTGAGAGCTTCATAAAAATGAACCATCTCACAGGCGAACAAACAAACTCCCCAGGGGATTTGTTTTTACATTCAAATGTGATATTTCTCTAAAGCTAGAGATTACCCAGGAAAAGCCTTCATCAGATAGGGTTCCAAAGCACCACTCCACTTTGCTGACCTACCAGACATTGGATGAAAATTTCCACCACATGAGAATGGATTCATTTTTCCTCAATTACCACAAAAGTTCTTATGAACCAGAGAAACTTGAGGCAAGCATCCTACATATGGTGCATTTTAAAAACATTAAATGATGTTTTCCATTTGCTTTATAGTCTTGGATATTGTTAAACCCTAGGATAAAACACATTAATGAGACTTTTCAGAGGTGAATGATGTTCATCTCTCTCTCTCTCTCTCTCTCTCTCTCTCTATATATATATATATATATATATATATATATATATGTAAATCTATGTTCAAAGTTTTATGAGATATTTCTGAGAAATGATGATATATATTTGGGTACAGAGGATTATAAACAAAAAGGCATTTTTCATCTCTATCTGACAGGGAATTTAACAGCTTAAGTACATTTCAGTTATCTCATGAACATTGATTGAGCATGCTGCATTAGCCAGTTCACTCTTTATAATAAAATAATCCTGTGTGGCTTTCATGAGGTAACAAAGGATATGTTCCATCTCCTACATTTCTGGAGGCTGAATTGTGAGTTATAGGTTTGAACATGCTCTAGGTGTACTAAGGAGTCTCTTGTACTTTGTCCACTCTCATGGTCTATCTTCGTGTGCTCTTTGGCAAAATGACGAATGAGGTTGGATGGTGGGGTATTCACATAACCACAGGTTGGTGGTTAGTTTTGATTTAAATCTGTTATGTCCCTTACTTGGTCTCTAGCTGGTGGAACTCTTTGGAGGAGGTTCTGAGGACTTTTAGATACCTGACTGATGTGGAGGTTTCTTGGTGTGAGTCTTTAATGATATATTTCTATCCTGGATCTGGTTTAATGCTTCTTGCACCCCAATTTGCCAATATGTGGGGGCGTCAGGCACACTTTCATGCTACTAGCATCTTCTATGCCACACTGTCCTTGTCAGGATAAGCTGCATGCCTTGGGGGCCCTGAGCCAAAATAAGTGCCTCTTCCCATTAATTTGATCTTTCAGGTATTTAGTTTCAAGGATGGAAAAAAAATTCTTCTCTTCTTCTTACAGCCAACAACTCTACTATATTTTCTTCCGTTTTTATAACCTCACTTAACACCACTGTCTCTCCCAAATCCTTAAATCCAATACAGTTACTGGAAGCATTAGGGTTTCAATACTAAAACAGTGGGAGGCAATTTAGTCTGTGGTGTCCATGAAGCTACTCACAAAAATCACAGTCATCAAATTAATGTGAAAGCATGTTGAAAAATCAAGTAGAAAATTTCATTTTATTTGACAAAATTATCAAATTAATTGATAAAGTCTATCATCCTAAAAATAAAATGACATGGCTTTAGACATGCATTTATTATGAGATATTTTTACTGATACAATCAAGTGCATTGTTTTCCAGTTCTTTCAGCTAATAATGAAAATATGTGTTGAGCACTGTAGGGTTCCTGTGGTTTCTTTTAAATTATTTTCTTTTATTTTCGAGATTATAATAGTATCATTTTCCCTTTCCCAATCTCCCTCCGAAGGCTCCCATATGCCCCCTTACTCTTTTTTAAATTCATGGCTTCATTTTTATTAATTGTTATTACATGCATATATGTACATATGTTCCTATATAAAACCTTCTCAGTCTGTAAATGTTATTTGTATGTATGTATTCAGGGCTGACTATTGGATTTTGGATAAACAGTTGGTGTGCTCTTCCCTGGGGAGTACTATTTCTCCTTCTCTCAGCTTTCCTTAGTTGCCTGTGGTTCTTTGTGTAGGTTTGAGGCCCTGTGAATTTTTCTCACCTACTTTAGCATGTCTGTTGATGCCATCCTTGTTCAGCTCATGTTTACTAATCATGGAGGTGAGACTTTATGGGCATAGCTTCTGACATTACTAGGATATATAATTTCACAGAAACTCTCTGGTTTCTTACAGTCTTTCTATCCCGTACTTCCAAAATACTCCCTGAGCCTTAGGTAGAAGAGTTTTATAGATGTATCCATTGGGACTGTCGTGATACAAGTCTGCATATTGATTAGTTATAATTTCCTCTCAATGGTCTCCCTCTTTTGCAAAGAGAAGGCTCTTTGAGGAGGGGTAAGGACTACACTTATATGTTTTACCTGTAGTTGTAAGGACAAATGTTTAGATTGTTGTTAAAGATATGCTGTTTTAGTAAGAATTGGTTGTAAATTCCTTGTCAATAATCATGATTTTACTAGCACTGAGTGGTTGGCTAGGTTTCCAGTACCAGTCATAATTTGATTTTCTTCTTGCTAAAGGGGTCTTAAGTCCAATTAGAGAACTGATAGCTATCACCAATGTATGAGTGCTACTATTTTTTTTAAGTCATAATAAACTTCACAAAGAAAAAATAAAGCATTGTTGACCCCCCTTATTCTTTAAGATATATTTTAGAAGGAAACAATAAAACAAGTCAGAATGTACTCAGCTGTTCACGTATAATTATGACTTTGTTGTCACAGAAACTACACCTGTGTAAGAGGTAAATGTAAGGTATTATAGTTTTGATTTTACAAGTAAGATGTGTTATTTACTTATGGAGAAAATAGAAAAAAAATGTCATATATTGTTTTAATTCTTAAAAGTGTTACTTTTCTAGCTTTGAGAATGACATCATCATGGGAAATAAAGCTCAAAGGGCTTGTTAAATACTCATCTTGCTTCTTGCTTTTTCCTTTATGCATTTGTTGCATGAGACTTAGGATTTCTATTGCTGTGAAGAGACACCATCACACGGCAACTCTTGTAAAGGAAAACATTTAGTTGGGGCTTGCTTACAGGACAGGTTCAGAAGTTTAGTTCATTATCATCCTGGTAGGAAGCATGGTAGCAGGCAGTCAGAATGGGTGATGGAGAGGTAGCTGAGAGTTCTCCATCTGGATCAGCAAGCAACAGGAAAAGGTAGAGAGCTACTGGGCCTAGCTTGGGTATTTGAAACCCCACAGCCCACCCCCAGTGACACACTTCCTCCAACAAGGCCATACATACTTCGACAAGGCCATACCACTTAATGGCACTCCCTAAACATTAAAATATCAATCTATGGGTGCCATTCTTATACAAATCACAATAGAGACTATCCAATATAAAATTCTAAGACTTGAATGAACGGTGGTACTATCACAAGCATCGCTCTCCGTATATATTTAAATTTCTTTACACAGGTTTACTACAGTGAGGGAAATGAAGATGACATGGATACAAATCCATGCAGTCCACTGTGTTACAGGAGGAAAGTCTCTCTTTAGTGTACTCAGCTGAATCTGGAGAAGATTAAAATGGGTGACAGAGTCTAGGATGACCATGAAAGCCAGCAATGATGCATGTTAGGACTAAAGTTCCAACACCTTTGTAGATTTTTCAGAGTTCTTTGTCAGTGATTGATAAATTTATCAACTTCTGGAACTTCATTCAAGTCTTGGAGCTTAGAAGATGAGATTTTTGAGAGCGGTGAGGAAGACTGAAGCTTGGCTTGTGAAATTTCAGAGGGAAACAAAGAGTGTACAGGGCTTTCTGTGTGAAGAATCTGTAGTTCTGGTTAGCTGGGGCTGAAGAATCATCTGTGATAAACAAGACACCAGAAATACTAAAGTACTAAAATTGAGTCTTTGCTTTGTTGGGATACTTGATGCTGGTACCCTGGTGCTGAGAATTTGTGATCAAGAAGAGATTAATATCATTGAGCTGAAATTTGGAAAATGTTTCCTGAGAGCAGAGAGAAACTGTGTTCAAGAGGTACCTCCTGTGGCAACCAAACTAAGTAATATGTAAGAGTCACCTAGGTGGTACTGGTATGAAGGTGTCATGGACAGAAGCTGAGGCTTTGCAGTGTGAAAGGCCAGGAGGGGCTATTGGTAAAGATGGCAGGTGAAGGCTCAGGACTGAAGGAGTCGTGTAACTAAGTAGAGGGTGAGCACCATGAAGAGAGCCTGTGAAAGGCTATCGGTGAAATTGCGGGTGAGTTCCAGCAGAAGACCCCAGTGTTTTAGAGATGCCAGTATAATGAAGCGACCACCAAGAACAGTAACAGTGGTGCAGTTGTGCTGGCTAGAGCCTAGAAGACAAATTGTGCGTGCTGTAGAAGGCAGAGTTAGAGAAGTAGCTCAAGTTCCTTGGAGGAGGCCAGAATTTTATGAATGAATCCCAGATAATCAGATAATTGGACACTGGGTTATTTGTATTATTACAGTTTGGTTTTGCTGGTATCAGATTGCAACTGGGGCCTGGTTGTTGCCTCTTGAAGAAGGTATTTAATTTGGTTTCTATTTTTACAGGAGCCCACTGTTGAAAGACTGAAATTTTAAAAGAAATTTTGGGTTTTTTAGTGAGAGTGGTTATTTTAAAGAGACTGAAATTTTAATTTGTTTGAATTTGTAAAGACAGTGGATCTTTAAAAATTATTTCTGTTTTTAATGTGAGATCTTGTAGATTAGTAAGAAAGGAAAGGTATGGCTTAATACTAATGTGTTTGTGTATCAAGTTGATATGGGATCAGTTTTGTTGGCTAGTCTTATGTCAACTTTACAGATGAACTAGAGTATTCAGAGAGGAAGGATCCTCAATTGAGAAAATTCCTATATAAGATCTGGCTGTACGTAATTTTCTTAGTTAGTGATTTGTAATTTCTTAATTAGGGGTCTTCCCCTGGACTGGTGGTCCTGAGTTCTATAAGAGAGCTTCCTGAGCAAGCCAATAAACAGCAGCCAGTAAATAGCAGTCCTCCATGGCCTGTTCATTAGCTCCTGTCTCCAGGGTCCTGCCCTGTTTGAGTTCCTGTCCTGACTTCCTTCAATGATGAACAGTACTGTGGAAGTGTAAGCTGAATAAAACCTTTCCTTCCTAACTTGCTTTGGGCCATGGCATTTTGTCACAGCAATAGAAACCCTAACTAAGACACTCACATGAACATTTTTTACTTTCTCCCCTTGGAGGCTGTGAGTAGTGAACAATATTATTACTGCCAGTCTTCTGCTGGGCTATGGGTCTCACTGTGTCTGAGTAAGACAAAATCTATACTCCGCCAATGGAAAACTATCACTTAATGTGACATACTTGGAGAAAGATGCTTATGCTTTCAAAGAGGTCTGACTAGCCGGCTATTTTAAAGTACTTGCAACCTGCCATTGTTAGAAATGTGAAGAACTGCTTTTTCCTTTGCTTGGAATATCTTCTTGATTCTATGTTTGTGATGGTGGGGTTGAGATGTCATTAATTATAGTTTACACTTCCCTACTTACACAGTGTTGTAAAGGCACTTCTAAGATATTTGTTGTCCAATTAGCAGTCAGTTAACTTCGATGTAGTATCCACTTATTTTATTATTTCTCCATTAGTTTTTCCAATTCCCTACTGTGACAACAATATTAACCAACTATGAGGCTCTGTTTCCAAAGACTGAAGATTTTACTTGCACAGGCACTGATCAAAGTCTCGTTCTGTAAAATGCACCGAGGCTCAGAAGTCAAAGTGCAGTGTTTATCCTCAAGACTTATGGAGGAGTTTGCCTTATACAAATGTGGTATTTTATTCTTAACCATTTTAGCTAACAATTTGTAAAAACTTTTAGCGTTGAAAAAAATGTTAAAAGACAAAACAAAACATTACAGTCTCTTTTACTCAAAGTCTTGTGTTTAGATATAAACTATAAAAATGAAATGAAAGTAGGGAAAGAAGGCTCAGAAAGAAAAGTGCTTGTGAGGACCTGCGTTTGAACCCAAGAACTCAGGTATACATAGCCCAGTATGGTGGGATGTAATATGCATCCAGCTCTGCGGGGCTGGCGACCTGTTGGGCAGCCAGCTTAGCCTACTTGGCTAGTTCTAGAATGGTGAGAACTTCTCAGAAAGGGGGAAAATAGGGGAATGACGCTGTCTTCTTGGCTTCACACACATGCACGCGTGTGCACATGACACATGAACATACACACAATTTTTGAAAAATAAATCAAATGAATCTTAAAACCACTTTTAGAATAATGTCTGAAGAGATACACATATTAGAAAAGAATGTTTTTGTAGTTTACAATTTTTAAAAAGATAAAAAATATGACTGTTTTTCCCCTAAAGAACAGTGTTGGTGAAAATTTCAAAAGGCAGAAGGGTTACATTTTGGTAGCACAGGTAAGAATATCTGTTAATGTTCTACAGTGGGCCTTGACTCTTCCGTTTGGCTTAGAGGCAATGGTGTTGAGAAAGAACTCATGGGAACTGATATAGAAGACTATTTGTAGGTGGAATAGAGCAGCAGGAAATTGGCAGACAGAGAGAGTTGTGACCTGAAACACTGAGACTTGACAGACCATGCAAACCATTACATATTTGTAAAACAAGTGCAGTACATAGTAGATTTCCCTGTGTGTTACGGAAGAATTGATGAGAAACCAAGACCAAAACAAAAAGGCAATAGTTTTTAATAGTCTGATAAGCATGATAGGTGCTAGTACTTAAACCTACAAAAGTGTTACTCCTGTATCTTCAATAACTACTTTTCTTATGGAACCAATGTAAGTAGGCCTTTAATTGAAAACATAAAAGCGATGAATCTTCAAAATGGGGCTTCATTTGCTGAGGTGTGATTTGCTTTTGTATATGTAAATTTGAACAGCTCTGAATTTAAAAGAGGTTTAGAGTTATGAATAATCATACCTACAGGCAAATAGGATGTCAGTATCTTTATAGATTTGTCAGCACCTAAGGTAACCCAGGAAATGGCACAACAGCTTTACTGCATGCCTAATAGCAACTAGGGTCTCTTTTTATATCACAAACTATCATTATCTTGTACATAATACACATGTAACTTTCCAAAACATCACCCATTTTGCAAAATAAAAAGCTGCCTATTTCAGCATCCCTTGTTATTGAAAAGAAGCAATAGCAGCTCATTTGAGAGTCAGGTGTGGTACATTTTTAATATAGGTGTTTATATTTATTTGCCTTTGATATAGAAACAATCTCTTGAGGAAAGCATTCATTTGATTTACTAATATTACAAAAAGCCACACAGCCTTCTCCCCACATTTTTATTTTCCTAGTTCAGAATGATATTGCTTTTAGAGACTATTTGATTCCTGTGTTTTGTCAGGTGTAAGTTTTGATATGTCTTTTCTTACCTGCATTTAAAAATGAACAAAAAAGAGCTTGTTTCTCTTCAGAACAATTTTTTAAGAGCCAGGGTGTAGTTCTCCATGCTTTCTCTGCCATAGTCATTGTGATGTTGGCACCGGGGTCTCCTTTGCCCACAACAAGCCCTGGCAGGAAGGTAAGTATGATATGGAAGCATAGGCATAGGCAGCAGAAAGTAGAGCCTTTCTAGAAGGTGGTAACCAGCCTTGGTCCTTCTGAGATGCTTGTGTATGGAGGATGTTATTGTGCCATGATCTGACTTGGAGAGTCGGTGTCTCTTGAGAAACATAGGCCCAAAACAAAAACCTCCCAGTGTTTAGAGGAGAAGGGGATATACAAATGTGTTAAAGAGATGAACTTCACATAAGCAGTAACTGAGGGGAAAAAGAATCCAGATTTATTTAATATCTTTCATTATTTGTTTTTATGCATTATATTGTAACCCTTATTTATTTGACTAGTTTCTTTTGATATATCCTTATTCAACAAACATGTAGTGAGATTCTGCCTCATACACCATTATTGTAATTAAATTTGTAGGCAAAAGATTCAAATTACGATGATGAAATACGTAAGGATTCTTATCAGAAGAGAATAGGAAATACAAGTTACTAAAATATGGGAAAAGAGAAATGCTTTAGTCTGATTAAGGAACAAGAGAGCATAGCAGTCTCACTGAAAATAAGAGAAGAATTTGAAGGTCAAAAAGAAGGTGAACCATGAAGTTTCACAGAGATTATCTAACAGGAACTATAGCCTATCTCAGGAATTTCAAGCCATTTCCTCATGCACAAACCACTATTTAAAGGAAAGCAGCATAAGATAGCACTTGATGGGCACTGAGGCGTAGAATCCTTGTGAGGAAGAACCTCATGTTTGGGGATTCTCATGATGTATGGTCTCATATATACTTGCTTTTTATTTCATTAGCAAGGTATGCATGGGATTTAGACAGAGTTGTTAAATCTTCAACTAAGACCATACATAGTAAGGACCCTTTAGGAAAATATTCTATAATGTTGTTTTTGTGGGAAATAGTAAACATAGAACTTGTTTCAACCCTGATAACCTAAACTCTAATGATATGATCCCTTTTTACAATAAGAAAAATATGAAACATATTGAATGTTAATGACAGTGATCTTTCCAGAAAGTTCAAGAGAATTGATGTTACACAGGAAAGCACCAATCAAAATCTTTAGTAACAGAAACATGGAGTCACAACTTACCACGCCTCATGTGATTTTGAGAGGGCACACGGATTGTTTGCTTTTGGTAGAAATTTACACTTGAATTTTAAGCTGTGATCTTTTCTCAGTCTGGTGTTGTAAGTAAGGTGTGATGTTCTCTTGCAAGGCAGAAATAGCATTAAGCCTCAGTTCCCACTTACACAAACAATCCTGATGGCAAACAACCTATACCCTTTGTATTCTGTGGGTGAGCTGTGATGTTAGATAAGCCATATACGTTAACCACAATTTTAGCTTCTTGCATGGTCAACTTCAAAGTTTATGGGATGTGACTCCACCCTACATAAAGAAGCACTCATAAAGAATCACATTGGGCATGATTCTAAACGGAGCAGAAACTTCAGGATTGTTACATGCAAGGAATGTTTTAGATCTCAATGTTTTAGGGTTTTAGATGTGTTAGTGGTTCTCAGCAACCTGTGGGTCATGACCACTTTGAGAGTTGAATGACCATTTCACAGGGGTTGCCCAAGATTGTCTGCATAGCAGATATTTACATTATGGCTCATAAAAATAGCAAAATTGCAGTTATGAAGTAGCAACAAAAATAACCACAGTTAGAAAGTAGAGGCAGAATAATTTTATGGTTGTGGGCCACCACAACATGAAGAAGTGTGTTAAAGGGTTGTAGCATTAGGAAGGTTGAAAACTACTGGTGTAAGTTGTTATGTTGATCCAATACTGAAGTAGACTGATACTCTCCAAGGAGCTACAGCCTTAAACAAGTCCACACGTTTTGGAGATTTACACCCAGAATACCACCCATGTCTCATCATAAAGGGATGTGTCAGTTAATTTTGCATTCTTCTGAAAACTGAAAACGAAACAAAACAAAAATCAGACATCAGATAACATAGAAAGAAAAGATTTACATGCACTATGATTCAGACACCTAGAAAGGACAGACCAGCATAGAGTTGGCATCAGATGAAATGCCCTCTGGCAGCATCAGAACATGACAGAGAAGGAAAACAATGAAAATCCCACGTGAAAAAGAGTCAAGCACAAGGAGTAGGTGAACTTTGTGACAAGCCATGGACATCATATTAAATGTGCCCTTATAAGATTCAGTCCGTTCAGTGAGCACAGCATCATCCTATTAACCTCATTACTTCTACACTTTAATATCAAGACACTGTGGACCAAAATACCACACCTCCCCCTGGAGGGCCACAACCACACCTCCCCCAAACCACATCAGTGTCAAGAAAGTCTTCCTAAGGTCTTGCAAGAGAAGTATAAAACAAGCTCAGACAAGTGAAAATATACTCAGGCAAGGCCTGCATCTTGCGTGAAAAAGAAATAACTACTCCCCTCCAGGAAAAACATAAATGGATTTACTCAGTGTAAGTGCTTCTTTCATTACTCTTTCAAATAATTAGATAAAAGTCCCTTGCAAAGACTGAAATTCAGTAGCATAGGTCCACTACAAGTAAAGATTTTCTTATTCTAAGATATGGAATGCTTACCTCATCCATGCCTTTATCCACATCAACAACAATAACATAACAACAGCCAAAAGAGCTGTAGTAGACAAAAGGTTTAAGAGACAAAAATACGGACTTGGAGAAAACACAGCATCTTGATATAGGCCAGTGTGTGTGCTTCTGTGTGTATGTGTGTACATGCATGCATGTGTATGTGTGTGTGTGTGTGTGTGTGTGTGTGTATGTGTGTACATGCATGTGTGTGTGTGTGTTTATGCATGTGTGTGTGTGTGTACATGCATGCATGTGTGTGTGTGTGTGTATGTGTGTACATGCATGTGTGTGTGTGTGTGTTTATGCATGTGTGTGTGTGTGTGTACATGCATGCGTGTGTGTGTGTGTGTACATGCATGCGTGTGTGTGTGTGTGTGTACATGCATGTGTGTGTGTGTGTGTGTGTGTGTGTGTGTTTGTGCGTGTGTGTGTGTTTATTTCATTGATTTACACGATGAAATGAGGGAAGAGGATTATATCAAGCCATTTAATGACTTAGTGTAATTTAAAGTCAAATAACTCACATGCCTCAGGAATAGCCAACAAGCTAAGAGAGAATGAAATATAAGAAATATTTGAAATGACAATAGATGACTTTTTTTCAAAAGGATAATAAACACCAACACACAGATTCAAGATGCTCAAAGGACACCCAGCAGAGTAGATAGCATAATATCTTAGACTGAACCAAAACTGCACTCAGAGATGGGGACATGGCTCAATCAGTGTAGTACTTGCCACACACGCATAAGAACCCGAGTTTTATATCCATGACCCATGTAAAAATTTCTCTGTTTTTTACTTTGACCCCTATTCTTTATGCGCACATGGTAATGTATGAACTCGCTAGCACGTGTCCACAAACATGCATGGACACAAACAAATACAATGCACATTAGTATATGAATGAAGACAGTGCAGAAAAACTGTATTTTTCATGGTATATTGGTTTCGAGGAAGGAAAATTTATAAAGATGTAGCCCAGAAATTTTAATGCTACAAAAATTATTCTGTACAGCATAGTATACATAGGGTCACTATAGATCTATTAAGACAAGTATCATTTCTAGCAGGAGAAGAGAACTTTAGAATATACACATTTTCAAAAGTAATTGTCTAGTGACACCAGGATGAAGACTGAAAAAACATGACATTATTATAGTTGTATGAATAGTTTCACCAAAGTGGATAGTAAGAAATATCATTGATTTAGTTACCTCAGAAACAAGTCAATGTCTCAAAAATAAATGTGAAAATAATTGCATGTAAACATTGTGGTCTGGGTTGTGGTGTTTTCTAGAGTGAGTTTACAGTTAAATGTGTATCAGTACTCATCACTTAAGTCAACAAATGGCAGATGGCGAGAGGCAGGCTTTTTCCTAACAAAGTGGGAGGTTGTAGATAAGCAAGCACAGGAGCTTAGAAAGATCCTTGTGTTCCTAGAGTCCAGATGGAGCTATCAGAGTTCACTTACAGTTAATATAGATTCAGATACTCGCACACTGAAGTGTTTATAGATATGAGTACCGTACAAGTAACCACGAGCATGCATCCTGTTATCAATAGTTCAGAAGCTCTTGCATCAATTCATTAGTAGCAGTGGGTGCACGCACCTAACAGCCACATCCCGGTTCACCAATATTCTACAAGAACAGAAATAGATTCGCATGGGTAAATGGCTAATGCATGGGCAGAAAATAAAAGAGGTGAATTGTAAATATCTTTTAAAGTAGGGCATATAAAAGGTATTACAAAACAACTTACATCAATGTATTCTTTGAAAGTGGTAGGAGTCTGTTTAAGAGTCCTGGGTGGTAGAAACTGGAATAAATAGAGCAACAAAATGGTTAGTATTGTTTTATAATAAAAAGAACCAAAACGTATCCCATAGTTCATACTGCTATGAGTATAGTACTGAACTTGTCAGTGGTTGGAGAAGAGAAAAAAGTATCTATTTCAGAAGAAGTCCAAATAATTCACAAAGCTACTTAATTATTACAAGAACAGGCATAGTTCTTCTCTGCTTAACTGTTAGCTGAGGATTGGGATTTGCTTCCATAAAACACAATAAGGGAAGAGTTGACTTTGTGGAGGCTAAAATGAAATGCACTACTACTGGCAGGTGATCAAGTTAATATGCACAGTGCCATGAACCTGTATTTAACATAATTTAAGATGGCATCTTGTTTCTATGATCTTCATCTGTTTTCTCATGTTTAACATCTTTTTCAATCCATGCAAAATCATAAGATGAATCCTCACTTGGGAACATCAAGTATTCCTAAAATCTATGAATGACATAAAAAGCAAGAAATGCCTGAATCACTGTTGTAGCCGTGCGCTTCCTAAGGAGACCTGATGACTAATGGCCACTTGGTATTCTAAACCATGTGCTAGAACAGAAAATGACATTAACTATGGATAAGGAAATAATGCGTATTTATGTTAATAATACATAGTTTTCACTAACTGTGATAATTATAACATGTTACTGTAAGGTATGTGTAGTAGAAATTATCTAAAATCATCCTAAAAATAGAGCCAACTAAAATTAAAAGACAAATTTATGGATTGATAACAGCATGATATCCTCAGTGTCCAAGACAAAAGTAATTGCTTCAATAATTTGACTTTTTGTTTTACAGTTATATGAAAATATGGCCATGTCTATATTTCCTATGTTTGGCATATTTCACTAGCAAAATGTCCTTCTGGTTTATTCATGTTGTTACAATGAAACAACCTTTCTTTTCTTATTATAGATGAGTAATTTCCTATTTTTAATACATTTATCAATGGGCACACTGTCTCCATATCTCTGTATCTGAATAATGTTAACAACAGAGATTCACTGATCTCTGAGATACAGATTTACATTCCAAATATGTACTAGAAGGGGGGTTTCTGGATTTCATAGTACACCTTAATTTTTCAGAAATATTCTGCTTCCCCATCAAGCATATATAATGGTTCTTTTTTTCACAGCCTTGCTAGTATTTGTTTTTATGTCAATTTTCCTATCAAATTTCCATTCTGATATTCAGAAACTTTCCCTCACAAGCACTCCTTCTTCTAGCATGACGTTGTTGCTAGGAAAAGAGAGGGTGTCATTTAATATATAGGTGTACACATCTCTATTTCGTTTTTTTAAAATTATTTTTATTACTACTCAATTTCATACTGACCAAATTCCATTTGTAAAGAGAAATAAAAGCTATGGGGCATAAGAACGACATCAAAAATTGTAAGCACCTAAAATTTCAAGTGATGCCTTCTTAATTATTTACAGAGAAGGCCTATAAGAAAGGACCATAGTAGACTATTCAGGCAAAACAGCAGGAAATGCACATAAATTGGAACCAAGGAGCGACTAAAACCCAGTGAGAGCAAGAGCTAGCCTTTTCAACACTATGTCATTATTAAGAAGAAGTTTTAGCACTGCTAAATTCTATAGTAATGTTGGATGAAGTAGACTTTTTCTTTTCAATAGCTTTGGGGAATAAAATTGAAATTTAGATTCCACATTGAAACCTTGACATGCAATATCAGTTTATAAACATAAGAATCATTTATTTTTCTGTACTTATTTACCAGTAGTTACTCAGAGTTGCTCAGTGATGAGGAAACATCATGAATTTATTGATTTACTTTTTATTCACACAATCGCATTTATATATAATGTACTAATTACTTCTTAATTCATTGAAACCTTAAAGTCATTTAGTCACCATAAAATAAAATATAACCTTCTTGCTCACCACTGTGAGCAGTTGAATTGGGCTTCAGGATTAACTGACCTTCATCTCAGCAAATGTTAGACTTTAATTTACATGTTAAATCTTATGGCTTTAATCTCAGTTTATTCTTTAGAAACACCGTTAAGATGTTTTCTCCCTACCTGTAGCATGTGGTATATATTATTTATACACTTGATTCTTGGTAGCTACAACAAAATAGAAACTACGTGTCAATATTATCTATGTATAATTTTTTTAAAATTCACTTTTATGCTATGAGACTGATTTGAAGCAAAATACAAACAATGGCCACATTCATATTTTTAACACTAGGAGCATTCAAACAAAAAGCATTTGTCTACAAGCAATCATCATTTGAATAGAAAAAACAGGATTTGTCTACATCCAAATTTACAAAATACAAAAATTTTTTTTCTTTTTTTTTGAGACAGTGCTCCTCTGTTGTAACTCTGGCTGTCCTGGAACTCACTCTGTAGACCAGGCTGACCTCAAACACAGAGATCCATGTACCTCTGCCTCTCAAGTGCTGGAATTAAAGGTGTATACCACCACTGCCCAGCTCCAGATTGTACTTTTAAAAGATATTACAGCAGGTAATTTAATAGTACAAATATTCTTCAGGAAGAGACCATGAATGCAGAAACCCACCTGCCATACACACCATAAACAATCTAAACACTTGAAGTGAACTGTGTGTGTTTATTAGCTTTTTGCAAATCTACTGCTTTACTAAAAATGAATATACATTTTAAAAGAAGACATATTAGTCATTTTTTTTATGTCAGAATTCTATGGGGTGGTTTTGATGAGGAAGTTAAGAATAGAATTGTTTAAAATTTGTAAAATATTTACTTTAAATTTGTTATTGCCCGTTCCTCAGTTGGTGTAGTAAAATTTTCTGGAAAGGAAGTGATCCTTTAGTTACTATGGTATAAATATCACTGTCTAATGAACACTAAGTTAATGTGGTAGGATCAAGTGCCACATGTGTCAGACATTTCTCCAATAAAAGCATTTCTGGTTAACCTTTTGCAAAGTATTTGCTTTATAAATAAAATTGTGAAAGCTGCCTATTGGTGTCTTTTTATATTTCTTAGTTTTAGTGATTATAAGAAACTGTCTAGATCTTTTAATGGTTTATGTTTTTTTGCTTGTTTCTATTTATTTGGATATGTATGTGGCTACATACATATGTATACATACATACATACATATGTATATGCATGTGTGAACAAAAGTGCGAAGAGAATGTCCGGAACACTGGATCTGTAGCTACAGGTTGTGTGCCACCTTATGCACATAATGGGATTTGAAATCAGGTCCTCTGCAAAGACAGAAATTGTTCTTAATTGCTGAGCTATCTCTCTAGTTCCAGATTATTGATTATTATATTTTATCACAATTTCACAATGCACAATCACTTGATATGTTAACATTTATAGTTCATTTGTTGTTTTGTTTGACACAACAATCTTGTATTATTAAATCTCCTAGATAATTTTAGAAGATACATTTTAAATGATTTTAAAATAACCATGTGAGCTGAAATTTGCATATGATTTTATATTTTGCTTAATATCATGGAGCCATTTTGACAAGTTGCTTTATAGATGTGAATCTATGATTATTAAAGTATTAACAAAATTTTATTCAGTGAATGCAATCTCTTCCACCCTGACTCATAACAGTCTCTAATATTTTACTTACTTCTCTATATAATTAATATGTTTTCTAACTTTTGAATTTTAAAATGAAGTCTTGTAGCCAAACAGATGGCTCAGATGGTAAAGTGGCTGCCAGGAAATAAGGAGGAGCTGAGTTCAAACCCAAATACACATGTGAAATTCTGGGCATTTTGCCATTTGTCTGGGGAAGCTGGATGGAGCTTACTGGCCAGTCAACCTAGCCAAATTGATGAGAGTCAGGTTTAATGAGAGACTCAGCCTCAAAATTAAAATGGAGTGCAATTGCAAAAGACAAAAGACATTGATATCTGCCTTCCATAAGAGTGTGCACATAAATAGATGCACACCTGCATGCACACAGAGAGACAGATACATTTAACATACACATGCAAATAAAATTAACAAATTAAATAAAAAGAAGTCTTCAAATGATACATTTTAGCCAATCTTCCAGAGACCTCACTATCATTTTAATTCAGCATAATTTTTGTTCAATTCATTATGTGTATAGTAAATAAAGTTTAACAAAAGTAATGGGTTGTTTGGGGGATTTTCATGAGACTGCCTATGCCAGCAACTAAACTGGATGCAGTGCAGTCCCAGTACTGGGAGCGCTGGGTGACAAGAGACGGCCAGTTGTGTCTCCATTCCCCCCTATTGTTAAGAGATCTCATTTGGATCACCTTCATATATTTGAGGAAGTTTCCACTGCCCTATGTTTCTACATTATTCCTCAAATGGCCCTCAATTCTAGCTGTCTCTCCCAGAATTCCCTCCCTCAACCTTATCTTCCCTCTCCTTCCCTACATGAACATCCTATTAATAGCTCAACATCAACTATATGTGTTTTTATAGGGTTGATAATTAACAGTAATCATTTTTATGTCTTAAATGGATAAAGTTTTAGCAATGGAAATGTGACATCAATAAGCTTCACAAGCCTTCCAGTATCAGTTCTTGTACACAGAACCCGCACAAAACAGAATTAGCCTAAACATCTATAATCCTCTGTTTGCTTACAGTGTGTGTGGGGTATGGGGGTGGGAACAGGGGAATCTGCAAAAGCTCCCTGTATAGTAGTATGCTGCATATGCATCTCACCAAGGAAGACAAGGAGGCATTTTTCATAGACTTAAACCCTGCCAGACCTCAGCAGAATGAGCCACCATCATGGCAAATGCCATACTCACAGTGGAACACCAAGTGTCTGAGCTCAGGTATATTTATTAATTCAGAACTCCTTCAGTGTTCTACTGATACCATGTGCAGATCATATACAATTAAACATCCCCCACAGAAATCCAACCTTGCAAACAATACAGAACACCAAGACCTAGGCTAGCCCCTCACCCAACAGTACATAAAACATTTTATACATAACTAAAAATAAATTTCCACATCCAAGTCCAGCCAGACAAGTCTTGACACTTATCCTCTGACTTCCACATGCATATTGTGGTTCACGTGGACTGGCAAGTACACAGACATATATGCCCTCCACCTCCTAGGAAGGACCATAGCCTGAGATTTCACCTATCATCACCCTTTGCCCCTTAAGCTGCAATTTGTCAGGATGTGTGTTTGCTCTTGTTCTTGTTTTGTTTTGTTAATCATGGCCAAAGAAATAAAACGATGACAGGCATTAAATCTTAATCATGACTAAATTGTAAATCACAATGGAGAGACAAATATCCCATAAGAAAACTTTTTTTTCCAGATATTGGCTTACGTATTCTTGGCTGAGAGAGGCTTCGTTTGGCCCATTCAGAGTCAGCACCCACATCTTTATTGCCATTTTATCTGTGATGTGAGAATTCTTCTTTGGAATAGTCACACATGAGTTATCACTAGCTGCTAATTCTCTTTTGAATTTATTACTCTCTTCCCAGAAGATGCATAAACTGTCTCCTCCATGGGCATCAGATTGCATGTTACTGCAGCTGGCACTAATATAGCCTTCTGAGTCACACATACCCCCCCAAAATGTTTGTCAGGTGAATAAAATATAGACATCAATTATGACATAAGTGCTTGACTCACAGAATCAACAAAAACCTGTGAAATACGATGCTAACCGTTAAAACCACAAAAGTTACACATAAAATTAATTAAAGGTTTTTCTTTACCTGATTTTGAAGAATGGGACCACAACACATCTCAAATGAGAAAGGAGAAGATAAGCAATTACTTCCCTTTCACTAACACTGTGTGCTCTAGAAACCATACATAGTGAAAAATAATGTCACCTTTCTGCAATTTGTTTCAGGGTCAGATCTCAAGTCCAAGAACCACTAGAAACATGACCAATGTTGACGATAACACAGAAAAGTTACTAAGGAACACAAATGGTGCCAAGAAACCAAGAAGGGCCTGAAGAATATTTAGAACAATAACCCAAAGTTCGTGGATGCAGATAGCAAAGGCATTAAAGTTGTGATAAATCCCAAGTTAAGACAAAGTTTTCCAAGAGCAGCAGTCCTAAGCACAATTTACTTGTTTATAACACATAGGACAGAACTGCAAGCATGTTTTCATCCACTTTCCTCAAAATCTTAGGTACAGACACCAAAATTAAAGACTCAGGCTCAAACCAAGACTCTGGCATAGTTGCAAGATGTAACTTCAACTCCTGTTCCAGGTTGCCACATGTTCTAGAGGCAAACTTCTATCCGCCAATGTGAAGACAGGACTCCAATTATCCCGGGGTTCTGTTGCAGAAGGCTGGTGACCTGTGGTTCTGCTTGAACAAATAAATCTGAGAAAGAAAAAACATAACCAAGAGTCTTATACACATATCTGTGTATGTGTGTGTGTATATATATATATATATATATATATATATATATATATATATATATATATGATGTATGAATTTGATAGGATTGACAAAAAAGCAAGCTTTTTCACATATTAAAGAAGCAGAGGAATATTGTACATTGTTTGTGCATATTTGTTTAAAATCTTACAATTCTTGGACCTGAGCCTTGCTATCAAGTTATCTTTAAAATAATCTTATAGATTTTGGTGTAGATTAAAACATCAGTGAAGCTAATGTCAGCCGCAGTGACAAATACATTAGCTTCTAACACAAATCTTGTGAAAACATATACCATAATTCTTCACTGGGTAAGGGCATTTTGTTCGTTTTGAAAGGTTGAAAGATTTAAAACAAACAACAAAAACCAAAGTCAACTAAACAAAGTTTCTGACTAAAACTTCTAGTCACTCAAAATTCTACCTATTCTTTTAATCTCTCCAGTGAAAATCAAATTGCAGATCTTTAAGTAATGTAACGGATTAATAACTTTCACGTTGGCCTCAGTTCTCTTTCTCCCTGATTCAGTCCCTAAAATGGCATTTTAAAGACTATTTTATTTCTCTAAAATGGAATTTGTAGGATATTAATTCTATGGATAAATAATTAGTAAATCATTATTGCTTCTCCATGTCTCTTTTCATATTGCTGTGATAAAATGCCCTGGCCAAAGCGACGTAAGGAGGGAAAGGTATGTTTCGGCTCATAGTTCAAGGTACAGTCCATTACGATGGGGAAGTCAAGGTGGAAGGAGTTAGAAAATGTTGGCCATACTGTGTCCATATGTGTGTTCAATGTTGACCATACACAATTAAATATAGTATATATTAATATTTTCATGAGCAACTGCCCAAATTTTTTTTCCCATTTCATCCTGGCTGCATTATTGGTAGCTTTTATTTCCTTGCACTTATTTTGTGAATCTCTGTTTCTTCTATAATGTGAATATATGCATATGTATATGTGTATGTGTGTGTGCACATATATATATATATATATATATATACATATATATATATGTGTGTGTGTGTGTGTGTATATATATATATATATATATATATATATATATATGCATCATTTTTTCCTATTGAAAGATAAAAACCTTACACTCCACTTCTACCTCACACACTTGACTAGCATGGAGGGTTGATATGGGCTGGTCAAACACAAGGCTGCCACATTAGCCATACTAGGTAACTTTCTACCATTACTTATGGTATAGAACCCACTGCTCACTTCTATACACGCAATGCTTCTATTTCCTGTGTTCTTTTTCACCTACTAAAAACCACAGCCCTGAAGAAACTCATGTCTAAGCATTAAAGTCAAGTCTTCTTTGCACATCTGTACTGTTTTACTTGTAGATGTTCTGTTGATAAAATTGAAATCTGGCCAGGTTGGTGTGTTTGCACAGTGCAATGGGAAATGTTCCTGTAAGGAGACTGCATTTCCCTGTGTCCAAAGTTAATGTTTAGGGCAAATAATAAGTGCTTTCTCCAGTCTTCTGTCTCACTTTCAGGTGTCTATTGCTGTGATAAACCACCATGGTCAGCAACCATATGGGGAAAAAGAGTTTATTTGGCTTACTGCTCACTGTTCATCATGAAGGGATGTTAGGGCAGAAATTTCAGAAGAGAGTATGGAATTGCTGGTTTGCTTTCCCTGGGTTGCTCAGTCTGCTTTCTTATATCACTCAGGAACACCTGCCTAGGGGTGGCATTGCATCAAGTTGGCTGGGTCCTTTCATGCCAATTATCAATCAAGAAAATGTTCTACAGACTGTCATGAAGACAACCTGATGGTGTAAATGGAGAGCATTTTCTTAATTGATCTTCCTCTTCCTGCATGACTGTAGGATGTATCAAGTTGACAAAAAACTAATCAAGGGAGTTTCTAATATGGGAAAGAGAAGTTGAACAAATTTGAGGTCTATAATCTAATACTGGCATGTATCCAGTAGACTATAATCTTTAGTTTTGGATTTCCACAAGCACAAATTTCTAAATAATTAGTGGTTATAAAATATGTCCAGCCATCCATTTGCTATAGAAATGTGCATCCCTATTAGGAAAATATACTTACAAAACAAACTATTTTATGGCATGAACATTACTCTATCAGAGGAAATAAATGTGTATATACATAGACTATATATTCACTGTAATGGAGTTGGATCTAATATTTCCAGATGTAAAGATCTGCCATATTCAAAGAAATCTGAATAAAGGAAAACAGAGGAAGGCTGAACAATTTCAAAAACCTCTGCTCATTCTATTTTTGATCTCAACGTTAGTACATTTTGTGCCTTTACTTACTTTAGAAAGTCAAGAATTGTAAGACTCTATTTTAATAATTAGAGTGACTGAACAAAGCTATATAGGAAATTGAAATAAATTCACTTTGAAATAAATCACATCAAATCAAGTGTCATCCAAGGTTTTAAAGAGGGAAAGAGGAAGAAGATAATAACTAATAGGCTGAACTATAGCCATATTAATAACATGCAGAATAAATTATATAAACACTCCAACTAAAAAAGAAAATTTAAGTAACTTGAAATAAATAAAAAAATAATAAAAATTATGAGCCTAAAGTAGCCTTTTTATATCATAAGAAGTTTTTAGACCAAGACACTATAAAATTTAAAAGTTGTATTACAAAAGACATATATAAAATGCTATCTCAACAAAAGGGTTACCAATGCATACAAACTCAGCAATACTACTAAAAGATAGGATTGAAAAAATGTATAGAAATTTAGGGAGCGATGAATGAACCCACAGGGCCAGTTGCATCTTCATGTTTCATCAACTGAATAAAAAAATACGAAAGAATGCATACCTGAAAGTTGAAGTAACATCACTAACCAGCTTCATGAATCTGACTTTCATATAATAGACTACAAAACAATAGCAAACCATACCTTTGTGGATGTCCATATGGAACATAATGTATGTCAGTACCACATTTGAATAAAAATTAAACTATTCAAAATATAAATTTAACTGAAGTCATAAAAATTATATTTGTGACTGTAAAGTATTGACTAATGTTATCTTGAAACCTCCAAATATTCAGAAGTTTAAAAATTCAAAGAACATTTCAGTTAAAATGAAAAAAGAATCTGAAAGGAAAATAGAAAAATTCTTAAATTAATAAAAATAAAGTACATCATGCTAATTAGATACACTTAAAGATTGTGTATTCAAAAGTTACGCAGTGATATAGGAGCATATAAATAAAGTAAATCAGAAAAAAATATGAAATAAATTATGAAAAAGAGATAGAAGAAACAATGATAGGAAATAATTATGCTGGGTACAAATAATTGCTGAAATTAAAACTAAAATGGAGTAAAACCTAAGCATGTAAGTATATAAATTTAATTTAAAAAAGAAACCCGGTGTTTCTTGCTATTCTGCTGAATGTAAAATAGTAAGGACTGAAAAACTAATCATTATTTCCATGTTACATCAGACTGCTCTGTTGACATTTGATTTGTCTACACACCATTTATAAAGAAATACACTATTTGGAAAAAACACATCTTTGTATTTTTTCCATTCAATTTGTTGTGGCAAAAAGAAAATATTCACATCTTGTGTTTAAGACTAAGACTTTGACATTGTTGCTTCCATGAACCTGGAAGTCAGAAGTTGATATCAGAGATGTAACCCTGGCAACTGTGCATAATTCATAAAGTCGGTTAAACTGTTGAAAAATATTTCAAACTGAATGTTCTTGGGCTTTCAGAGTTTACAATTCCTGCTCATTTAAGAGAGTTCTGTGCTCTTATGCTTGGTCAATCTTCTAAAAGCATGGAATACTAAAGCGAACCTGGACTATTATCTAGTGCCTTTGATTTTGGTATATATTTTCACGCCTACTATATTATTTAGTGAATTAGCAGAAATAAAATGTGCCTTTTATTCAATCAAAAGTGATCCTATATTTTATATCTTCAGAGAATTAAATGAGAGGAATAATGGTATTTGGGGAAGCTGATGAGACTCAGTTACATTCAAAACTCACACAATAGCACACAGAGGCATAGACACAATATCCACCACTATAAAGGACAAGATGGACTTAACTTGTGAATGAGTAGAAAATGAGTCAGTGGAAAGACAGGATTATTAGCTATTAGGGAAATAAAAAATGAGATCAAAATGGGATACAAGTTCATTGGCATTACAGATAGTAAAATAAAAAAGAATAACTTCGCCAAATATTGGAAGAAATATGGAGAAAATGGATCAACTATCAGTGGGAAGTTAAGTGGCTGAGCTTGTAGAAAAATTAGTTATATGTTATTTTAGCCCTCTCTGGTGTGTGTATGCGTGCAGGTGAGTGCAGACGTTCTTAGAGGCCACAAGATGGCATCAGATTCCCTGTGGCTGAAATTACAGGCTGTTGTAAGCAATCAGACATAGGTGTTGGCAAACTGAACTCAGGTGTTATGGGAAAGCTGTCTCCACAGCCCCTGGGTATCTATTCTTAATTGTGCTGGTGCTTACAGAGATCTACATAAGAAAAAGAGTACTAAAAATCACCACCTGTGGCTTGTGATATCTTAGTCTCCGTGTAGCACTATAACAAATGAGGTAAAAATTAAGAAAAACTCATGAGTTAATAACCTTACCATCTTTGTAAGTTTTTTTTTAAAATTGATAACTGTTTCAAGATGCAACATTTTTAAAACACTGAGTTTGAATTGGAAAATACTTGTAATAATTAGTAAAATAATAAGTAATAATAGGCAAATGTCTGAATATCTTATGTTAAATATATTCAGGACAATGTCCCTTTCTATGCATTAAGGTAACTGAGTGGAGGACATTCCTGATTAATTACTAATTAAGAGGGTGAAAGCTGAACTCAAAGGGCACTTTGAAATACTCTCCTCTTTTCCTTTGATAATATGCAGTTTGTAAAGTGCACACATAGATAGTTCTTCCCCTGGCGCTACTCCATACCACCACAGTTCTTAGATTATGTTCACAGAAAAGAACATGAAATTAATTTGCATTAAAAGACAAATGGAAAAGAGCTTAAGAATGTATCTTTTGTATGAAAATGAATGCTCATTGCTTGGTGTGATCTCAGCTGTAACTCAACTGCACGATACTGTGAGCATATTTTAAGAAATATCTTGAACTTTCAGAGATTTAAGTCATTTGCCTTAGATATTTTTGTTGTTGTTGTTTTTGAGACAGGGCATCTCTGTTGTTACTCTGGCTGTCTTGGAACTCCCTATGTAGACCAGGCTGTCCTCAGACTCACAGAGATCCACTGGATTCTGCCTACTGAGTCCTGGGATTAAAGGCATATACTACCACCAACAAGCACTTAGATAATTTTAATACTGTAATTTTTAGATTTCTTTCAATTGTACTGTTTATAATTTGTTAATTCTTTCTACCATAGTCAAAAATAGGATCTGTCATTTTATTTAAGGGATGGGTGGATATTTGTAAGCTATAATCAAATAATTGGTTTGATTAGGGTCAAGAAAATAGGTTGATTTTACCTTTCTGAAGGTTTTCTTAAAGAAGAAGACATATTCATTCTATATGCCAAATGCTGGAAAGAGGACATAGTCAATATAATTACAATGAGCGACTAGGAGAAATACTAGATATTTTGAAAATATAATTCTTTTTGTAGAGTCAAAGACATTTTGCTCAAAAGAAAAAAGACAAATGGATGATGGAGCTAATTTTGTTTGTACTCTCTCAGTTATATTTCCTTAGATTTCCAAGATACTGCATGTCCAGTATAGAACATAAGCAAAGTGAATCACAGATCCCATCTGCTTGCTGATCAAGATGCTACAGGACTAGGAAGGAGGGTACAAGGCCTTGACCCAGACCACACCTGGGGAGAGTGAAAGTGCCCAGTTTCTTAAAGGAAAGGGTTTGGAGAAAGAAAAGAATGTTTAAAAACCACCACATCATCACAGATACGAGTTGAGTAGGAATGCTGATTTGGTTATAAAATCAATCATGCAACAAGCATACTCCTCTTAAAAAGGCCCAGGACTCTTGTAGATTCCACTTTCACTTTAAGAATGTAAAGGGATAGAGAGATGTCTCAGAAGTTGAGTGACTGCTGCTTTTGAGAGGACCTGAGTTTGGTTACCAGCACTGTAGATGGGCGGCTAGCAACCATCTGTGGCTACAGCTCCATGAGTTCTAATGAAATCTTCTGGTCTCCAGGGGCATCCACACAGATGTGCACATACACACAGAAAGACAGACATACATACTCAAAAGTAAAAACATACATGTATACAGCAACAGTTAATGAAACAAGAGGCCATGGATTTGAAAAAAAGTATGGTGTAGTATAGGGGATGGTTTGGAGGCAGGAGAGGGAAGAGAGAAATGATGCAATAATATTAACCAAAATAAAAGGAAATAACTAAAAAAAAGATATTTTTAAGATTAAATCACAGAAGTTGAATTCTTGAATTAAAAAAACATCCTCAGAGTTCTGGTATATATGAGTTCTTTTCACTTCTGATATTAAATTAATATAATAAATATATTTTAGAGATTGACAGAATAAGTAAGAATTTATGATCCAATGCTTAATCCCAAAAATCTACATAATGAAGCAACAGCATGATTCTTCAGTTGGGGGCCATCTGAAGCTATAGAGTAAGAGATCCCTTCTTTCCAAAAAAGGTCAATAATTATAATTAACAAATACACTGAAAATGAATGAGAGGACAAACAAGTACCAGATCTTAATAACTTGAGAAAAAGGTACAAAGCACTGGTAGCTCTTAGCTCTCTAGGTGGTAGATAACCACATAAATTCCTAGCGCAGGCAGGCTGGATGGTACGCTGGTCACTGGGTCTTGTTGCCAAGCCTGAGACTTGAGTGACCCTGGAGAATCACATAATGAAAGGAGAGAAGCAGTTCTCACAAATTGTCATCTAACCACCACAAGTGCATCATGGCATGCATGTGTGTGTGTACAGGTACACACACACATATACACACATGCACAAGCTCTCTCTCTCTCTCTCTCTCTTTCTCTCTCTCTCTCTCGATCTATATCTAGATATCTAGATATAGAGATAGAGATAGCTAGATAGCTAGATAGAGAAAGAGAGAGAGAGAGAGAGAGAGAGAGAGAGAGAGAGAATAAATATAAAAATAAAACAATTGTCTATACTTATCATGGTTAGTTGTAGCTATTGGTTCACAGTTCCAAAGCGTAGTAGAATCCACCCATGATCACAGTGGCAAAGTATGGCAGCAAGTAGGTAGGCATGGCTCTGGAGCAGTTGAGAGCTTGCATCTGATCCACAAGCATGAAGCAAAGACAGAACAAAAGCTAATTGGGAATGGTATGGGCTTTTTAAATCTCAAATCTGACACTTGGTGACATACCCCAACAAACCTCCTAATCTGTCTCAAACATTTCCACCAACTGCAGACCAAGCCATTGGTCCATTTTCATTCAAACAACTACAAATACCATGTGATCAGTCTTGAACTTGTATATGTAGAAATGATATTAAATGGAGTAGACATCTTGTATTTATGTAGTTATATGTATGTATACATGTAACAGCTAAACAAAAGGAGAAAAATTAGATTACATATGCATGTGAGACATGTACAATAAAAATGTTGTATACATCAAATTTCAATACATCTACCCCTGCTGTCTTCTTTTTCTTCTGTCCTGCCTGTCATTCATTTTATTTGGAAATCTCATTAGATGGAATCAGTCAGTTATTATGTTTCTGTAGAGCAACAACATTGAATTGGTTGGTTTTGATATAAAATAAATGCTTGTTAATGGGAAACCACATCAATTTCATAAAGAAGGGTTACTAAATATAAAAATAGGAATTTGACATTTGGCCACAGTGGTCAGGAAGAAAATCATTCTTTAACGATGAAGCACAACTAAGTGGTTTATAAATTGATATTAGAGTTGAAAAATGGCAAAGCCAATGCTATTATCATAATAGGTATATACTGTGTTATTTCATAATAATAAATAATAAATACCATTTTCTCAATTTTTTTGTTAAGATATTGCTCATATCCAGTCTTCTGTTTGTGCTATTCTTAGAATAAACAAAATTGAAAAGTTAACAATATATATGGTCTCATAAACTAACTTTCAAAACAAACCAGATTACTGACTTTAGATATTTTTCTTCCATTTTGATTTTAAAAAATAACCTTTAAAATGTAAAATATTATAACCTTATCATTTTTTAAAATTGATGCACATATAATTGAGGACTCATTAAGAATTTTAGTCTAGTAAGTTGTAAGTTTAAGCTTTAAAATTATTATGATTAGAACTATTTTGTTGTTGTTTTGTTGATAGAGCTATCCTGCTTCTAAAAAATAGATCATTGGCAATATGGGGCTTACATGATGACTTGGCATATAAAAAAAATCTAGGCAGACTGTCTGAGGATTAGAATTTCCAAGCACCAGTGTGGGACAGATCATCACTCCAGCTCCAGAGGATCAGACACACTTGACTGTCCTCTGGGGCCATTTTTCTACTCTAATATTGACCTATAAACCACTTAGTTGAACTTCATCTTTAAAGAGTAATTTTTTTCTGACCAGTGTGATAAAATGTTAATTTCTGTTTTTATATTTGGTAATCCCCACTTATAAAACTGATGTGGTCTCCCATTGGCAAATAAATGAGTGAATCTTTTAAAAACTGGCAATACATTTAGGAATCAAATGCTATTCTATATTGATATGTCTTCTGTATTATCATACTTTATTCCCAGTGTAATGGTGCTATTTCTGGAAGTCTGTGCACTATTTGGGAGGTGTAGCTTAGATGGTGGAAATAGCTCACCAGAAGTCTCAGAAGGTTATACTTAGATCTTATCATACTTTCTATTTTCTGTTATGCCATGGCGGGAAGCCACTGCCACATGTTCCCTGCCTTTTCTGACAGAACTGTCTAAAGCCTTCTAAAACTATGGTCCAATAGACATCATTCCTCTCTTACACTGTGTACGTTGTGTGCTGTGGTCATGAAAACAGAAATGGTAAATTAACAACAACAACAAGATGTTCTACATTGGTAGACGGAATGTAATTCCCTAAAACACTAAAAGTGGATAGATTCAGGTTTTGTTTTATTTGGAGGTCAGTATACTTACACTGTCTGAAGCAGACTTAAAATTTTCCCAGTCACTGAGTCATCTGTCGATGTAAACTCTCAAGAATCAATAGTTCCATTTTTAGTTCATAGAAATGGACACATTTCAGGTGCTCATCAGTCAACCACCGTGACTGAGAACTGTGGCTTTTGTTTGTAAAATGTGTTTCCATTACTTGAATTTAAATTTTGTCTAAATAAGCGTGGAGATATGTGTTTCATTATATCCTTAAGATGATTTGTGTCTTGTGAGGGTTACAGAGAGAAATCTTTTCTCCTAATGGTGTTTACTACTTAAAATTAATCTATGCTCTCAGGTGAAATAGACTCAGAAAAAAGACCAATGTTAATGGAATGCTGGCCATGTCTTCCCTGACTGTCAGTGGATAAGATAGCCTGGTGTGCGAATTGTCTGCCCAGTTCTCTTACTCTAAGATGGCATTCTCTTTTCTTACCCATCTGGTCAATTAGGAAACAAAAAGAAATGTAATAATTATTTTCTATTTGTTGGGACTTGAGTCGGTTAAAATTTTCCTTTCACAATATAATAAATGCTGTAATTGCACAATATAAAGTCACTAGACTGATTTCATTTTCTGCAGTGAACAGATGTTATAGCAAATCCTCCTCTCCTCCAAACCTCCCCAAGCATTAACAAGAAGTTTCAATTCACAAAAGAGAGTTCCATAACTAAACACAAGCAAAAAACCCCTTTTAACCTGACTTTTCATGTCTAATTTCACACTCATAGTAACACAAGATATCTTTCATTTTGTTTTCATGTATGTGTATGCCTATACATATCATACATGTCATGGCTGGTGTCCACAGAGGCCAGAAGAGGGTGGTACCAAACACAGGAGCTGGAGTTACAGGCTGTGTGTCGCCATATGTGCATGCTGAGACTGAACTCTATTCCTCTGCCAGAGCAGCAAATGCTCTTGGCCTCTCAGTCCTCTCTTCAGTCCATCCAGATAATTGGATAGCAGATATTTTAAAAAATATTACCTATAACTATTATCTATCTATCTATCATCTATCTATCTACCTACCTGTCTATCATCAGTCTAACTATATGTATGTATGTATGTATGTATGTATACATATATATGTATGTATATGTGCGTGTGTGTGTTTATATATGAATATACTCATAATTTCTCATTGGAAATGATAACAATTTTGAGCCACTTTTATTTCCATAAAATTTGATCTTCTTAAAAAACAAGAACAAAACCTTTCCTTGGAGAAACTATTTCAGAAAGCAATAACAAAATTGACATTTTAGATGTAATTTGGATACTATCTTATCTCCAGTGCTATAAGATTAATAAAACTCATACAAAGTTACCCAATCCCATCTGATCTTATTTCTATAGCAATTATCTAACCTCCTATCTAGTGAAATACAAATCAATCCAAAATCAACATCTTTAGTAGAGTCTTAATTCAGTACTATTTTTTATAATATAATCTGAAAATAATGATCTTTCTTTGTCATAACATTTTGCAAGTTTTTGCAAATTTTCAATTTCTTTATAGCTCCTAAAACTATCACTGTAGCCCATGAGACAATACCAAGTCTACATTTATGCCTGGTGCATCCAAGTATTAGGGATGCAGCTCAATCCCTAATACTTAGAAATTACCATGGTACCATCTATAAAGACCATTCCATCTTTTCTAAGAACATGATGAACAGACATGAAATACAACGTTTTCATCTGGGCTTTATAAAATTTAACACATCATATTTGAGCTGTCTCTAGGATGTTTTGTATATCCTCAGTTTGTTTATTTGGATCCCTCGCCAGGAACCCATTTGTATATTCTACATTTGTTCATTCCACATTCACTCGTATGTTTTCCTATGGAATCCATACAGTGGCCCAGTTTCTGTTAACTAAAGTTCATTTTCAGAAGTTCAAAAGAAACCTATTATAAGGCTCCAATTTTAAGACAACTAAACTAAATAGTAAAATTCACATCGACATGAGTACTCTGCGCACTGTTGTTATATCCAGCTATCGACTCTGCTTTCATTGCCTTTTAATTATTTGTTATTTAAATATAAGTTGATCTTTTTTCCACTTTAAATATATTTATGTTTGTGTTAATTACTCACAGAGTACATAAAGTGATTAAATTATAGTATTTCTGAGAAAAATATTTGTTCTAATGTTGCTGCTATAGCAAGGTTATAGATCTCAAATAGATTAATTTGTTTGGTTATATTAGTTGTACTAATGAATTCTTGAAATCTTCCTTATAAAAAATATTGTTCTTGAAACTCTTTCACATTCTTAAGTGGTCTTCTCTTTATTGTATGATATTTTTGTAATTAAAACAAAATATTTTATTTGCTTTTTATGTGTTTGGGTTGTTTGTCTGCATGTGTATCTATGTAACATATGTATGCAGGCCTATCAGAGGCCTGAAGAGGGTGTTGAATGCCTACTATGAGAACTACAGGTGGGGTGGTTATCAGCTGCCATTTGGGTGCTGGAATAAAATTCAGGTCCTCTGGAAGAGCAGCCAGTGCTCTTAACCACTGAGTCATCTCCCTAGCTTCTGTATTATTTTATTTTATATTTGAGATTATAATATAATTATAACATTTCTATCACCCCCTTTGTCCCTCCAAATCCTCTTCCCCACTCTTTCAAACTCACCATCTATTTTTCACTAATTGTTATTATATGTGTACATGCATGTAATTTTTAATGTTTTAAGGAAAACAATTAGGCACATAAGACAGTTCTGAGATGTTGATACTTGATTTTAATTCCCAACATCTTAACTTGAGGAAATTGAGCTAGATGTTGTGATCTTGGAAAGTCAGAATTCAACAATTCCTTTCCTTGGCATCACTATGATTTTCTTCACTTTCTACTTTGATGTCCTACTTATAAAGAGATTGTGTTTAATGCCCTTTCCTGAGTAGAACATGTCTGGCATCAGAAAGAGGTAACTCTGTCTTTACTGTAGTTAGTGTTCACCTTAAGTTGAAATTTTTGCTGCATGACTAATACAAGCATTAAGAGTGGCTGTTTCTTTCTAGTGCTCCAAGTAGACTGTCAGCCATCTTTCAGATTTGACAATTAATGAAGATTTAAAGTGAGTCTTTTGCATGAGAATAATCAAATGCTTGGATTGCTGCATAGTATTTGCAGAAGAATCCTTTCATATGAAATTCTGCAAAGTAGAATATTCCTCATAGTCCTCCACATTTTTTTTTTTTTTACTGATTGACATGATTTGTCTAAACGTCTATAAATCTCAGAGCTTCATTCAAGGTTGAGGTATGTTGTAACATATTTTCTATTACAATAACAATGTTTATAGTTTGTCAATACATCACAAGACAATGTCAACCTGATTCCTTTTTCAGCTTCATGTTATTTAATTAGAACTGTCATACTCAGTCCTGAGGATAGAAAGGTTTCAACAAAGTTCATACTTAGAAGAATGCATAATGATAAACAGCATAATTTGGGTGATAGAAACATGGATATTGAGTCAGATTTAGGACAAAAGGAAAGAAGACAGTAATGTTGCCAGAATGTGTTTTCAAAAATTTGAATATAATATTCAAATCACTGCATTGTCATATCTAGGCAGCTAGATATAATGAATATATGCATTATATCACATTTCCATTTGTTTTCTCCACTTGCTTTACTGTCCCACTTAAAGAAAGAAGCAGGCAAGTAGTGTACTCTCAGGACTGGACAGCTCAGTGGTAAAGAGCCCTTAGTGCTCTTGCAGAGAATCTTGGTTTGATTCCCAGCACCATCATCATTTGGCCCACAACTGTCTGAAACCCCAGTTCCAGAGGATCCTACACTACCTTGTAGCATCCACTGACACCTGCATGCACATGAGACATAGACTGAGATTCAGGTACATATACATATAAAATAAAAATAAACACAAACAAAATAAAAAGGTGTTTTTTTTCTGCATAAGATATGACTCAAAGTGCTAATAGCCTTGAAACTCTTCCCCAGTATTTTATTTTTTCTTATTTTATTTTGGTTTATTAAGACAGGGTGTCCCTGTTGTAACTTTTGTTGTCCTGGAACTCACTCTGTAGACCAGGCTGGCCTTGCACTCACAGGGATCCACCTGGGTCTTCTGGGATTAAGGGTGTGCACCACCACTGCTCAGATCAGTATTCTGGATCACTGACATCTGAAGAATTTCTAAAGAAGTTAGTTCCTATTCCTCAACATGATGGGGTTTTTAATAAATAACATATACAACATTTTTCTCATTCATGTACATTTGTAATAGCTGACTCAGGGACTCCTTGACTCAAGATCCCTGGGTTTTAGAATAGTGTACAAAGTATTTTTAAATAATGTTTAAATTGTACCTCTTTGATGTCACAACAATTACTTTCAAAGTGCCCATATTTTACCTGAATTGCTGCTCTAATTTCTCTTTTTGCATCTCCAAACAGCTGTTCCTTCCTCTTCCCACTCTTCTTGTTTCATAAGCTTCACTAATGAGCCTCTGAGAAGTGTGCTAAACTCCCTAAAGCTGTAACAAATAGTAAGACAGCTTTTAAAACTTACTTTTATTTGTATTCCATTTTAATTTTAAATCCAAAATTAAAAAGAGAGAGGGGCAGACATGCAGACAAACAGAAAGACAGAGACAGAGACAGAAGAAAGAGAGAGACAGAGAGATTATAGAGGCTAATTTACCTCATTTTCCTACTTCTTTTACATGTTAAAATCAATACATGGTTTCCATACAAATGCTTTGCACTGTGTCTGAAAGTGTAATTCACATATAAATATTATAGGTAATATTTATATATAGATAATATAGCTAAAATAGAATGAATACAAAGTGTTTTGTATACATGAAGATATTTCACACACGAATGATAAAATCTGGCATTTGACTACAATGCAATAATTTTACAAAAAATAATCTTTGGAGCTATAAACATATTCAAGAATTAAGAGTACTGGCTACTCTTGCAGAGGACCTGGGTTCAGTTCCCAGTAGGTACAGGGCATCTCAGAACAATCTGAAACTTCCATTCTAGAGGATCAACCACCCTCTTGTGAAATGGACAGGTATACAGACATACATGTGACCAAAATATACATACATATAAAATAAAATTTAAAAATATTTTTTGTAGAGGAATAGCTCTGTGTGAAAGCCAGGGTCTATATTTCCAGGGCTACATTCAGAGGCCTGTGTGGTTGGTCTGAGATGAGTCAGAGTGAATGGCAGACAAAGTGACTAATCAGAGGAAGGGTTAATAGAGCAAAAACATGCCCAACTCTCAAAAGAAAAGGTGGGCTCTCAGCTCAGTTAAGCAGACTTACATAAGAGTTAGGTGAGTGACTTACAGAGTAGACAGAGGAGTAGGTTGAGAAGCAGGCTAAAGAGTCAGTTTGAAGCAGAGCAGTTTGGAGAAAAGTTTGAGACACAACAAGAATGAGTTGAATGAGAAGTGTGAGAGTTCAGAAAGAACTAGTCAGAGTGACTCAGTCTGCAGTAGATCTCTAAGGCTGAAGCTTTCTAGGACCAGACTAGCTGTTTAAATGTTCTAGACTATAAGAAGGCTGAAGCCTTCCAGTTCAAGGATTAAGAGTAGATTGTAAAGAAAACAAAAATGCTTTAGGGCTCCAGGGCTCCAGGAAAGAACCAGTGATTTAATTAGACAAAAGAATAAACAGTCCTCAGCCTTGAACCAAAGTCTGCATTGGGTGAATCTACATCAATATCTGACATCTACTACTACATTTTTTTTTAAAAAGGTAAAGATACACTTTGAATAGAAACTATCTTGTTCTGAATATGGATGACAAAATCTCTTTTCCTCTTGGAGAAGTTACATTTGTTTTTGTTATCCATATTAAAGTTTTATTTCATCTTTTGATTCTTCATGATCTTTTAGGGTTCTTATTATAATTTTATATTTATAATTCTTTATCCTTATAATTAGTCTGACATTAGCTTAACATCTCTGTGTAGCATCTTTGGGACGATCTATATTATGACATCTTTAACCTTCACAAAGGTTGTTTGCTGTCTGAGTTTTAGCTAACAAGCATACTCTTGGGTATCTGAGGTGATGGTTCATCTCTTAAGAGTATGTAGTGCTCTTGCAAGGGAATCAAATCTGATTTCCATCACCCAGTAAGGTGGCTTAACATCACTTGTAACTTCAGCTCAAAGGGATCTGGAGCCTTTGGCCTTCATAGGGATGGAGTCAATGGAGACAAAACTAAATCTGAGGACATGAGAGGAAACAGAGGGAATGTTAGTAGACAATGGTAATACGATTCTACTTCCAAACTGTAGAAGTCTTAGAAATTAGCATTCAACTTTGGGGCAATACACAGTAGAGTAGACTTGAGTACACTGTATTTTTTGGGTTTCTCAAAAGACAAGGGAACTAAGATTTTTAAGTCTTCCTTTGCTACAAATCTGGAGAGATTCAGACGGATGAAGAATCAAAGCTAAGGATTACTCACCTTGATAGAACAATAAAGTAACAGGCACACATTGATTTCAATTTTGGTGAATTTCTGGAAGCTATGTATGACTGAGCAAAAGGATAGAAGGCTAATGGGGAGTACTGGCCAAGACTGACCCCTATGGATCTGGAGACATATTAACACTTCACTGAAGATCCGGAAAGAAGATGCTTATGGTTCTAGCATGGAGTGAAGACAGATACCGCAATCTTGTCCGTATTGCAAATGTAATGTGCAAAAAGTACCTTGAGAGCATTATGTCAGCTAAAGGAAGGATACGGCGCTTTCTCTTCCAGAGCACTGTATTACATAGTGGGTCTGAAGAGTCAACCAATATGAGTCAATTTCAGAAAAATGAATTTAATAGATCACAATACCTTTTTTGAAGATGGAGAGAAATAAGGAAAGAAAAGGCTGTTATCTCTTTTTGAGAAGGTGATAGTCCAGTAACATAGGGCTATCTGTTAGTGTAGTGTATAGTGTAGGTGAGCATAGGCAGTCTTCCTACATCTTCCAGTTATAGTACCCGAAGGTCTTGGGTAGAAATAACTGGTTTCTATGTGAAAAAGTTACAAGCACAGACTCATCCTGAAGAGGAGCGCACTTAGGAAATTTTGAGACTCTGATGAGACAAAAAGTGGAATAGAAGTATCTGAAACATTGAGATCTACATGTATAGCAAACACCTGAAATACTCATATAAATAACTCCACACAAAACTCTAATTTACCTCAGTTCTTAGTCTATACTATACATCCATCTTTCCACAAAATCCTAGGAAGCATATTAAAAGGCAAGATAAAACAACCTCAGGTGTTAACAAAAACTGAGTCAGCCGTGTCAATGGAGACTCCAACACACACAAAAGAATCAAAATAAGCAGTAGAAATCAAGGACTGGGAAGAAAACTGAAGATTGTCATTAAAGAATTTATCAGTAGATTGAACCAGATGATGACTTAATAATCAGTAGACTTCAGTTGCTATGTAAAAATGTGTCTAAATGGAATGTCAAGAAGGAAAATAACACAGAATTGGAGAGGAATTTCAGAAAATATAAGTGTGTTTGTAAGTGAGTGAATAAGTGTGTGTGTGTGTGTGTGTGTGTGTGTGTGTGTGATTTAACAAGGCAAAAAAAATTATGAAGAAGAAGCACTTGTGACAATATCATCCAGTAACTTTCCAAAATCAATGATTCTCATTAAAACCTGTAAAACCTGATATACAATTTTCCAATAAAAAAGTTTACACACAATTTTAGGTGTGCATAGCACATGGAGAGCCTAGGGAAAAATATTGATATAACAAGTCCAGACAAAAGCTGTTTTGTATAAAACAGTAAAACTAGTCAGTTCTTTATATGTACCTGTCTCACAAACAACAAATGATTAAAAAGTCTGAAAAAAGTGTCCATGCATATATAGATTTATTTTTTAGTATTTCCCAAAGAATTAAATATAAAATTTTTTCATAGAATTTTACACTGTATATTATAAGTAATCTAAAGGGGACTTAAATAAAGACAGTCAAGTGCATAAGTTATTGTAAATACTATGATTTTCAAATGAGAACACAGAGCCTCTGTGGATGTTGGAATATGTTGATGAAATAGTTATTGTTAATTATCAGTTTGACAGATCCTAGAATCACTTGAGAGATGGGCCTCTGGTCATACCTCTGGGAAAGTATCTTGATTGTGTGATTTGAAGTGAGAACACCACCTACTGTTGGCAAGAACATTTTAAATATGAGATTTTATACTGAGAAGGAAACTGAACAGCAACATACATTCATTGCTCTGATCTACTTTGCTGTGGCTACAATGTCAGCTGATCCTCTTACTGTGATGTTCCCCACCATGGTTGAGCTTGAGTTGTGAGACAAAAACAACCCTTTCTCCTTTAAGTTTCTTTTGTGAGGTTGTGTTATCACAGGACAGGAAAAGAAATTAAGCCTGAAAGGCATCTCACAAACAATAGCCCTCATATCAAGAGATGAATGCACAAAAAACCAGAATTTATAAAACCTGCATATCATAAGCACATGAATATTGACTAAGGTTTAGCTCACACATGATGCAAACTGGAAAATTTAAAATGCCCTCACAATCTATCAAAAGTTTAAATCCCCACCTTAGGAATTTAGAGAAATAACAATTTAAACCTCAACTAAACCCAAGAAAACATACTGGAATAGTGTACACCACAAATCTGATCCTAGATGAAATGGAGCTTGAACATTTGAAAATACTCGAAGTCACACAAGGAGAAACAAGTCGCTTGAGTAAACCTGTGTCTGTTAAAGAAATTGGACCAATGCTCAGTCACTTTCACCTCAAAATCACAAGCCTCATACAGTTACATTGGTCATTTTCACCACATATTTAAAGAATAGATTACACAAATACTCAGAAATCTCTTCCACGAAGTAGAAGCAGGAACACCAATTCAAAAATCATCCTAAAATCAAAGCCAGAGAAAGATGCTACAAGAGCAAATATCATAGACTGATAGACCTTATTATATAAAGAAATGCAAAATAAAATCTGGTCATACACTCAATATCCCTGGCTCTTTGCTTCTTAATATGTAAACTGAGAAGTTATTGGCAATTATGGCTTTTGGAAGTGGGCGAGTCCGTTTTCTTTAAGGGTGTTCCCTGCTCATCTTCTGCAGAATGGATGGGCCCACACTCCTGAGTACGTGACCAGCACAAATTGGACTTGATGGGTTATAAAAAAAAAGAAGATGCTATTAGGTCCCTAGCATCTCCCAAATGTCAGTGTGGTGACAATGTTCTGAGCAGAAGGACTTTGTCAGGGTAAGCAGAATCCTAAAGACGAGTTTCTATTTACTGAGAACCTCCAGTTCTACCCCAAAGCTCAACTACCTCCAAAGTGTCTATCAGCTCAAAAACCTCCAACCTTCTGACTGTCATACAAAACCTGCTTGCTTCTCCATCATTTTGTTTCTTTCTGTCCCCCTCAGAGATGAACTGGGCAGTTTCTTCCTCAATAAGCCTTTCTTTCTTGCTGTGGCATGGCCAAGTTCAGTGGTTTCACTACATCCTCACATATACAAATTTTGGAGGAGATCTGAGAGGAGTTAAGGGAAAGAGTAGGTGTTGAATATGAAATTCACATATATGAGTATGAATATACATATGTATATATATATATATATATCTATATATATCTCCTAATAAATTCAGAAATATCTCATAAAAATATTACAATAAGATAGAAGCATTTTGCCCGAAGCACAGAGCAGTACAAATTTGTGATATAAAGATGGCATTTAGAAGTCAGTTGGACAGCATGAACATTTAATATAATTACAGTAGGTTTCTCTCTAGGGCTTGGGTGCTCCCAACTCATGGGCTTTTGATCAGATTACAGTATCAGGCTTGAAATATGGCACATTGCAACATATCTCATATATAATCATAAAGCAGTTACCCGTAACATTCATGCCACTATTGCATAGTAGACTCATCTTGCCAGGCAGGCCAATGCTGTAGCATGCAGAGTTCAGCTTTAAGTGAAACCATTCACATCTTCTCCGCAGCATGTTGCATAGTGCCTTCTAACCCTTTGCAGGCATACAGAAAGTCCTTGGAGAGTTTGAAAAGTATTTCTGTATGCCTCCCACACAAAATGAGGTGTGTCTTAAGCAATGGAGTCTTACCTTCTAGTTATGGTGGGCAACTACTGGCAATGGCAGTAGCCTGTGTTGATGGGGAGGCCTAGGAAGCCTCCAAATTTTAACTTAAAATACCTTAATATAAAAGTATTTCTTCTTTATTTTGTTTTTGTTTATTTTGTCCTTTTGCTTTGCAGTAGTAAACACATACTTTAGAGTCTAAATAGAGGCTGCAATTTTGAAGTGATTCCAAAGAAATTGATTTATTTGTTAGTTGGGATGTTCATATTCTTAAAGATTTTCTTTGCCAAAAGATTTTGTGTACTTCATGAAATTTATCACGCTACAAATTGGCTTCAGTTCAGTATAGGAAGTACTCTCTACACCTGAAGTTGTGCTCTGTGGTAATAATGTAGTTTATTACTGATTCATGGTAGGCAAATTATCAAGCAAAATGCAGAGAGCATTCCTTCCCAGGCTGGAGGACCTCAGCATTGATGGCATCTTAGATCTCACACCTGGTCCTGAAAATAGAAGAATCAACAATAGAATGATGAAAGTACATTGATTTTGACTATGATTACATGGGTAAGGACAAGATTATTCTTTTATAATTAAACTTCAAATCATGATTGTAATGTATGCTACATTGGTAAATTGTTATGTGCTTTTTTAGCTCACTGGGAAGCTTGCCCTGGAAGCTGGTTTGCCATCCTCACATTTTAGAGCTATATATGCTTGTATCAGAGAGGCCTCATTAATTCTGTGACAGGGCGAGAAGAGAACAAAAAAAAAATCTAGAATGCAAGCCATTTCTAAAAGACATTGCTGCTGTTTATCCCATAATATAAGAATGCCTGCAGTGGCAAGCAAAGAGAAGCAGAATTCCAACCCATAATGCTCATCCATGGATTCATAAACTCAACTGGAAACTCCAACTGACTGGCTCAATCTCCCCAGTTGTTAGCCACTGTATGTTGTAAGCACCCAATATGATGATGTCATTTTTCTCTGTTGTTATTTGTTCTTTTACTTAGAGGTCTCAACCAAGGTCACATTGTCTGTCCAAAGCTTTCTGCTGACTTCCAGCTGACTGCTCAATGAGGTTTCTTTAGTGAATTTCTGCTAGATGTATTGAGCACCCAATTTGATGGAGTTTTGCTATCATATCATATCTATCTATCTATCTATCTATCTATCTATCTATCTATCATCTATCTATCTATTTATCATCTATCTATCTATCATCTATCTATCTATCTATCTATCTATCTATCTATCTATCTATCTATCTATCTATCATCTATCTATCATCTGTCTATCATTTATCTATCATCTATCTATCTATCTATCTATCTATCTATCTATCTCTCTATCTATCTATCTATCTATCATCTATCTATCTATCATCTATCTATCTATCTATCTATCTATCTATCTATCTATCTATCTATCTATCTATCTATCATCTATCTATCTATCATCTATCTATCATCTATCTATCTATCTCTCTATCTATCTATCTCTCTATCTATCTATCTATCTATCTATCTATCTATCTATCTATCTACCTATCGTCTATCTCTCACCTATCTATCAGTTATCTATCATTTTACCTACCTACCTACCTATCTACCTATTTATCCTTTGCTATTTATTCTTCCACGTGGTGGTTTGATATATACTTAATAAAGCCAGTCATTTAAAGCAAAACAAAAAACAACTTGAAAAAGTATAGTCAATCACAAAAAATTATAATGGCTTAAGACAATTTCATGCATATCTTATGCTAATGAAATGAAAATTTTATGATTATTAAACATTAGCATAACCACATATCATATTTTTGCTTCCCAGAAAAATGTATCTTAAATAATATCATTTACTTAGGGTTTATGTATTTTAAAGCTCTTTGTATTCAAATTATAGATCTATATCATATAATCTTAGTCACTTCTCTCTTAATCTTAGTGTAACTCCATTGTCTGTTTACACTGTTAGAGAGATATGTTTCCACTATTATCTGTGGAAGCATTCCTCTTTGGTCTGAATAAGTCATTCATCATCATCTAAGCTTCTGAATAGTTTCCATGTTCCAAACTAGACCATACCCACGGGGTTTACAGTAGAGCCCAAATCATCTAGAAATAAGATCAAGTTTATGATTCTTTCTTTCCTTAAATTAACAAGATGCTAAGGCCAGTTTACTGGACTAAATATATAATAAACAGATAAACAGATTCATTTTGTTGTTGTATAGGACAGATTGATTCAGAACTCAGAATTTATAAAATTAAAAAAAATTTATGGAATGTATAAATACTAGAGATATTACATGAGCACTCTCTCTCTGGAAAGAAGAAGCACTGAGCCTATAGGGTCTTATTGCAAGTGGAATTTCCCCAAATGGCATAAGAGAGGTCTCCAAAAGGGCTCTACAGGAAACCATTTTCTAGATCACAAGAATGAGCTGATTTTCTAGTGGAAGTTTAGGGTTCTAGTCTTCATACTTCATTTTGCAAAATGATACCTTTCACATTGCATGTTTTGTAATAGCAACTAAAAGTATCAAAAAGAACATAATACCTGTTTCCTTTCTCTAGTGAAAATTCCAGAGGTTTCTCAATGAAAACACCATGGGATTCCAACTGCACTGCTTTGCCACCAAGAATATGAAGTACATAGCACTATCTGGATTGCTTCCTAATGAATCCTCACAAGAAGTGACTTGATGTTCCATGGATAGGCCACAGCTTTGTTGAAGATCTGATTAATTGGTCGGAAATTCCTAATTTAAGATAGTTTTAATGTACAGATCCTGAGCCATTATGATCCTTGACTTCCTTTAGTAGCCATTTATCACCAAATTCTGTACTTTACTTACCATTCCTTTGACTATGTCTTTATGTCTTAAAGTTTCTATAGCTGCAATGAAACACCATGACGAAAAAGCGAGTTGGGGAGAAAAGGGTTTATTTTTTATTTTATTAATTTATTTACTTATTTTTGGTTTTCACTTTCATATGCTCATCTATCACTGAAGAAGACAAGATAGGAACTCAAACAGGGCAGAAACCTGAAGGCAGGAGCTGATGTAGAGGCTGTGAAGGGGTGCTCCTTATTGAATTCCTCTGTGTGTCTCAGCCTGCTTTCTTATAAAACCTAGGACCACCAGCCTAGGGGTGGTACTACCCATAATGAGCTGGGCCTTCCCAAGTCATTAACTAATTAATAAAATGCTCTACAAGATGTCCCACAGCCTGATCTTTTAGAGGCATTTCCTCAATTGAGGTTTCTTCCTCTCAGATGACTATAGTTTGTGTCAAGTGCCAGCACAGTCGATTAGATTAAAAAAAAAAAAAGGAATGTGTTATTTAACTAAATTGGTTTCTCTGATCTCACCTCAGAATAAAAATGTTTTAATAGGGCTGAAGAGATGATTCAGTGGTTAAGGGCACTGGCTGTTCTTCCAGAGGTGCTGAATTCAATTCTCAGCAGCAACACGATGGCTCACAACCATCTGTAATAGAATCTGATGCCCTCTTCTGGAATACAGGTGTACATCCAGATAGGGTACTCATGTATCTAAAATATATAAATAAATAAATCTTAGAAAATAATGTTCTGATATAGCATATGGCCTATGAACAGATATGTTCCTCTTTGCTATGACCCACGTACCTGTTGTATCTACCAATGAATTCATTCGATAAATACTTCAATTTATGACTCTTTCATCGAGTAACTAAAAACGTTTGCGCAACCATGTCCACAGTGTGAACACGTCTCTCTGCATAAGGTAAAGTCACATACCTGGGTAATGATTGGGTATATTTGGCTTTAAAATAAAATATCACCTCTTCCCTTTGGAATGAAAACAAAGTTTTGCATTGACAGAAGCCATGGATCATAAGAATAGCCCACTTTAGAAATATTGCCAAAATGTGAATGGTATATTTTAACTACTTTAAAAATTATTTGACAACATATACATTACTATATATAATGAATTTGAGTCATCTTTGCCCTATTACCCTCCATTATCCCCGTCTCTTCTGACCTAAGCCCTTTCTCCCCAGAAGTCCCCTTTCCACTGTCATATCTTTTGTTCTGTATGTGACCCACTGAACTTGATTCTGCTCTGTACATAAGCAAGGCCAGAAAGTCATTAACTCATCAGTGACTATACCACTGAAGAAAATGACAACCCCTTTCTTAGTGATATTATTCTTAGTTAACTCTCAGGGAAGTCCTTCAGAGAATAATTTGTGAATCTGTCTTCCGTCCATGCTGTACTGCTGACAGGCCAAGTTTGGTGCCAATTTTATGCAGGAATATATAGGTGCACTGAATTCTTGAGTGCAATTGTCATGTCATGTCCAGATGTCCCCTTTGCTGCATAATTCTCCATCCTCTGTCTTTTCCATGATGTTTCCTGAGCCTCCGAAAAGGTAAAGAGCTGTTGTAGTTAGGCTGAATTGGGTGCTGTCATTCCTTCTCAATGCTTTACCTTTAAATGTCTTTAAACCATTTGTTCTTTGCTTTCTTTATGTTTTGTTTATCCAAAAAGAACTGAAAGAAAACATGTTTGATAGCTTTATTCTGACCAACATACTAAGTATTTAGTATGTAATAGAACTTGAAGCCCATTAATGGTGAAAATGAGAATGTCATTATTTTTCTATAAGAATTACCCATTAGTTGTGTTATTTTGAACATTATCTTTATTTGAATATTTTTCAAATATGAATGATTTCAATGAGAAATCCTTTCAGTGGAAGAATCCTTCTGGAGATGCTAGATTGCATTTACTGTTCTATTCCCAAGCACATTGGTACCACCTCTCCACAAGTGTTACAAATAACCACCAGAGATCAGCATGCAGGTTAGGTACCCCATCAAGTTTAAAAGTTCAGGTAAATCCTACTCTGTGTCACAGAAGATACTTGAGTTCATTCAGCTTTATTTCTCAAGAGGGCATAGTGGGGCAGAGACTACATTGGCTTTCACCCTATAAGATGTGTGGATTTCTGTCCTTAATTACTTTTGTTTAGAGGGGATAAAAAATTTCCCTTCAACAGGAACAGGATACTGCTTTCCTCTCTGTTCTACATAAAGTTTATATTTTGTTTTATTTTCTCCTTGTATCACTGTGTTATAGTCACTCTATCTCATGCCTATATGGCTCAATCATCATTGCTCTGTGGGGAGGTTTTTAGTTATATGCTGTGTTTCTGTTTGTTTGTATTAAGAGGCAATATCTCACTATGTAGTTCAGGCTGGCATTGAATTTGTGGTAATCTTCCTGCCTCTGCCTCTCAACTGTAGGGATTACATATTGTATATAACCACACCATTATAGAACTTATTGTTAAATATAAATTGTAAAGGGGCCAGGCATGCCAGAATGCCCCTTTAATCCCAGCACTCGAACTCTGTGAGTTCAAAGTCAGCTTGGTCAACAGAGCAAGTTCCAGTGTTTCAGAACAGTTAGACCTACATAGAGAGGTCCTGTCTAAAAAAATATACACATAACCCCCCCCACACACACACACGAATAGACCTAGTTGGCTACGCTGGACTCTGCCTATTTTCTGTAGATGAGATTTATCTTTCAGAAGAGGAGCTGTAATATTTATAGTTATAGCCATGGTATTATCAAAATCCATGAAAACCATAAGGTAATTCCTAGACAGTGATTTCTCATACCTGTACCTGCCACATGCATGTTCTATCAACTTTAAGAAGTACTGACCAGATCTGAACATGATAATTACACTTAAGATATTCTCCTCTGTTAGGTTTTTTTTTTTAAAGTTACAAGTTCATTTCAAGATTTCACATGTGACCCTGTCGATCTCAAAATCTACATCTTTATTACTGTTGCATTTATAGTCTCAAATTTCTCATTATAAAAGGCATATTTTTTTGTGTGTGTCTGTGTGAATGTGTGTGGATATACATGACCTTTCATAAGCACAGAGAAGAGAAGAGTAGTTGAGTGACCTGCTTTATCACTTTCCACTCGTTCTTCTGAGGCAGTGTCCTTCCCTGAACTTCATGATTCCCAGAAACTACTCTCATCCTGCTCATGAGAGTATTTCTCAATTTTATAAATGAAGATGCTCTTAGTATTAAAATTAGATTATCATTTTTGGGTTGAAAGAGAAGCCTCTAACAGTTTCACAAGTCCGATTCCCCATGCCCCTTGTTTTCAGCAAGCCTATGTGCTATCCTCAAATTTAAAACAGAATAAAAACATATACAAGTTTCAACAATCTCATCTCTCTTTTGTGTGCATAATAGTTTGAATTATAAATATAACACTATTGGAAATGAGATCATGGTGAAATTAATCAGCAAGGAGAGCAAAGGAGACATTTCTGCATTTAGAAATAAAAGTTACCACAAAGTGACTGAGCTCTGTCTCTGTTCATATTAATAATTTGTTTTGAGAATTATTCCTATGAGGATGCAGGATTCAGGATGAAATCAAGTAGCTACAATCACAGGAGACTAGCCAAAATCGCTAAGTCTGTGGGAATATTGATGATGCTGTTGTGTGTAAATGATTGAGAGAGAAAGAGAGACAGAGTCAGAGAGAGAGAGTGAGAAAGAGAGAGGGAGAGGGAGAGGGAGATAGAAAGAGGAGAAATACAGAGCAGTCAACAAGTAATGAGTATATCTTCTTAAAAGGCTTCATAACATACAATTATTTTCAGGAAAAAGCTTTTATATTCAATCTTATTTATTTAAATATAAGGATTATTAAAGGCATATCTATGTGGCTTACTCTATGTAAATATGATCCCCGTGTCTCCCTAACATAACACATCTTAGAATCAAAGCACAGCTTTCTAACTTTCTATACTATTGAGTTACATTGAGCATCATGCTTCTTTGAATTCATCCCTTTCACTTTTAAATGCATTGCTTTCAACTAGCAAATAAGAATAATAATACTTTTTGCGAAATTAGTCATTAGTTAAATTATCATCAACATTACCTTATTTGCAAGTGTAAAGTTACAAATTTTGTCAGTATTAGTATTTTATTTTTTCTAAATATTTTGGTTGAAATGAATCCAGGTGTGGTGGTGTATGCCTTTTTAGTCTTGGCACTTTGGAGGAAGAAGCAGATGCCAAGAAGTACTATGTAACTTCAAAGCCAGCCTGGTCCATAGGGAATTTCAGGATATTCAGGGCAGAATTTGTGTCAAAAACAAAAAAAAAAAAGGCGAATCTCATATTTTAGAAATTCTTTTAAAAAAGTAAACATCGGATCTTGTTTCAGAAACTAAATAAAACAAGTCTATATATTCCACTTGCCTGTTTATCCTGACAAGAAATACCTAAATACATAAATATGTAGATACGGTAATAATCCCTTACTATTTACGTTTGTCATAGGGGGAAATAGTGAGGGCCAGGAGGGAGGGTTAGGAAGAGAGGTGGAAATAACCTTTTGTTTTTTACATGCATCACAAATATGTGCTTGAAATTTGAAGCCACTTAATCTTTTTTTATCTTTACGTATAAAGCAAATGCCAATAGTGTATTAGTATTTACCTTACATTTGACCATATTTGCTTGTATTAGAGCATTTTTCTCTACTTTTTTCTATCATGATCACATACATCCACATTACTTGCTTATTCTTAACAGTAACTAGCTTTTTCATTTGGGAGGCCAAACTAATTGATTCTCTGAGTGTTTTTGCACTGAAAAATAACTGCTCCTGGATGAGTTTCTTACAGTCCTTCTTGCCTGGAGACTGTCACACTGGAGGACTGTCTCCTACCAATGCTCTATCTGTTTGGGATCTCTTGGGAGTCTCTGCTCAGAGTTCTGTGCACCAACGAGCCCATGCTTTAGTCATTTCTCCACAAAAACTGGAGCACAGGATCATTGAACTCTCACAATAACGCTTCTTTGGATATTTAAAATTATGCTTCAGATTGAAAATTTGCCCTAATTACCAAACCTATTTCTCATATGCAAATGATATAAGACTCCTTAAATTTAAGTCATATTTAAATTTCAATGACTTCATATGTTTCTGCAGAGGTATAAATATCCTTCATAAGGTTATTCCTAAATACAGTCTTATTTCCGATTATTTCATCATATCATTAAAAAAAACCCATTATTTTTCTACTTTTAACTACAGATATGTAAACGTGAAAACTGATGTGACTTTTACACTCGATCATGTAGGCAGAAATGGCTCCCAAGCTTTTCATGTTGCTTTCAATAATTTGTTTTAGATTGATTTATTTTTTGACTGATCGACAATTAAGCATGCATGACAAGAGTTAAAATAAGAGATGGCTGTTTACGGTCACAAGCACAATACCAGGAGCAAAGAGTTAATGCAGACACACTGTTATCTGTTATGCAGAAATACTGTGTTATGTATTATTTCACGTAATATGTATTGCAAGTTATTTATTTTCTTTCTGAATGCATATTATAATATTGGGATACTTGATGTCCTACCATATGTCAATCCATATGCTACTTGGATTAATGAGTAGCACTATTTGGTTTTGCTTGATTCCACTCAAGCCAGCCTCACCTGCAGCTTCTCTCTCCATTCATTGCTGACTGTAGTTCCCACTGCAACAGGGAAATAGCCTTGTTGAGCAGATGCTTGTATGTCTGTCATTTTTACATCTCCAAAGGAAGTTCATCAGCCCCAGAATACCAGACACTAAGCTACTAGGGAGTACAGATGGGGTGTCCTATAGGATGGACACACCTTAACTAAAGATTCCACTCTTTCTTCTTTCACAGGCAGCTGGGGACCACAGAACACCTGAGTGGGAGCAAATGCTATGGGCTATTTATCAACCACATATAGCAGAACACTTCCCTTTTATTTCTGAAATCTGACAGAAGGAAACCCCACTTTTCCATGTCGGCCAGTACTCTCCACGGAGAACTTTCAGTGAAGTCTTTCTGTGGTGTTAAGTATTCCCCAATACATCAGTTAGCCAAAAGTTTCCTTCTAGAACTTTCAATTTTAAACCTTACAGAAACTAAATGAAAGTACAAATCAAATTTCATTGACTAATCAATTTTTTTTAAACTTACATTCTGGCTCAATTTCAGTTTTACTTATTTTTGTTCTTCTCCTTTCAGTGGGTAAAATCACTTCTGGTGCAAGCTTGGCTGCCTGTGCCAGTGCCCCATAACCCATGTAAAAAGCTGGATGTGCTACTGAGCATCTATAATCTCTATGGGGAGGTAAGAGGCTGAAAAGGAGAATTACCTGAAATTAGAAGGCCAGCTAGTCTATAATTTGTATCATAGGACATGTAAGAGAAATCCTATTTTCCAAAAATTATGCTCTGATCTCTACATAGCTACTGTGGCATGTATACATTTACACACACACACACACACACACACACACACACACACACACACACACACACACACACACATATATATCATGTGTCCTTTCATTTATTCACTATGACTATTTGTTGTTTTATTTTGTTCTCTTATTTTCCTTTAAATACTAAGGTGCTTTTTTTGAGACAGGGTTTCTCTGCTGTAATTCTGGCTGTCCTGGAACTCACACTGTAGACCAGGCTGGCCTCAAACTCACAGAGATCCACCTGTCTCTGCTCCCTGAGTACAGGGATTAAAGGCATGTGCTACCAGAGCCACACATAAAATGCTTATTTTTAAAATCTTTTTCCAAATAAGTTTACCCAAATTTCAAACAATTCAAGAATTTTAGGATGATATCCCCACTATCTCTCTTGTGAACTCTATTGGGCCATGATTCACGGTTTGTTGTTTGTTTTTCTCAATCTATTATACTTAAATACATATTAATATGAGAAGCTTTAGATTTTTATTTGTGTGTATATATATAAGTTGGTATATGCACATGTGTGCATAATGTGCACATATGATATATATGTCTGTAGGACATATATAGGACATAATGGAATTACCTCACAGTCCTTGAAACCCAGCAGATAGGCAGCAACATTTGCCAAATCAAGAAAGGAGACCTAATCCATATACAAACCACAGTTTTCATCTTCTGTAGTTCTGATTCTGGCTAGCTGTTCTTGCTAACTGAAGTGTGTTAAGCCAGTGTGTGTTTTTGTGCTTAAAAGCTCACCCTGAGAAAGGCTCAGGGCTGTACTGGGTTCCTAAACACCAGCCAGCTAATATAGATTTTTATCGTTGCTTAAACTTGTATCTGAGTAGTCTTCTTTGCATGATAACTCACAACACTATCCTATTTTCTCTGTGCCTTCATTCCCAGGGAGATATGATCCCTTTTCTGTCCTCTGAGGATACTACACACAGAGATGTATGTAAACAAAGTATCCATACACCTGAGAAAATTTTAGATTTCAAAATGACAACCAAGATAATATACCTTTCTGTGAACTAAATTATATTGTGAGCACTGTAAAGATGGAAACAGAGACAGGAATAGAAATTGGGGTCAGAGATTCAAGGACATGGTAACACTAGAGATGCATAATCAAGACAAAACAAATAGGAACTAGATCATGAAGTCTCAATGGATAGTAAAGCAGCAAACTGTATTCTGGGAATGAAGTTACAGATGGTTGTGAGCTGGCATGTATGTAAGTGTAGATGTATGCATTGGTTTTAGTGATTATTGCCATGGATTTGTGGCAAAAGGCAGTTTATTCTTTGCTAATTCAGTACCTGGTCTTAGAGGATTTCAGATCCTGTGCAATCTAATCTTAAACTAGACCTAGAAGGTTTCAGCCTCCATACAATCCAATCTTCAAAATGAAAGCCTAAACCTAGAAGGCTTTTGCCTCTGTATAATCTAATCTTCAAGATGCAAACCTAAACCCAGAATGTTTCAGCCTTTGAGACTTATTATTGACTGGGTTTACTCTAATTTTGCTATCCTCTGAATTACCTCTTTGTACTCTGAGTTGTATCTTAAACCATCTGCTTCTATCTGCTTATTCTGCTCCTCTTCAATACTCCTTTTGTCTGTGAATTGACTCTTTTCTCTCCAACTTTTTTACTCTTTCTGACCTGACTGTGAGCAGAGAGCCTCCTTTTATATCTTGAGAGTTGGGCATGTCCTCACTCTGACTCAATCTCAGGCTTCACTCTGATTCAATCTCAGAGTTTGGGAATAAAGGTATCATTGTATTCAGAGCATTTCATCTGGATCACACAGGCCTCTGAATATGATCCCTTCATACAGGCTTTTGGATGTGATCCCTTCCAAGCTATCACACAGGCCTGTTGTGGAAGCTTATTTTTAGTTGTGTATAAAATGTTTTATGTACTGTTTGTGAGGGGCTAGCCTAGGTCTTGGCATTATGTATTGATTGCAGGTGTTGGATTTCTGTGGGGGGGGGGATGTTTGATTGCTTATGGTCTGCACCTGAGGAGTTATGAATCAATAAAACACCTGAGCTCAGATGTTCAGGGTTCCACTCTTGATTGACTATGGTGCTGGCCAGGATGGTGGTTCCCTCTGCTGAGATCTGGCAGGGTTTACAGTTTTGAAATATACTCCTTATCTTCCTTGCTGAGATGTCACAGCTACTTTCACCTACCCAGGTGTAAGTTGATCCTTTCAATGTGATCCTTTGCTAGAGCAGCCATGCTGCTTGATTAAAAGATTAAATGTTCTTCAACTTATTTAGATGTTAGGAATCAAACCTAGGTGATCTTGAATAACAGCCAGTACTCATAACCTCCAAGCCATTTCTCCAGTCCAAAATTTGTCATTGTGGGGAGCCCCCTGACCTTGAGCTCAAATTCTGCTGTGTGCCTTCGGCTAAATGCTTATATCTCATTTGGGACAGCTGTTGAGCAAGGCTAAATTGTAAAAAAGACAATCCCAGAGACAGCTCGTTTCAGGGAAGTCAAAGATTACTTAAAGAGACCTTCTTTCTTAGTCTCACAAGGCAGGATGACTGTTTTGTGGTTAATTAACCTTGATTGATTATAACCACATGACTGTACCTATGCTTTCTACCTTGTGATCATTTGCCTCATGCTTGTATGCACACCTGGTTTGCCCCTTGTGAACATTGCCTTGGAAACTGCGCATATATCTCTGGTGAGAAAAGGTATAAGAAACTGAGAATAAACCATCTGGGCAGTTTGGCCCCTGTGAACTCCAGATACAATGTGCGTGTTCGTTCCGGTTTTCAGCCTAACTCCCTATCCAGCACCGACCGATCTGGTAAGCTGGTCTTATCACTTGATTGCATTGCTAATTTTATTTTAGGTCCTTTTTGTATCTTAGTAAACTGAAGAGCTGAAGTGAGAGGATGTGTGATTGCCCATATTCCTAAAGAATATTGAACCAGAATTAAATTCAGGTAGTGTCTCTTCATAATGTCTGCCTTCATTTTCGTATCTGTCATATTTGAACAAATATAGAGACGTGCTGGTATATAGAGGAATAAATAAAGCAAGTATATAGGAAAGATAAATTTCATTTGGCAATATCTCCAGCATGGTAAGCAAGTCTGGACACATTATCTCTTTAACCAAAACTTTCTCCTCTTTATTTTTCTGAATTATTAATTGTAAGCACCATCATCTTAGTTGACTATATCAAAAAATTATGATATATTTTTATTCTCTGCTTCTTAGTTTATTCTATCAGTAGTTCTTAATTTATGTGAATCTTATGCTTAAATTATTTTATGGACTCCCATAGTAGGTTTACAAATGGCCTGTTAGTTCCACTAGCACTTAGGTAATCTTTCACAACTGTGTTAGAAAAATACCACCAACACATACCAATATTGATCCTTTTCTTACCATAAGCCAATGACCATGTCAACACTGCAAGCTGTATTAACCGTCATTATTATGTCACACATATTCACATGTTTGACACTATTATTTTCCCATGTCATATTGTCAATTAATATTTGTCAAATGTTCGAGAACCCAAATTTATATTTGTCTACAAAGATCTAGCTTACATCATTGCCAGTGGGCTTTCCTGTTCCCAGTAAATCATCTTATTTACACAAGTATGCTTCATTGTTTCAATGTATTTACCTGTTATGAAGCAACATATAGTAAATTATTCACTAACTAAGTTTATTACAAAATGCAGAACTGCATGCTAAAAGTGAAAGGAAAATGAAGGAGGTATTGAATAGAAGGGGAAGACCATATAGGATACATCGAAGAGGAACGTGAGAAAAGAGGAGATACACACAGTCGAGGACAGAATATATGTGCAAGAATGAGAAGAGAAACCCACCTCTGATGATCAGCTTGAACAGATGTCTTAGAGTTGCTGCATCATAAGAGATGACTTTTAATGCCATGGACATGTTCTAGATGTCTTCAGAGGCTTCACTCAGAAGAGGTGGTTATGTTCTTATGAGCATCTTCAGGCAGAAATATTTCTTCTGCTAATTCAAGTGGCTTTATGAAAAGTCAGTTGAAGGTCCAAATTACACAAAAATAAAGCCCAACATTTGGCAGTAAATTGAAATGAAGAGCACAATCAAATCTCAGCTGTTGGAAAATTATTCACTTGAACACAAGGGATGTTGTCAACATGTAATATTTTATAGGTACTTTACAAAGAGCTCAAGATTGGAGAGAGGAGACAATCTATATCTCATTTGCATACTGATTATTTAGAAGATAAATTTACTCATTGATATAGCAAAACCAATCTTATATTTCACTGAAAGTTTTACCCTAATATGAAATATTATACAGTACTTATTGGTGGCCTGGAGAGTCTGCAAATGTATAGTCAGGGTTCACATCCACAATCTGTATTTCAAGTTATTTATATACCATGATATTACGTATGTGACAGTTGCTTGTTTAGATTTAAAGTAGTTTTATTGTAATCCCAACTTCTCACACCTATAGAATTGGGTCTAAATGTTATTGGACTCAAACAATAGAGTCAATTCTGATGGCATAAAAGACCTCTTATTCACAGAATATGCTTCTGAAATTGCTAATTTTATTAAAGAGCTTTGCTACTTCCTTACATTCTATTCCAGCATTGGAATATTTATATAAATATCTTACCTTTGATTGGGGAGATTTTAGTTTAATTTAAGTGGTGCACACTAATAATAGTTATTAATCTTTAGTGCAGGTATTTTTGTTTTTAAATATTTAAAAAGATTTACTTATTTTATTTTACCTACAAGAATGTTTTGTCTACATATACGCCATATCGGGGTGCCCAAGGAGAAGAGAGAAGGGCATTGAAGTCCCTGGAGTTACAGATAGTTTTGAGGCACCCTATGGGTGCTGGGAATACAACCTGGTTCTGCTGCAAGAATATCATGCTCTTAACTACTCAACAATCCCTCCAGCCCCATTGTGAAAGTATTTTGACTGAAGTGAAACTTATGTTACAACTGCAACAACTCAATCAGAAAAAGAGGTATTTAAATTCCCAGATTCAGGATGTGACCCATTTCATTTGGAGAATACTGATTCCATTTCGGCCATTAACTTCTTTTAGTAGTCATGTGGGATGGTTTTAAAGCAGAGTACATCTATTCTATTAGAGCCCAGGTAGAAAAAAAGTTTATCAAAAATTAAGAGTTTGAAAATAGCCTGGATCAACGATTGACTTAATCATTTTTCAGTGTTTGATTTTCTATTTACCATGAGAGTCCCATTAAATTTTATCTTTTATTATATGTTATTATCTCAAATCCTCAATGGAAATATGTGGTAGGCAATAATTGTATGTATTACAAATGCTTTTGTAATAAAAACAAACTCCTTTGATGACTGAAATTATAGAACATAAATAACAAAGGCAAATGATTGGAAAGATCTAACTGTTTCTATTTGTACATTTATTTTGAGAGTCAGAAAACGACAGCTAAATAATGGTTGATATTTATTTAAATCCAGAGAACATAGTTATGATCAAGAAATAATTAGTTATAGGAATTCTAATCAAGGAATATTTTAAATCATAGAATAATGTAGGGCATAGGAATATAGTTCAGTGGTTAAGAGCAGTTGCTGCTTTGGCAGAGGACCTGGATTTGTTTCCTATCACCCATATGGTGGCTTTCAATCTCCTGTATCTCCAGTTCCACAGATTATGAAGCTCTTTTATGGAATCTGTGTTCTGTATGAACATGGTCCACAGAACACAAACACGCATGCACACACACACACACACACACACACACACACACACACATTTATATACATTAAAGCTAGTTAGAATATATTAAACTGAAGAAATTGCAAACCATAGCTTAAGGAAATCTATACACTAATCTGGTTTTCGTTGAGTTAGGGCTAGAGGGCAAAATACAGAAAGGTTGTTTGAAGCTGCATTCCAAATAGTTTTGACTTTCATACATGGGAAAATGGTATCTTACTCTTGATACTATTTTAGCAATTAAGATTGTGCATAGTAAAATTGAAGTGCCTGAATATTTCACAGAGAATCCCAAGTAGATATGGGCATACACACACACACACACACACACACACACACACACACTTATTCATAGACACACTTTATGATTCTATCTTGCATTAGTCACAAATTCTGCTGATAGTTTTATAAAGGTCTTTTCATCATATATGTTCAAGCAAGTACATTAAACATACGTATAATAATGGTAAATGATAACATTAAGTTGTATGTCTTGATAATAGGGAGTTTACTAATTTGCCTTACATAGAGAGTCCATGTTGACTAAAAGAAAGATAAAGACACGTGCCTAGAGGCCACATATCTTAGGAATCTTAATTTTAAGCATATAATCAATCATATCTGTTGATAGTTATCCTGGTGCCCACCTGGCATGGAACAGAACTCTTAAAATAGCAATGGGTCACAAATCTGTTCTAATCACATTCAGGTCTTCCTTTTCTATGATTCTTGGATGGCAGGAATAGCTGTAAGACAAGGATACTGACTCCTTATTTGTCAGTTAAACATTTGCTTACAATAGGGTATATAGTGGGGTCTATCTTTGTGACTATTTACATAAAGAAATGCAACAGCAAGTACAAGAAATTCATCAGCTATTGGCCATGTTTTCATTTTTAAACTAATAAAGAAGCTTGGGTTGTACATGTATTTATGGCAAAACAGAATTCTTAGATTATTATTTGTTTTCATATTTTCAAATCCTCATAATTCTGTGATTTAAGAAAGATGAAATTGTTGTGTTCATTTTACAGAGTGAGTCTTGAATACACAGTGTAGTTAAGAGACTCACACACACCTGGCAAACTATGAACATGTGGTTTGTTAAATTTCTGAACACTATTTTGAAATGCTTTTTTTTTCCTTTTCTATTATAGCTTCCTCAAGATTATAAAGTAATTCATGAAAAATTCCATTTCCTTATAGTGAAAATAACAACCAAGCCAAAGTAATGGAACAGCAATAAACACCGACACTTATATATTGCTACAGATTTCCCCAAGCACTTCAACGAACATTAAGGACAATAACATTGCTAAATTGTGGGTAGCATAGATTTGTTACTATAAGCTCACCCAATTCTCAGCTTTGACAGGAAAATTAACCTTGAAACTAGCCAGTGATGAAAGCTCTGCCCTTCTGTGATAAAGTGTTGGGCTGACAATGTTGCATTGTATATACACATTGATAGTTAGGAATATACTATGAACGGTGTGAAATCAGAGGTAGGAAAGAGTCCACACTCTGTGGTATGAAGAAAATGTCCTTACAAAACAATAGCTTTTGTTCTACTATTGTATGTAATTTTCTCTGGAAATTTTAGGTGATAGAAAATGATAAATTTTATGTGTGATATATGAATAACAGGCTAATCATGAAATGAGGTTAGCCATGAGTTTATTATTAGCAGAAACTGCCACAAATACTAACATTAAATAATACATTAGAGTAATTTAATAAAAGATCAATAATCTTAATGATAATGTTCACAATATTGCACTAATACTATTATTCTAACTCCTGGTATAATGATCTTAAATTATTTATTAAGGGCTTACTTAGGTATTTTGTTAATCATTTCCACTTAAACTGTATTACTTCATTGTCGAGACAATTCAATGATTTTTCATGTAAACAACTTTAAAAATTAAATATTTTTAGTGGAGTTAAATAACTTACTTGAAGTAAGCAGGAAAAAATGCCAAAGACATGAGAAAAATCAGGTTCATTTACCTGTGGCTGGAGAGTATTCTCAAAGACATAATTGTGGGAATGCAAGATGGCCTTTCTGTGTGCTCATAACCCTCTGAGTTGGCTTTCCATGAGGTCTTTAATTTCAGTCTTAAATGGAATAATAGGTAGGATGCCTGCTCACTCTTAACAGTAGAACATGGCTTTATACTTGACCAGTTTTTCAAATATGGCTACCTTGGAAGAATCATTACTATTAGACAATCTTAACTTCATGTTTGTTATTATGACAATAAAAACTTTACATTCTTAGCACTCTTGTGCTTAATTTACCCCAATCTCCCAGCCATTGGAAACCCTGAGAATGTTTTCACATCATATGTATTTGACTGCCATTTAATAATAAGATAATAAAATTTTCAGTTCCACTGCACTTTATTCATGAGTTTAATTTCTAGAGGAGCTAAAACATTTACTCAAAATGGCAGAAAGGTAAAAAAGATCAGATGCATTTGTCTCAGGAAGTTTGGTCCGTATAACCAGTACACAGTAATCTCAAATTCCTGAACTTACAGAAATCTAACTGCTGGCTTTTGACAACTTGTCAAAGCTTTTATGTAATTGCAATATTTTTACAACATAAAGATGTGTGATACAGGGAGAATATAACAACAATAACCAAGTTGTCAGAAAATGTAGAAGTAAAAAGGCAAGCAAAATAATCTATGTTTTATTTTAACAAGAAGATACACAATAAAGAATCACTGAGCCAAATTTGTTGCATGGATAAGAGAGAGTCAACAGAACATAGAGTAATGGGAAGATCCATCATCAGGAGTTCAGTCTTGCTATCAACTGATATCCCAGGTAAAGTCAAAGTGTAAGTGGAACAGTGTTAACTTTGAAACTTTGGCATGACATACACAGAAGGCAAAAGGGGATACAATCATATATTCAGAGGAATGGAAATCTGAGCATCTATCAGATATAAAGCTGGAACCATCCTAAGTGAAAGACGCACCAAGAAAATTCCAGTTGTGAAATCTCCATTATGTTGAGTACTGAATTGTGTATGTGTGTGTGTGTGTGTGTGTGTGTGTGTGTGTGTGTGTGTTCATGTGGAGGAAAGGATATGTGAGTTCTGGGATTAAACTCGGGTTGTCAGGTTGATTTCAAACACCTTTACCTACTAATCCTTCTCACTGACCATAGTTATAATATTTATACCTAAAGTGATTGAGGGAATTCCTGGAAATACAGAGACTGGTCTTCCATTGTCCTGGATGTAGGTGTGGTTCAGCCTATGAATGGATTCTTGCAACAATTCAATATATAGATTGAAGTTAAATTGGGTACAAGTACCTGCAGCCATAGCTCATTGTATTTTTCATAAAGCAAATTTAAATGCAATCCAGATTACAGATTTTTTATGGATATGACAGGCAATGAAGAAAGGAGATGTATCATACAGACAAATGAAATTACTTAGACATAAATTATATTTTATGTGTATATAAAACAGTATTCTCCCATCATTTAAGTTAATTTGAGAAACAATAGCTGTGATAAAAATGATATCCACCTCACTGAGTTTTATGGAAACTATAGTGCATGTAAAAGCATGCCATAAATTATAGCATAAGTTGTTTTTGTTGTACCAGATAATTTATCTTTTTTTGATAACTATCAGGTCATTTGATAACGGGCATTTTTATTATATCTTTTTCTCTGATGAAAATGAATATTTACATTGCACTACAATCTTGCATCTACTATTGGTTGATAAAAGCAATAGACTTTGTGTGTGTTGGGGGGATTATGTGTGCAAGCCACAGGTCAATTTTAGGTATCTTCCTCAACTGCTCTCTACATTGTTTATTGTTGGTAAGGCCTGGACTCAGAACTCACATTTTTGGTCTAGACTGTCTGTATAGTAATCCACAGGCATCCCCCTGTCTCTGCCTCCCAGTGCTGGGTTAGACGCACATTGCTCTGTACCTGGATGTTACTTGAGTATTTTCCTTTATCTGCATTATATGAAGATGACAGCATATTGTCATAAATGAACCATAACAAAGAAAGGCAGTGAGTTAACTAAAAGCACACCAGAGCTGTCCTTCCCAAATCTTACTGCACTATTAACATAAGGAAGGATGGTTTATCAAAGTAAGGAAAATCCTCATGAGAAAGACTACCTGGAAATGATGCTGGCTCAGCCTCATGTCTGTAATCCATCTCTTGGGAGCCAGAGACAGGAAAACAGGAGGATTCTCATGAGTTTCAGACCACCTTGGGATGCAAAATGAGTTCTAAGCTAGCCTGTGTGGTGCTACAGAGGATGATGGTGGTATAAATTTTTGTTGTTGTTGTTTTTTAGAACAAAACCAATTTCTTGCTGCCAGAAACAAATGACTGTTTAATTATTTTTAACTTATTTATTTATTTATTTATTTATTATTTATTTATCATCTTCTCTTGTTTAATACATCCCAACACTTCTCCCCTCCCTTCACTCCTCCTAGTTTCCCTCTTTCCCAGCTTCCCTTCATGACTGTTTAATTATGAAACTTGGTTTTTAATTACAGTATGTAAAGGGAATCAGTTTTGCTTTTAAAATGTGTTAGGGAAATTTTTGTACAAAATTAATATCATTTAGTTTGTTTCTCTGCTTCTATGCAACAGAAAAATCTTCCTTTTCCCCAAGAGATATTATATTAAAGATCTGTCAGAAAAAAGTATATTGCTTTCATAAAAACCTGAGTAACACTAAAATTTACTAATATAAGGTGAGTTTCTCATTTCTTTTAATAATATCTCAAGTCCTGTGAATAAGTGGTTTCATCTAAAGAGTTTTCTTAAGCTTACATAGCATGAATGCCACTCTTACTGGAATTATTTATGGATCAGCTAGTCTTCAGCAAACCACAGACATTCTTGGCTAAATGTTTACTTGGGATGGTTCTAAGGACATGGAGGACAGCAGTTAGCTACAGAGAAGAGATTCATTAAACATCTTAATTCTTTTTTTAATGATTTGTTTCATAAAATGTATGGGTGCTTTGCCTGAATGAATGTGCACCTCTTGTATGCCTGGAAACTGCAGATGCCAGGAGAGGGCATCAGAATCCTTTGGAACTAGATTTCGAGATGATTGTGAGCTGCCATTTGGTTGCTGGAAATCAAACCCAAGCCCTCTTGATGAGAGACCAGTGTTCTTACCCTCTGAGCCATCTCTCCAGCCCAATTTATTTTCTTCTTTTTTCCTCTATCTTTGCCTCAACCATTTTTTTTTCTTTTCCTGGAAATAGGTTTTTCCCACATACTAGGTTATCTTATACCTGGATTACGGTTTCCCCTCCTCCCAGTCCTCCCAGTTCCTCCCCACATCCCCCTCCTATCATGATCCACCGTCTTTCCACCTCTCATTTGAAAACAAACAGGCTTCTAAGGAATCATAAGAAAATAAAATAAGTAAAATAGAATAAATAACAAAACAGACATTTGAACAGGACAAAACATAATAAGACAATAAAGTTGGGGGAAGCCTAAGAAAAGGCAGAACAACTTATATAGATGCAGAGACACACTCATTCCCACACTCAGGTAATAAAAAAACAAAACCAGAAGCTATGTCATATACAAAGTGGACTCGCAAAGTAAAGACAGAGAAAATCAATGGATAAATAAATAAATAAAAGATAAAATTTTAAAACATTTCTGACATGACATTATGAGGCAAGGAACCTCTAAAGATGCCACTCAGTTCACGTTTTGTTGACCGTCTACAACTGGACATGCAGCCTACACTAAAGAGTATTTTGTTTCCTTAGTGAGACTATCTTGGAGAAAACTAAATTTTCATTGCAAGTGGTTACCAACTGAAAATAACTTCTGGGTTAGGGATATCCGGCCCAATTTAATTTTGGGTTGAAAAGTAAAGTTTGAAACATTTAAAAATGGCTTTAAAATATTGTTTTCAGTATCCTCTTGTCTTATATTTATATATGAGCAATGCTGTGTGATCAGACACAGTGCACAGAGAGCAGGGCATTTAGAAGAGCCGATATACTATAAGTCAGCGGCCACATTTTCATTTGCCTTTAATCTTTCAGTGTAAAATCACATGTAAAATCAAAAAACAATTCCATCTCACATTTCATTTACTGTGAGGGCCATGTATGTACCATAGCTTTTATTTAGAGCTTTGAGACGTATGAGAGTCTGTTTTCTTCCACCACATGGGTTCCAGGGATTTAACTCATGTCATCTGAATTATATTCCTTTTCAAGAAAAATTTCATTCTCCCATGATTCCTTTCATCCTTCTTCATCATCCAACAAAATCAACCTTAAGAAATTTGAGTGAAGTTCAGGGTCATTTGGTATGAAGACAATAAAGGAGATAAAGGTATAGAGGAAGAATCTTGTGTACTTTGCTAATAAACCCTAGGTATAATGGGTTAATCACACAAATCATCATCAGGTCTGAATGCATCATCTAAACAAAATGGAAGTTAGTTCTATCATATGTATATGGGGATAATGACACAGCTGTGAGAGAAAAAGAATTGTCCTTTGAATAAGTCAACAGTTGGACTTAAAAGTGTAGCTTTAGGTTTGAGGTAGATTGTTGATTTGTCAATTCTCACCTGATGTAAAATTGTGCACAATAACTGTTTCATGGAGAATCCATGTCCTATAAATAATAAGGTTATGATAAAATTATTATTTTAAAAATATTATCATGAAATTTCATCAAAGACAATGAAAATGTCTAATACCATACAAAACTAGATTGAAAAACTAACATTTGGTAAAAAAAGTCACAACTGTGTTGGATAATATAAGAATGTAACTTTGTGTGTGTGTGTATGTGTGTGTGTGTTTGTGTGTGTGTTTGCTCATGTGTGTGAGTCATGAAGAGATATCATAACATGCATTTGGATCTGAGAGATCAACTTCAGATGTTGGTCCTTGCCTTTTATCTTGGTTAAAACAGGGTATCTTGTTCATTACTATACATTCTGGGCTGCATATTACCATGAATTCTGGGGATTCTTTTGTCTTCACCTTCCATCTTTCCACAAGAAATCTTGGGACTACAAACATGTGCTACTGTATATTTATACACATCTGGGCATCTGAACTCATGTCATCACTCTTGTGTGGCAAGCAGTTCACCCACTGAGTTATTTCCCCAGGCTCTAACTTGTAGCTCTGGATACAGAGTTAAAACAGGGTACCAAAATCACAAATCTAGTGAAACATAGTCTAGTGTTTTGGTGGATATGTGCACCTAGGTTGACACCCTTATTAGTTGTTTAAAGATCCCATAGCTGGTACGATCAGCATTCTGAAAAAATTCTCATTAAAATACATTAATAAAAGGAAGCCAAAGTTCACTCAAGGCATAGAAACCGTACCATAAGATAGTGAAGGGCATTGTCTTAGTTTATTTTCTATTGCTGTGATAAAATAACCATAACCTAAAACACCTTGGAGAAAAATGGGTTTGTTTCACCTCATGGCTTACAATTCATTATGAATGGAAGTCAGGGCAGGAACTTGAATCAAGAGCTTGGTGGCAGAGACTGAAGCAGATGCCACAGAGGAATGCTACTTGTGGGCCTGTAATCCGTGGCTTGCTCAACATGCTTTCTTACCCCACCCAGGATCACCTGTCCAGGGGTGGGAGTGACCATAGTGAGCCAGGTCCTCCCATATCAGTCATCAATAGGCCAGTCTGATGAAAACATTTTCTCAATTAAACATCCTCTTCCAGTATAACTCTAGCTTGTTTCTAGTTGACAAAAACTACTAAGCAGCAGAGACATAAGAAAGAGTTGAAACTGTGAGGGGTCATAATGAAAACTTGAAACATCTGCAGGTTGGACTCAGTGGTTTATATTGCAGTTCCCAAGGAGAGGAAGAAGCCCCTGGCATGTGGCTTGAGTCAGATTGGCACAAGGTGGCATCTTGATGCTGTTCTTGAAGTTAAACTGATGATCCAAACATGAATTGTTTCCCAAAGCATTAAGCTGTCGCTCCTGAAATTTATCTTAAGGAGAATATTCTGGCACAAATGCTAATTTATCAGTGTAACATTTGATCTTCCCAATGAAAAGCTTAGCTGTGCCAAAAAAATTAAATCCATTTCATATGGATCCCCTCCTCACTGGACACTAATAACTATGTCATATTGTCATAATTCCCAAATCTTGTTACATGTGTTTATTAAGTAGTAAAATATTTTCAGATCTAATTTCTTTTTATATATTTTTATCCACTATCCATGTGTTTTTAAATCAAGTATAGTCAATTTTAACTACATTCCACCAAAGATATGTTCACTTGAGATTATGTTGTTAATGACCTCATTCCATTTCACCGAGAATGACAAAGAATCAAGTACTACACCACCACGAGATTTTTAGTGCATTCATATTATCTATTATATAAAAACTTCAATGGACACATGAAGAGAGCAGATAGATTCTCAGAGTCCCAATACTGAGAAGCAAGCTAGACATAAGTCCCTATCCTAACCAAGAAACTATTGCCCAATGACACTATAAGAAAATAGATTTTCAAATGTGTTCCCAAAACATTCTTAAAGGAGACTCTCATGCCCAGCCAACACAAACTTAACTCAGTATTATGTTTGAAGATATTTTGTCTCATATTGCTTGCTTGGGTATTTCTTTTTAACCTTGCTTGTGTTTTGATTATCTATTAGAGTTTCAGATTTTGTAGTTTTATTGTTTAATTTTTTTGCATGTGTCTGCTGGTGTATGTGTTTCTTGCTTTTCTTTTATATTGTCTTTTCTCAGTCTGTCCTCTCTCTGCCTTTAAAATTCTGTTTAATTTCTTTATTTTCCTGTTTGTTTTTGAGTAAAGAGAGCAAGAAGGCTTAGATTTGGATGTGTGGGGAGGGGGCAGGATCTGAGAGTAAATGAGCGAGAAGAAACTGCAATCAGAATATATTATCAGTAAAAATAAATTAAAAGATACAGAAACAAAAGGGAGGATCCTTTCTGAATATTTTCTAAGAAATTATATATTGTAGTAAATCCAATATTTCTACTGTTCTTCAGTTTTGATGGGGAAAAGATGAAACTTATTTTATAAATCAGATTGACATCTAACAAAGCCATCAATTTTAATTCTACTCTGTACATGAGACTAAGGAAATCCTTCTTCTATACTAAGAGGAGAGAGCAAATTAAAACTGAAGACAAATGACTAAACTCAGAATGAAAATGTTTGCCACCATTCAGTGTACAGCTCTAGTATCTTCAAACCTGTGCCACCTATCCATCTCTGAAAGCAATCCTTCACATACCCTACAAAATCCCCCTCTTGATAAGTGAGTTCAGTCACAAAAGTTTAGTGTTGCAACATGTTTGAAAGTTTCAAATGCGTTGACACATTGAGAGTTTTGTTGATCCGTCATTTTCTGCATAGAGTGGCACCATGCTGACATTTGACAAGGCTGCCTTGCGTGAATAATGATCTCAGATACCCACATATGTGTGTGTTTCATAGTTTTCCCCTCCGAATGAAGGAAAGCTTTTCTTTAGTTCTGAGTCCAATGTGAAAAATCAAAGGGCTCTGAGGTATCAAGTTATAAAATTCAAACTTTTGCATGAAGCAACAGCTCCTAAACACAGAAACAATGAACCCCTTGGTCACGTACTTATAGTGCCATTGTGTTAGTGTATAGTTTGGATAATAGGATCAAGTGATTATATTTCATGTAGAAGGTGATTTTCCTTAAATATTTTTTTCATTGAATAGAGCAAGTGAGTAATGGGAATTATTAATATACCTTACACACATATATGAACATTTCAAATAATAAAAAAAGAACTGAAACTATTGGTGACTAGACATATTGGGTATTTTATATAACTTCTGTTTACAGCTTTTCATTCAGTCGAACTTTGGGTTGGGCATTTGACTCATTGGTTGATAGGGCTTGCCTAGAAACCCTTTGAATTTGGTCCTCAGCTCTGTAGGGCTGGGGAGAAAATAAAAACAAAAATAGAAAAAAAGGGAGATATGCTTTTTATAACCAGACAGAAATAGCACGGAATATAGAAGGATTAATTGAAATGGGATAAGAACAACAAACTTTAGAGAAAAGATGTTTATAAGAAATAACAGCATACATCTCCAAAAGAAGAAAGGGAGTTACCAAATAAGTATTGCATAGAAAACAACTAAACTCCAGCTAATGAAATGTGCCTTTTCCCGTTCTTTGATTACTTTTTATTTATTGAGCTTTTTTTTTTTTTTTACCACTTTAGGAATCTAATAAACAAAAGTTTCCATGAGCTATGAATTCCATGTAAGTTTACCCTAGGCTATCAATTAGAGACCAAGGTGGGTATTTGAAAGACTGAACTTCGTCAAATAAGATAATTTATATATGAGCAAAAACTAAATAAAGGTTTAGAATTTAGATAATCACATTGTTAAAAGCAGTAAATCCAGCAATTAAAAAAATCCACTTTCATAATGAAACATGTTATTTTTGCACAATCAACACACACCAAAACAAACTAACAAAACCTTTTTAAAATCCAAAGTAGATTTATTACAGTGTGGACTCTCATTAAGGATGGAGTAGTGAAAGTTGCCAGATATTTCTCACTAGTTCTCGAGGATACAGCAGAATTCCAAAGCTTCAAGGGATGCTAATATGAATTGTTCACTATGTTATCACCCACAACAAAGGCTTCGCCAATATTTGTCATAGTTGCAACTAGACATTATGTTTTCACAGTTCCCACCACTTAGAAAGTAATATATAATCATGAATGAAATATTCTGTCTTTATCTTTCTGTCTTTTAATTTTCTGCGAAGAGATATGCATAGAAGTTAAGACAAATAGATTTCTAGTTTACTTTATTGAAAGTATTACATTTCTTTGGCATTTTTCAAACTTTTAAATTACATCCTTTCTGCCAGCCATTCTAAATGTAGAGTGTTCCTTGGTTCAAAGATTGTTGCATGGAAGCAGGTTGGTGACTTGTTGAGAAGCACCACCTGAGTGAAGGAGGGGAGAGATGATAGGGGGATGGAGTAGCATCCCAAAGAACATTCAATATATATATATATACATGTAAGAAACTGCTAAACCTGAAAAATATTAAAATCATTTTATTCAGCCTGTTAGCATACAGTATATGAGATTTCATGTTAATTTCATTATATATGTTAAGTTTAATAATTCCTACACAAAGTCAGACCATGTGTATGAGTAATTGTTATCCTAATAACCTAACAAGTGAATGCAATTGTGTTATAGTTTTAAACGGTTGAATCTGGCAAGAGAAAAAAACATTGTCACACAGGACTCTCTTTTTTCTTAGTCACCTGTGATTTAGTACCTCTTTAAATACTGTTACTATCAATGATGCAGTACAGTTTATAGAAGTCTTTTGACATGGAACAACAGACTCCACCATAGACATAACATTTTTGGGGAGAGGAAGATACTTTTATATTACTTCCTGATAGATCTGATGAATAGTTTATTTACAAATTACCTTGATACTTTATGTGCAAAAACCAAAACTAAAACTATTTTTTGGCTAGTGTCATCTTTTCTCTGAAGAATAGCAGTCCTTAGAAACTTGAATCAAATATGTTGGGTCATATTCTTAAAGGTTAAACCATATCCATCCATTCCCTGTTGAGGTTTCTTCTTGCAGTTGAGTTTCATTGCCTTCTCTCTCCCATGAAATTAGGTCAGTTCAATGTCCTGGAATCAGATTTTGCCATCTCTGTCTTTCACTAGATCCCACATTGTGGATGCTGTCAGGCTGACTGCCATCTCCTTCCTCAGCACTTCCCCTTTATTCATCAGCTTGACATGGGGCCCCTTCCTCTTAGTAATTCAACTATGACAGCCATCAAGTTTGTTCAAGTATAGTTCATTCTATTGCATATTGTTTTGCTCTATTTTATTTCATAATGGTAGTCTATATTAGTTAATATGGAAATCCAAAATCTGTATGGCATATGGAAATAATTTGCTATTTTCTGTCATGGAAATGTATTTTTAGTTATGTATAAAATAATTGTTTTGTGCACTGTTGGATGAGGGACTGCCTAGGTGTTGGTGGTTTGTGTTGTCTGCAGATGTTGGATTCATGTAAGTGATGTTTTATTGCATATGATCTGCACATGCTATCAGTAGAACACCTGAGGACTTCTGTATCAAGAAAAACACCTGAGCTCATAGGCTCAGGGTTCCACTATACAGTATGGCACTTGCCATGATAGTAATTTACTCTGCTGAGGTCTGGTAGGGTTTCCAAACTATGAAAGTGCCTCCCTGTCTTCCTTGGCAAGCTGCCATAGTAGATGTACTACTATAGGTTTCGGTCACTTAAACTCCCCTGCAGACCTATGACCTCCCGAACTATAGTCTTCACATGATGATTTCCTCAGATTTATAATATTGTTATCTTGACAACTTTTTGATAGAAATCTGTTTCCCTTTGTTACAGAAGTGAAGTTCAGAACTTGACTGATGTCCTACCATTCCATATCACCTTGCCTTTCCTAACCATCCTTGTCTTCTCCAGCTGCAGTAACTCTAAATGGTGATGGGATCTAACTTTCCCATATTCTGAAAGCTACAGAGCAGTCACAAGAGAAAGTGGAAGCATTTCTCAGGTTTTATTTATGAGACATCAAAATAATGGAAAAGTTTGCAAATGCATATACAGTGTATAGTTCTCCTTTTATATCACCTTTGAATCTAATCCTTTAAGGAAGTCATTTAAAATGACAATCTGAAAGTCAAAATAAAAGGCAAAAATAAGAGAATGGGATACATCAATTAATAAAAGGAAAGCCCAAAGGACAATGAGTATTAAAAATTAAAAACATCAAAGGTAAACCATGGATATTTTATTTAAGTGATGCTCGTAACATGCACTCCAAAATTATCTGCTATAATAATAAAAACAATAACAATACTATTTAATATTTATATGAGCCTTATTACTTGTCTGGGACTATTTCCATTCATTGCTTCATTTGCCACACAGCTGCTTTATAAGATGGTTGTGTCATTATCGACTCCATTGCACAGAGGAGAAAATAGACTTAGAGGGTTGACACACATGAAGAATAAAGAAATGGTGAGTGAGGAGAGCAGCAGGATTTGCCACACCACAAAAGAATAACACGTAGATGCTTTCAGTCTCATGCAGTACGATCTCAGGAACTGAAGTGAAATAACTTACCCAACTCAAGCAAGGTTTGTAAAAGCAAATAAAAACATCACTTGAGATGGAAAAATGATTCAGTCAAAATATATGATTTTATTTATAATTGAGGGCCAAGCAGAATTTACAACCTAATTCTATCCCTATTGAAATCTTAAAGAAAATAATTAAATTTTTAAAAATTCAAAGGACCATACCATGCATAATTAATTATGAGAACTGTTAGAAAAATAAAAATACAGAGAAAAATAATAATAATTATTAAATATTTTATTATATAAAATATTAAAAATCATACATTAGTATTTTAGGTCTTACAGACATGTGTGACTTAATTAACTGCAATGTGCACAGCTTGGACTCAGAAGATTCCCATCACAGACATGTACCAATTCACTTCTCAAAAAATAACTAAATTTTTTTATAAAACATATTTCAATCATATTCTTTCTCCTTCCCAGTACTTCTGAGATCTTCCCCACCTCCCTACCCAGGCATCTTCATGTTCTTTTTCTCTCTTGCCCTTCTCTGAAAAAAGGCAGCAAAACCAAAAAATTAAAACAAACAAAGCAAAAAGAACAAACCAACACACACATATACACATGCACACACACGCACACACACACACACACACACACACATGCACACACACACACATACATGCACACACACACATAGATACACACACAGAATCTATTTTATGTTGACCAACTGCTCCTGGCTATGCATGTGGCCTGTCCTAGAATGTGGTGCAGAGAGTAAGAGGTTAAGGCTCAGGAATCTATGTGAAAGAGAAAAGGGAAAGATTTTATGAACCAGAGGTGGCAGAAGAATTCAAGAAAACAGTGTCATCCAGACACAACAGGTGACTGTGATAGCACATATAAGACCAACACAGTTTCCAAACAAGAAATGCAATTTTATTCTAACAAAATTAGAATAGGAAACATTTACAATTTATGTTCACTTAAGATACTTCTGATTATGAACTTCTATTATACAGTTCCCTTGGGTTGGATACATTTTCCTATATTTGTTTAGAGGTCTTATCATGAGGGTATGTTGAATTATATTGAAAATATTCTCTACAAATCACTTAATTTGGGGTTTTAATTTTATTGATGTGATGTGATTATCTTTCTTTATTTTTATCTGTTGAACTATTTTCCTATTCCTAGAATAATCCCACATAGTAATAGTATATGAACTTTCTTTTATTTTTTTAAATTTGTTTTGGGAGAGGGGTTTTGTTTGGGAGTGTTCATATGTCACAGAACACTAATGGAGATCAGAACACAACATCTAGGAGTGGGTTTTCTCTTTTTACCTTGTAGGCCACTGGGATCAGACTCAGGGTTTCAGGCTTGGCAGCAAGAGCCCTTACCTACTGAGCCATCTCACTGACCCTACATGACCTTAGAATGTGTGGTTGGATTTGGTTGCTACTCTTCATTGAAATGTTTGAGTTTGTCCTCATCTAAGTTATTGGCCAATATTTTGTTGTATTTATTTCTGGTCTTGATGTTTGGATACTATTGGCTTTATATAGACACCAGAATATGTCAAAAGAGTTCCCCTTCTTGTTATTTTAGAATAAATTGAAAATACATAGTGTTTCTGTTTTTTAGAATTTAGGGAAAAAATCATCACTGAAGATATTAGGTTCTGGGCTTATTTTTCTTAGGAGAACTAAAAAATTTTTTTTTTGTATATGTGTGTATGGGGGTATGGTATAATGTGTGGTGGGGGCATATATGCTATTGCACATGAGACAGAGAATAATTTTGAGGAGTCTGTTTTTCCTTCTTGATGAACTTGCATGTGAGTTTCTGAATAAGTCTTCTGTCTCTTTGTCATCTCCCTTCAGGAGTTGTGAGATTATATGTGTCAAACATATGGCATTTTACATGATTTCAGGGATTTGAACTTGGGCCATCAGGATATTGTGGTAAGAACATTTACAGCTGAGTCATCTGGTCAGCCCACTTAGAATTTTTGTTAACAGTTCAGCCATGACAATTTTAATGAGCATACCTAGGTTCTTTAATTTGTTAATGTATAATTATGAAAAGTAATTCCTAATCATAATCTAATTTCTAAGGAATATAAAAAGAACCAATTATATCAATTAGCACAATTTCTTTTGTGATATTGACCAAATTCAAAATTGTTCCAACAATACAATACACTGGCTGTCTAATTTTTTTTTGTGAACCAATGAGTTTCATTGAGGTTACTTACAGGAATATGGGCGAGAGTTTACTAACAGGAGTAATACAATTGTATCACCAAAGCCACCCCAACATGAGTGACAGTTCACCAAGCTGGAAACTTAGAGTACACTGTACAGTTGCATGCAGCTCAGCAGGTTGGAGACTGTCTTTTCCAGAGAGCTCAGTTGGTCTGAGCCTTTTTTAAGGTACCTTGGGTGGTCATTACTTTTTCCAGTCAATTTGGTTTATCAGCTTCTTCCAGGAATCTCAGCTTCTCTGAGAGTCAGTCTCTCTCTCCCTCTCTCTCTCTCTTTCTCTCTCTCTCTCTCTCTCTCTCTCTCTCTCGATATATAATCAGATTCCTTAGAAAGGAAGGAGGCCTAGGAAATCTGGTTAGTTTCAGGGACTTCCTGAAGTTACTTAATTGTTTATTTCCTGAGTTTAAGGACCTTCCCTATGGGGTGGAATATTTCATACCCCTTTAACATCTGTAATTTAAGGATTTCCCCCTTAGAACATCCTGTTTTGTTCCTCTCCTTGCCTTTAACATCTTTTGTCTCAACAAGCTTCCTTCCAAAATGGGAGATTTTAATTTCAAAGGAAACTACTACACAATGAGACTACATTTCTTACTTTGCTTGCTCAGGTTGGAAGTTTTAATTTTATGTTTGCTCTCAAGAATCTGTGAACCTTTTAAGTATCCAAACTTTCAAAAACTGAGATTCTCTGTTGTAGTAGTATACTGTGGCAGTGGTTCACCAAGGGTGACATAGAGGCACATTAATAGATATAATCCCTGACAGACTTCAGCAGAGGGAACCATCTTCATGTCCAGCAACTTACTGGACATTGGGACCCTGAGCATTTGATTTCAGGTGTTTTTATTGATCCAGAGCTTCTCAGGTGGTATAACTGATAACACATGCAAATCATCATACTGTGTATACGTTTACTAAGAAACTGGGGGTTGGAAACATGCCTCAGTGATTAAGGATGCTTGCTGCTCTTCCAGAGGACCTGAATTTGATTTGCAATGCTTATGTTGGGCTGCTCACGTATGCCTGTAATTTCAGCTCCAGAAATCAGTAGCCCTCCAATATACAAACAACAAATTGACTGAGAAAGAAATCAGGAAAACAACTCCCATCACAATAGCCACAAATAAGATAAAATATCTTGGGGTGACTTTAACCAAGCAAGTAAAGACTTGTATGCCATATCTTCAAGTCTTTGAAGAGAAAACTTGAAGAAAATCTCAGAAAATGGAAAGATCTCCCATGCTCCTGAATCAGTAGGATCAACATATTAAAAATGACCATCTTACCAAAACAATCTACAGATTCAACACAATCCCAACATAAGTATTTATATACCTTGAAAAGACAATAATCACCTTCATATACACAATATATACTACAGACCCTATGTGATATACTATACATACAAGCATATGTATTGATTTCATATTATATAGTTAATATGTATGTCAATATAGTTAGATGACATATGGGAAAGTATATGTTATAGCTGACACTGAAAATTTTTGTTGAATGCATTTGTTTCTTACCCCTTCTGGCATAAACACAGGTGACTAATTGTCAATTACAGGTTTTAGGTATTAGCTCACAATATTCACAATTATCAGTTTCTTAATCTTCCATGTTCACAGCTCCGTCTCTTTAGATATTAATTTGAGATAAGGTCTTCACCTTCAGTACAGCTTGAGGTGACCATTTGAGTTTTTTGAATAATATTTTAAAATGTCTTTTATGCCAAAAGTCGAACTTACTCATCCTTCACATATAAGCATACACAGACATGTTGAGAAGACTCAGCAAGCTCAATGATAGACTTTCTGTGAACTGATAAATCCCACTTTGTCTTATGCTAAAATTTTATAGGGTTAATTTAGTGTTAACAGGCAGGAAACTATTTTAAACTTAATTTCCTGCTGCATATTGAATGTGCATAAAAAAGAAATACAGCAGCTCGTGAATATGATGTACATAATTGTGGCCACATGATTTAAATATACTGGCCATCTATATCCTCCTTTGGCTTAGCATGCCATTTTCTTATAGAGAACTATAGGTTACTGACATATTTTAACTTTAATATGGCCATACAGAAGTCTGTGAAAAAGATTTAAGCTAATCAGTGTTCTAAAGTTAACTTTCTTTTTGTTGATTTATCTATAAAGAGAGATAAATGTAGTTTCTTCCAAATCTGGACTTTTCTTCTGCCAAATATGTTCTTCCCTTCTTATGTGAAACACAAAAACATCTTTTTTTTTTTTTTTTTTTTTTTTCTAGAGGAACTTAACCTGCCGGAATGCTTTGACTCTTTTTTAGTTTAAGGAATTGCAATGTGCAGTACATTTTTTTCCACGTGGAAACACTGACCTGCCCTAGATGAAGAATCTAGGCTATCTGGGAAGGAAGATAAATTAGAGCAATTTCATAGGACTGAGGTCTTTTCTATCTGGAGTAGCTGTGAGTTACTATCATACTTCTCTCTCTCTCTCTCTCTCTCTCTCTCTCTCTCTCTGTCTTTCACACACACAGACATACAGACACACAGACACACAGACACACACAGATGCACACACCATGGATATTGGACCTTAACTTTTATCATAACATCATAACAAGGAATTAAATGAACATATTTCCTAAGCCATGTAATTCTTAACCACACTCTAATTCTCATCCTTAATACCCGCAGGTAAGTGTTGCTCTCGTCCTTTGCTTTTGCTCATCATCTTTTTTGCATCAGCTGAGAAAATCATAAACATTCACACTAGATTGCGGAGAACAACTGACTGCGGGTTGACCAATCCCAATTGACACATCCACAACACAAGTTCAACACACAAAATTGTGAGAACATTATAAAAGACAGGGTAGAAAAATTACCACATCCAGAATACCAGGACCTCAGATTTGCAACAGTGTCTTCTACATACAAAAATGACCTGCATGCAAGAAATTTTAACAATATGGTCACAAAAACAATACTGCACAATAACACACAAGTTGGCATGTCAACCTGAATTGTAAAAACTTCACAAGGCCCCTTTCCTAGAGGTAAAGCTATGGGAAATTAATGGATGCTAAGAAGGTGGTAATTTGTTTTCCCTAGGGACAAGCCCTCTGACTGGTGATCTAATCCCATATTGTCCAGTCTCAACATATATCCAAAGAGGCAACACTAAATGAACTCAGCAGAGTTATGTTTTATTTATCTACATCTGTGTGTGTTTACCAGTCATAAGCAAAGAAGAATAGGTCACGAATTTGAGAAAGAGTAGGTCTTAGGAGGGGAAGGAGACTGCATAGGGTAGGGTGGAAATGATGTTGATACAGTAAAATATATTCTCAAATATATTTGAAAAATATATTCCCCAAAAATAAATACTACAAAAAGTGTACAAAAATCTGAATGGTGCATCAACTAAGCCAAAATTTATGATGAAGATGTCTAAAACAGAAAAGTAAAATAACAATGGAATTTAGATTTTGAAATGTTTCTAGAGTTTAAAGAATAATTAAAGGGTAAAATATATATGTGCATAAAAACCAGGAAGGGTTAATATTCCAAGTCTCTATATTATCTGTGTATATTTGTTAAAATTCTGCTTGAGTTTCAATTTTAATTCAGAATTATTTATAACATATTTGTTGTCTATTAATTGCAATTCCATAATTTTGAAATTTATAAATATTAAATTAATATAATACTAATTCCTGGACCCAGAGTTGTATGTCTTAATCTAAGAACAAAGGATGAGAGAATGACGAAATTCAGTTTTGAGTAAGAATGTAAAAGACAGAGGCTCTCAACTAGAAACAATACTATACATGCTCAAGTTCCCATTTTTTGATTTGGAAAAGTGAGTTCCATGTTTATGAAATGCTCAAACTTAATGAATAGAATCCCATCTATATGGAGTATATGCATGTAGGTTTATAAGATGCTGACAATAAGAATTTGCTGTCTGAACTTAGATTCCACTGTTATCAAATACATTAATTTTCTGTAAAGTAGTATATTCAGGTGTTACCAAATACATTAATTTTCTGTAAAGTAGTATATTCAGGATTTGAATTGGAGAAATACCATTCCAATTTTCCATATTCTAATATTTCACTTTCCAATAATAAATATGGAATAACCAGAGACAGAAGCTCTTTCTCCATTGCAGAATGAACATATCATTTTGAGAAGAATCATCAATTTCTGAGATATGGCCTTGGTTCTCTAAGTGTAGAGTGCTCTCTTCAGCTACTCTCTGTTGGGGCCTCAAAACATACACATTAGTGTATATGCTCAAGGCACAAATGAGCTCCAAACCCAGCAAGTTATCATTAGTTTCATTCCCATTATGAAGCTGACTATAGGCAGAAAAATGTTGCATGTTTATTCCCCTTCAAGGCGCCTTCTTTTTTTTATCATTAAATTAATTTCAATTATGGGAATCAGTTAACATAAATATGTTTATTGGGAAGAATATTGAAGTTAACACTCTTGTCAGAGTATATCTTAAAAATAACTGGAAACTCATTCATAATATTAATCAACAGGGATATTTAGGAAAGACAAGCAGAAATACAATAGGGCCACTTTTCAGTTACGTCTAATGTTTTGAGGATATTGACAGGAGAAGTGTGTATGTCAATTTGTCAGCTTTTAAAAATCTCTTATATATACCATAATCTTGCTTGTGCTTCAGTTGAGTATACAAATCGACTTGAAGATAACATATGTTTATAATATTTTCCATTTATAAATATGAGTTTCTATGTTGTCAATAATTTAAATTATGAAAAATAATCTCAGAGATAGAATAAAAGACATTTTATCAAAATAGTATAAGATATATAGGGCAAATATTTTTTTAAAAAATGTTGAAGGATTATAAGAAATTTTAAATGAATAGAGAAAATACCACTCTGCCTGGAATACATGTTTATTGTTTAAATTAGAAATTAAGATATACATATAATGAAACAGAGCAAAATACAGAAAGTAATGGAGATTTTATTTATGAACAAGTTTCATTAAAGAGCAATTCTTGAAGAATGATCTTTAGATAAATATTCTGCCCAGCCAAAATACAAAATGGATCTATCAATAAAACACAAACAACTCTAGGGTATTCTGAAAAGATAAATCATGTTTATATAATAATATAACAACTAGCACCACAGAAAGTTCATACTTCTATGCCTGCTCTTGTTAGCTGAGTTTGAATAGGGTGAATTGGTTTCTTCTGAAGCAAACCAATTTCCCAATGAGAGTAGTGCACACAATGTCTACACACTGACTTGGAATTTTTTCATTAAACAAATATTTTATTTAAAACATTGACATAAATATGGGGTAACTCAATTTTATAATAATCATTTATATTAACATATTGAGGATCAAAATTATTGAATAAATTGTCCAAGATCATACTGCTAGCCAGACACCTTTATTTAATCATTTAACAATTCCTGAGCCCATAATGTTTGTAAACAGAAATGTATTGGCAACTAAGGTTACAGTGGAAGCCAGGACATACAAAGCCTATAGTCACCAGCAATATTTAATAAGATATTCCTAGGTCCTAGGCAGATATTTTTTATTTTATTCCACCACAGCAACAACACGCACAAAATATATATATCTAATATGCATAAATGCAATTTCAGATGAGAAATGGACTATACACCCTTTAAAGGCTCTATTGTGAGCAGATGAGTTGGTTAAGACTGGTGGATCACTCATAAAATCAAACTCCAAAGTTAATTCTCCCTTTGCTGTCTTCTTTCCTGGACATAAAAGTCCATGGGTTAGAAAGACATCAACAGTAAGCCACAAGCCAACACATGTTTCAGATAGTCTTTAAGGTCCATTGGAAAGATACTCTAGGGCTATTTGATCATTGTTAATAGTATTTTTATTAGTTCTGGAAATTTTTATGTAATCTAATTTGATCACACTTAGTCCCTGAACATTGGAATTTTAGACATGAGTGTCCTATAAAGTGTCACCTCCCAGTGTCTGCAGAGACCTTTGCTTTATGTCTTTGTTTTCTTTGTCTGGTGAGATGGTGATGATCCTCTGCTCCTTATGAGAAAGAATAAAGGGATCCCTGAAAGAGTTGTACTCTTGCTCACTCTAAACAAGGCCAATAGTCATAAAATAATTATATACAGTGAAGGTGTTGCAGGTTACACAAATTATCCATGGGATTGTGAGCCTATTTGAACCACGTGTTGGAACAATATCACATTCTTGTTCATTATATGTACTGTAATTATGTAAGATGCAACCATTGGAGAAACTAAGTAAAAGTTACAATGGACATTTTGAGAATTCTTTCAGCTGGGTGTAAATGTATCTTTGTATAACAACACAAAAAACCCCATAAAAGTTCTAAGGAATAAACAGAAGGGGTGGTGCCTTACAAAAAAGCAAAACCAAAAACCAAACAAACAAAAAAACTGTATAAATAGTTCCCCAAACTAATTAAATATGGCACAAATAAAATACACCAGACAGTTGTTTCTTATATGTAGGTATTCACATAAGTAAATCATGATGTACACAAGATAATTAGTTATTAAATAGACAGAATTAAAATACAATAGTACAGGCTTTTGTGAGGATGTGGAGAAATGCGTTTTCCTATAATGCAGATAAAAGCACTAGCACATACTGCATCATGGGAAGTATGTTTTGAAGTCAAGATTGATCATGCTGATAAGCTATGATACAGGTTTTTTACTGCAGAGTACATAGATTGGAGCAGTTATGTCTGCTAAAATACAGCTGCCTGTTTATAAATGAAATCATATGGAGTACTTCCCTATGGTTACTTGTCCTGCTACTGTGCCACAGTATAAGACCAAAACAACCTAAGGTCTTATTTTGCCTTACAGTTCCATGGTGAAGTTCATATTGACAGGAATGTCATGGTGGCAGAAACGTGAGGCAGCTGGTCACATCCCACAGTTCTTTGGAGGGTGCCACCCTTAGTGAAAGTGGGTCCTTCTTCCTTACTTAACCTAACTTGGATAAATGCTCATAGGCATGCCCAGAGTCTTGCTTCCTAGGTAACCCTAGATTCTATCAAGAGTGATTTGCTATTCTATATTGAAAACAGAAGGAATAACTATATAAATTATTAAGAACAGCATTAGAGGATTTGAAGTTCACTTTGAACAACTCGACCTGACAGTCTAGGAGAAAGACGACACAACCACAGAATGTACACTTCTAATGTGCTTATGGAACATTCTGCAGAATAAATTCTATATCAGGCTACAAAAAAGTTGTTAACTTTTTAAATTTATTTTATATTGAAAATAAATTTCCTTACAATATATTCTGATTTTACTGTAATTTTTAAATCATATAAAGTCTACATTAATTGTCTTTTCTTTTCTGTTTCTTCCTCTTTTGACAGAGTTTCTCTTTGAAGTCCAAGCTGGCTTCCTCCATTAGAAATTCTTTGGCTTCTGTCTCTCAGGTGCTTGGCTTACAAGCATTCAGCACCAAGCCCAGCTACAGTATCTTTTCTAATGGCAATGGAATGAAACTAGAATCAATAGGATGGAATCTAGAAATGCCTGACAATTAATTGCCAATTTCTGCAACCAATGGATCAAAAGAAAGTAGTTACATAGGGAATTAGAATTATCTTGATACAAATACAATTAAATAAACATGTCCAATCCTTCTCAATGTTGCAAATTAAGCAATTAGTCAAAATGTATAGCTACAAAAATGATTAATAAAATGAAGGAAAATTTCAAGGCCACAACCTATGTCATATCATAAGGCACGAATAGGAGGGCAAACTAAACTTACTGAAAGATGGGAATACTAATTTAAAGTAAAATATGCAATTACAAATAACAGAGAACATGAACAAAACTGTATTTCCCAGAGATAAACTAAGTAGAAACGACAAAATATTCCTCTTACCCGTGAAATAAAGGAAAATGTACAAAAGAAATAGGCGCTCATTTTTTATAAATACATATTGTAGTAAGTATAAGAAAGCATCCCTTTTGTACTAAAGCCTAGTCTTAATTTTCACATGTTTTTATTTAGTGTGTGCATAGGTATGTGGGGTGTGTATTGCTGCATTGTACATGTGGGCATCAGAGGACATCTTGTGGAAGTCAGTTCTCTCCTTCCACCATGTGCGTCCTGGAGATCAATTCAAGTCATCAATCTTAGGAGCAGGTATCTGCTGAGCCATCTCACCCAACCAGGGAAACCTTACTTTGAATCATCTTTATTGATAGATTACCCTGTTTCCTTTCTTTTCTTAGATGTGTGTGTATGTGTGTGTGTATCTGAATGTATATAGTGTATTACATGCATGTAGGTGCCTGAAAAGAGGGTAAATAAGCCTGGTGCTAGACATATAGGTGATTGTGAGCTGACATATGGGTTCTAGGAACTGAATCCAGGCCTTCTGCAAAAGCAGAAAGTGCTCTTAATTCCTAAGCCATTTAGCTAGGATTATGATTCTGGTTCCAATTTGCACGCATGAGGCTTTTCATATATTAGAATAACTTTAACTGTAGATGCATTCCTAGATATGTCTTAGAAGCCAAACCACATAGATGGGATAAAATACAATAAATATAACAGTCTACTGTAAAGAGTGTGGTTTAAATTTTGTGAATTATATATTTATGTAACTTCCCACTTAGCTTTCCAGTATTCAGTTGACCAAGAGTACTGAAAACTGTGGAAAGTGAAACCAGAGTCTAAGTTGTAAGATTGACTCTAATGTGCTTAGTTTTTCTATATAAATTTAATGAGAAATTATTTTCTAGCATGCATCATCATAAAATTTTGTAAAGTATAAAAGAAAAATCATGAGATAATGGAAAGCTGGTAATGGAAAGTTGATTCCAGAGTGTATGTTGACATGAGACACTAAATTATTATTCACAAAAAGACCACTTAGTTCTCAGAAAACATAGCAATGAGCTAGCCAGTTTCCATTTGGAATCAAGCACAAATTCAGGCTCCTCAAGACAGGTGACCTGTGTCATCACTCTGTCATCTTGCCAACAGGTTAATGTGTTTAAGTACATGAACATGAACTTCAACCTTAAGTTTCAGTCGTAGTGTTTGGATGAACCTACTGTCTCAATTTCTTGCTCAGTTTGTGAGAAAGTCTGGGATTGGGGACTGTGTTCTGGAGTGGTCTATGTAGTTGAAGATTGAGAGCTAAGGAGACCATGAGATCTGTGGTTTTAGATGTTTTGGGCTCTGAGTTTCTCTGCAATCCTTCTTTAACAATGCCTGCAATCCCACGGAGCTGGTCACCAATCAGCGTGCACTGTCTGTGCTCATGAAGTTGGTTTTTCAGCACCTAACCACTCATATATGTCTTAAGCCTATTGCTTAGGGATGGGGAGTGGATAAAGTCCTAAGTGAATGTGTGTCATTGACATGAGCTAGACCATGTCAAAGAACCCAATGCCTTGGACCCACTGCAATGGTAAAGTCTATTCATGTTCCAAGTGAGTGCTGAAGAATGATTGACCTCTTACTAAAACCAGTGTATGCGGAAAGTGCCAACCATTGTTTCCTTCCTGTGGATTACTGCAACTGAAACAGCTCCCCTACAGAGATCATTTATGAAAAATTTCTACCACTTCCTTTTCCTCCAGCCCTATGCATTAAACTCTGCCTTCTCAGTCAGCTTTATACAATGAAAGCACCTCTTCACTCAGTGATCTACAATAAATACACGGAGATTCCTGACTGCTGGTACATCTACATCTGAGAGCCACGTCCCCCAGAAACCAGCTTTTCTAAATGTGTGTGTCTGTCTTCATCACCTCACTACAGCAGGCATATCAAGTCTAAAGCCATTCAGGTCTCAGTACGTAGGGAATGTTACACACTATTTATTCATTACTGCCTGCCGCATGGCTAATACTGCCCTTTTATCCTGGCTTTTTGAGCTTAGCAGCCTACTTCCTTTTCTGCACCACCAACAAGGGATTTTAATTTGAAAATTTGTACCAGAGTTCTCCTCAGCACTACTCTAATGACTGCCTTTGTTTTTTAATTCATTATTTCTTTTGAGTATTAGGAATGAAAATATTCAAGTTCTCCTTTCATTACACAGTAATTTCATTAGCAGAAGATCTCCCAGGAATTAGTGATAAATATGCAATTCTAAGTCAGTAATACCAAATGCCCAAGTCCATTAAGACCGTACAAGACTACTATAGATTTCTGTTTAAAAGCAGAAGTTACCTGCAAACTTCTTCCACATTTCTACATAAATTTCTCTCTATATAAAGTTTAGTACAATGCAGATTCCACAGACATTTGAACACCAAGCTGAAAAATATCACAGCAATTTTCTGCCAGATGATATGCTATAAACCCTTGAAAAATCAGAGATGATAGTGAATATGACAACTGACCTTTAGTTATAATACCAGAAATGTGATAGCATAAAGATATCTGGGCTCATTTTCTTCTGTTGAGCCCATTTGGGAAAAAAAACTTGCTCTGAATATTTACTAGGACGGGTCCCAAGTTTATGCTGTTTCCTGACAAAGCACAGAAGAATCGATTCTGTGCCACCATGCATTTATCCCATCCTTCTGAAAAACAAAAGCAGTTTTTTGTTTGTTTCGACTTGTTTTTCAGTAAACAAATAAGGGACTGTTTATCATAGTATGTGAGAAAAGCAACAGGACAGGCAGGCTGTAAATCTCAGCAGGTGCTGGGAGGAGGGAGATATATTAATAGGAAGAGAGAAACTCATGCTTTTGAGTCAATGTTTAAAGAAAGAGGTGAGCTTAGCAATGGAAGTCTGCAAGCAGCTATACAGGTTCCTTAAATGAACAGAACATATTAATACTGGATGATTTGTCCCTACGTGTTTGACATATCTTTGGCTAGACGATCAAGATAAGAAAAATGAACATTATATTTGTAGAGAGATGATGTGATTTGAATGTGAAATGTCCTCTAGGAACTCGTATTTGAACATGATGATACTGTTTAGGAAGAATAAGTGAGTCATTCCAGTGGTCCTTAACGTTTGAATCTATCCCCACTTCTTGAGTGTTGAACTTCATATTTTCTCCATCCTTTTAATGAAATGACAAGACAAAATAAGCCTTTGTCCTCTTTACTCTATTTCCTATCTTACCATTATCTAAATAACCTAAGCTAAAAGTCAGAGCACAGCTGCTGTCTCTCATTTCCTTCCAGATACTGAACAACTCTGTATTACCTCCTTCTTCTGCTTTATGGTGGTCTTGTCATCACTTTTATTGATTCTAGGCAAGGTTCAATCATCTACAGTAACTGCCAATGCAGAATCCCTTGTTTGTACTTTTATTTTAAGTGGTTCCCTTTGAAAATATGGTCACTATTTCTCTCAGAATCTGAGATCATTAATCCTTTAGGACACACTCAGTGTCTCTCCCTGTGTGTAGTGCCCCAAATGCCGCTATATTGTAAATCTACTACTTATGAATTTTCCAGCTACAAAAATATATCAATAGAATAAATAACATAAATTAATAATATATAAATTTAAATAATAAGTGTAAACAGAAATAAAGGAAATTGTCTGGATTTTGGAACTCTTGTTTATGCCTTAAAGGACTGAAATCGTAGAGACTCTCCATATATTCTTCATTATTCAGTCCTTTACACATTCATATTAATTTGTCGTATATTGTGGAAAATCATTACATACTGCTTAAAATGTGAGTTCGTAAACTAAAAGTGATGAAAAGAAGATCTGTAAGTGCACTCTCTTCTCTCTGTAAACATAGAATATAAATATACAAAAATAGGGAACTGGGAGCCAGAACAGTGTTTAAGAGGCCTTGCTGCTCTTGCAGAGGACTGAAGTTTGGTCTCTAGAACCCACACGTGGCAGCTCACAGCTACCTGTAACTCCAGGACCAGGACTGTCAATACCCTCTTCTGCTCCAGTAGTATCTACCCATACATGTGTACATAAATCGAACAATAAAAATTTTTAAAGAAAAAATAGCTATCCTGTGGCTCAGTCTCTATTAGGAAGAAAAGAAAGTGAAATACTAAGGAAGAATAGCTATAAATCTGCAGCCTAGAGAAGATTCTAGAAGAATTCATATGAACAACACCCTTTGCCTGCTAACTTTTCTGCTACTTGTTTATCTCCCTCAAAACTGCTGTCCATGTAGAATCCTATTTCTTTTTTTTTTTTTATCTTGTAAAAGTTCTTCTGTGTTAGTTCCCTTTCCCCATGGCTATGAGGAAATACCTGAACGCAAATGCAATTTAAGGAAAGAAGGGTCTTCCATGATGGTGGAGGAAGAAGAGAGGCAGGAACAAGAAGCAGCTGGTCTCATTGTATTCACTAAGGAGCAGATAATATACAGGAAGTGGGTGGGCTATAAAACCTTAAGGCCCTCTCTCGGGGACTCACTCCCTCGAATCAGGGTGCACATTCCAAAAATTCCATAATTTTCTTAAACAGTACCACTAGCTGAGGACTTAGACTGAAACACATGGGACAACTGGGGACATTTCATATTCAAACCACAATAAAGTCACTATTAAGATATAATGATATTTTTCTTGCAGATACAATATAATCTAGAAATTTTAGGTATATCTTTAAGAAAAATTCTTTTTTGGAGTAGTCCATTTATATTATAACACACACATATATATTAATATCATATTATTAACATAAGTAATATATATTTGTCTTGTGTGTTATTATTATATATTATTAATATATGTTAACATATTATCAATTATCAATGTATGTTAATATATTATATATCAACATATACCCATAGATATGTTAATACTATATGTAACTATATGTTAATAATTTTATAACATATATGTGTTTATAAGCATATATTTGTTAATAGCCTTCCTGTTTTCTTATCAATCTTTATTTGCAATAAGAGCGCATTTTGGTTATGAGCTCAAGAGGGCTGTTACTTTTCTGCCACAGTAACTCAGGGACTGGATACAGTGGTGAGCAGCATAGCATCATAGGTTCTATGTAAAAGGAAAGTTGTGCATCAAAAACGGTGACAAGCAAACAAAGAAGACAATGCTTCAAGAAAATACAGGTTAAATATTTTAGCAAGTCAACTGAGGAAGAAGGAATGCAAATCATTAGATATCTCAAGCATGAATTCTCTCCATTTGTATAAGTTAAATTCTTCAATTAGAATTCTTAAATAATATTGTTATTTCTTAAAATAATTACATCATTTCCTCCTTCTATTTTCTCTTTCTAACCCCTCCCATTCATCCCTTATTCCTTTGTCTCTCAAATTCATGATCTCTTTGACAACTATGAACCACTGCAATGACCTGTACGGCATAATAACACTAAGGGTATAATATAGGCATATATAGCTTGGCTCTCTAATTGACCTGTAGGCCAGTTCAACAAGAGGGAAACCATTCGTGATTCTGGAAACCTAGACAAATCTGTGGGGCTCGTGATGTCATGGAGCTTGGATGAGACGTTCTGGCAGTCATTTTAGTAAATCAGCATAGCCTCTAACTACAATCTGTAACCTTACACCCAAAGGTAAGTGTAATTCTCATTCCTCATCAAAGAAACTTCTGTTTTCAACAGAATTATTTTAATATTTTGTTTTTAAGGATTTTTACTCTACCTATAGGATTTCTCCAATTCTTTGCTACCACATCTATGATCATGTTATATACGGGCCTTCTGTGTTTCTCTGAATATTCTATAATGTATTTATCCCTGAAAATAGTAAGACATTTACCTGAAGCTACTAGAGATTTTACATTTTATTTAAAAGCAGTTCAGCAACTAGAATTTTCAGTGGTGAGCCACAGCAAAGTAATATTTCCATGAAGATGGATTGTTCCAGTATCTTGTTTTCAGCAGTTTCTTTCCTCATGGGAATGCATCCAGAATATAAAGTCTACTATCTTTTAAACACTGCCATATACAATGAAATCAGAAATGGGGCATTCCCTTCAGAGACTCTTTACCAGGATTTCTCAGGATCCCGAGTAAATTCTTATTCTCCTTGAGCCACAAACTTTGGCTCCAACTCCTTAAGAAGGGAGGTGAGGAAAAACATAGACCCAGATATTTCACTATTTGTCTTAAAGTATACTTCATTGACCCGAGAAAACAGGATGAGATGAGCTCGGTTTAAAATTATTAAAATTAAAATTATTACATTTCACTGTACAAATTTAAGGTATAAAGTATAATGCACTTAAAAAACAAAACAAAACAAACAAACAAAACACTGGGATTTGAATTCAGGCCTCACATGTACCAGGAAAGTACTTTTTCTGGGATTACATGAATAAGTATCAATCCACTCCAGATAAGGTAGCAATGACAAACCAAAGAAACTGTCTGCCAAAGCCTGACTTGGTGAATAGATGAGTCTATTGGGGTAACTTATGGGAATGTAGGTACAGAGTATCCGATAAGAATAGGAACAGCACAAAGACAGCTAAATCACCAAAAGGACCACTCCAGCCCAGGTGACAACTCACAAAGGTTTCAGTTCTAGAACTCTCTGCACAATTTGCAGACCCCTGGATATGTTAGAAAGTCTACTTTTAACAACAATCCCTACTGCTTTTATTATCTTGAAGATGGTGGTACTCTATGACTCTGGTAAGTTTTTTGGACTTGCTTAGACTTGTGAGTTGTATACATCTTGAGTCTTAAGGAGCCTCCCTCCAGGATGAATATTCCAACTCCCAGGAGTTGCTTACTTCTATAACTGCCAAAGTTAAATAATAAATTATAAAACCCAACTTCTAAATTGAGAACACTGTGTAGCTGGCTTGGCAGAAATGACAATATTCTAAAGAGACACTTGTGAATCTCCATCTGACTTTTAGATCACATTGAAACTACAATTCCCAAAGAAATGGGGATTTCCTCAAGAATCTCATGCTAGGAGAAAGAAAAAGAGCCAAATAGGTTAGAACTTGTTTCACAGAAGTATAAGAGTTTTAACAACTTGTCTCACTGCCTTACATGATAAAATTGAAACCCAGACAATGATGGGTCAATGGTGGGTAGGACCACACATTGACATGGGGTGCCAAGATGTTCATGTTCTTGGCCTCTTATTTAAATTAATCTCTGTTCAGAACCCTGTAGACAGACTTAAAGAGATCACTGGGTCTATTTGTGCTCCTCTCCAACATATTCACTTTGAACGAATCTCTTTTTCCTGCTTTTCACTATTAGTTTGGCACCACTAATTGATTTATTGAGGATAGGTTACTGAACCAGATTTGGAGCAAAGGCTTTGACCCAAAGTATGGTAATAAGTAACATTTCATTTATTTGTGTTTAAAACAAATAAAGAGAAAATGATACCGTAAAAAAACAAACGAACAAAAAAAAAAACAGAAAAAACCCACAGTGATTTATTTTCATGAATTAATTAAAAAATATTATCTTAAGCCAGATTTTTCTACAGGTTATGACTCCTCTTTTGAACAAAAAGTTTGTGAAATTTAGGAGATCTTAAACACAGAAAATTATTTTGTTAGCATTGCATGAAATAAATCTATGTAACAGCCTGTTTGAGAGATAAACAGATATGGTAAGATATATCAGGGTCACATCTCCAGTTTGAAACCTCAGTAATGTGATACCAGGGTCTTGTCTAACCATCTGTTTTGAAGTTTGGAAACACAGTTGGAAATACAGATGCTTTCTGCACACCTATAGGACAAATGTCTATACCCTCACTTGCAGATGTGGGTTCTGTTTGGACTATCAAATAAAGATTCTTGGATAGAAAAGGGAGGAGGTTGTTGGAACCCAGCTGCTGCCAAGGGCTTCACAGATCTAGCCACACTCCCTGCAGTCTCTTGCTTCTTGAAGTGCTTCTGGGATTAGCTGAGTTGTTTGCTAGTATTACTTCTAAAGCTCCTACCTGACACCAGATACAACCTGACACAAAGCAGGCAGCAGAGATCACATGTTTACTATTCTGACCGAGGTTTCTGCCTCAGGAGCACCTTTCTCCTACAGGAGCTCCCTTTGGTTAGTGGAACTTAAGCCTTTCGCATGCTTTGGACATTTAGCACCCTCTCTATGGCATCAATAACTTAAGAAGACTCTTATCTGAAGGAGCTACTTTCGATCACCTTCTGAGTACATTTCTCTCACACCTATTCCTTCTCCTGTCTCTCTATTTAGCTAAAGGACATATTGTTATGTCAAAGTCTGAATAAAATGCTCTTGAACTATTACATAATCAATGGCATTGAGTTTTATAAATTCTGTTTAAAGTTTGAAGTCAGCAAGCATGATAGAAAAATCAAGACTTTGCTACGATATTTCCCTGTAAAGAAGTTGTCTATGAGATTAAATAAAAGGAAGCTCAGACTTCATCTGTCACATTATCACCTTGGTTTGTCAGAGGACAATGACTGTAATCAGAGATTTATATCAGTAGTCTCCACAGAACTATGTCTTCTCCTCTTGTACTACTAGCTTCTCAAAGAAAAATTTTATCCCTACAATTTTAGTTGCTGTCCAAAATATTGGACAATTTAGTGGAAAAATAAAACACTCGGGGAAGTAAGAGGTATTGTGGTCCCAGAGATTAAGCTATATGATGTTGTTGTCATTTTTTGTATATGGAAGTTAGACCTTAGGCTTCCATCTTCCACTAAGCTTGGAAGGTAGAGTCTCTCTAACCTTTTTCCTTGATGATTGCTGTTCAAAGATTGCAAGATGCTTTTAAGAATATTAACATATGTGGCAAAGAAAGAAGCGGTAATTACTAAAAGCTTCCAAGAAACACTAGGCAAAAGGTTATTCCAGAAGGTGAAAAGCGGGACTAGATGACTCATGGAGACTAATAGCATCTTAATCACTATCACACAGATGGAAGTCATGCACCCAGGGCAACTGCTATCACACCAAGCTGCCTGCACAGGTGACAAGACCCATCCAAGCAAACTGTAAAGGCCTGGATTTCCAATCATTTCACATATGTGAAGCAAATGCTTCACCAGTTCATCTCCAACATTTTAGATGTGTAAAACTTGAATCCTTCCTATGATGAGTGCTAATTTCATCTTGTCATCCAAAGCAAGGGATTGCTGTATGCAAACCCAAGGCAATTACAACAAAGTCACAAAGGAGTAGAGAAACATTCATCTTCTGAGACATGCAGGAATAGCATGAGAGTTATTTCCACAGCAATACCCTCAGAGAATAAGGAAAGCACTAGGTCGTCACATTCCCAGAATGCTCAGTTGAGCTATACATTCCATTTTTAGGCTAATGACATAATTTAAGAAGAATATCTAGGAGACAAATTTTATGGTATGATTTGCTCGATGTCTTAAAACACACATTTAAAATGTAGACACCTCTGGGCCTGCTCAGCTGACAACATACGTGCTAGTTGAGAATATATCAAAGGGAATTTGGAAGGTGTTACCAGACTATTTAGTGCCAAAGTTCAGGCCCTAATGCACTAGATGCCATCACCTATCCCCAGTGCAGCAACTTAACTAGAGTTAAGTACTAGTGCAAACATAAAGAAACAGCTTTCAATGTGGTCACATGAAGAAGAAGAACAATTAAGAACTAGAGTGAATCCCCCAAATCCATCTTTGTCATACTGAGCGGTTTATGTTTCAATAGAAGGTGAGAGGTATGCATAACTAGGCACTCCTCACCAAGACGTGGTCTTGCTCTTGTCAGCACTGTGAAATCTCTCCCTGGAGAACATATTCCTCTTCTTCCTGGAAAAAAGGACTGAGCCTTTCCTTTCCTGCTGTGTGAGATTCATGAAGAAGTTCTAAACCCCCAGATTCATTGTGTCAAAGGCCTGGCAGACAACAGGATATCTCTTTATATCATGTTCTTTCCTGTAAGGCCAGTTACAAAGGTGCATTAATGTATGAGTATGCCCCTAACAAGCTGAGCCCCACTTATTGGTTATTAATCTCATGAGAGAAGTTTTTGTGTTCATGAAAAATCATTGTTCAGCTTTATACAGCATTTAAGGACGTTAACTCCTCCTTATGTTACTTACACTGTTCTGCCGGTAAGATAGATTTTAATGAGTATCTGAGTTCCATGTCCATAAGAGCAAAGATGGGATGAAAACCACAGAGTCACTTTGATAAACTGCTTTCCATTAAGCTCATGATCTATAGAGTTTCAGTGAGGCCAAAGACGATTGCTACTGAGTAACAGAAACCGTTTCACATGCTGTCAGTGGATGGATGTGTCCAACAAGCGTCACAGAGACTCTCTAGCTAGGATCACCCTGAAATTCTGCATGCATAGCCCTGATACATCGTTAACTACATTGAAATATGGAAATTCCTATAAGCTGAATGTTAAAGACAAAAGCATCATCCTTGTGATAGCAAAACTACTGGCTCGGGAAAGGAGATGACGTGAGACTTCCCTTCAGAATGAACTTTTTTTGGGGAGGGAAGGTGGGAAGGAGCGAGAGAGAGAGACAGAGAGACACAGAGAGAGATAGAGACATGAAACACAGGGTCATGATCAGGCATTGAAGGAGGGGAGCTTTAGGAATGTGCAGCACCATCCTATATGAGACCCTCATGGAGAAGTCATCCGGTTATGGGTCCAGAGGGTGCTTGTAACCCAGCTCTCATTCTACAGAGCTGGCAGGAGTTTGGTCCCCCCCTCTGAGCTGGACCACTAGCCACAGCAAAACTCCATTCCTTTCAAGGGGCAGGCTACGATTGGCAGAATTGCTTACCTGTTTTAACCAATGCATTACCCCTGAATACCAAATGACCCTCCCTCGACCCCACCCTTGCATTAAAGGAGGGAGAAAATGCTTCTCTGATCAAACCCTACTGAGAGTTTCTGTTCTGATGGCTCTGGGCTCTGATCAAAGGCAGATGGTTTCACAGTAAGAACCACACCACTCACATCGTGCTCCCCATTCAGCTTCCCATCTGGGAGCTCTGCAACCACAGGCTGCCTATGGCTGCTTTGTGGGACAAGCAGGCGGGGACACACATGGGTGAGATTAGTTCCAACAATCCTATAGATAGAATGACAGACCCTTGAAGGGAGAGAGGAGGCCTTCCATTCAAAAGCTGACCAGGAACTGCCTTAGGAGAGATAGATCGTGTACAATATGGTGGTGGACCTAAAAGCAGGAGCCTTTAAAACCCTCAAATGATGTTGATTTCTGTGGTTTTAGGATGGAGAGAGGGTGACAGAAGTTCCAGAAAGCATAATTTAGCCTGGCGTAGCACATATGCCACAGACGCAGTTTGTATATAGGTAGAATATAAACTTCTCTTGCAGTTACAAGGAGGAGAGGCTAGGCTTAGTTTTTCCAGTTGAAACCTGAATGCTGTTACTAGTCTCATCCAGAGCATGTCAGTTTTTTTGTTCTAAGGGATAAAGCAGGGGAAGCATGGCCTTATTTCGGGGGAGAAAGGCAGCTAGAGGTCTCTGGTTTAACAATCTTCTACGTCAAAATAGTATCTCCTATTTAGAGAACTCCATAGGGAAACCTTACCACTGGTGAAGCTACTGCTATTCTGAGTAAGTGGGAGTCACTGCAGGGCAGAAATTCTGCCTTCTATTCAATATGTGGAAGAGAACAGAGACAACAGAGGCAGCTGAGGGCCATTGTCCTTCCTCCTCAGAAAGGACCATGAAAGCTCCCTTGTCACTAATCGCTAATCAATGCATCTTTTGCTCTTTGTCTCACACACGTTTACATCTATTGGAAGAGTACCATAGGAACAGTGGAGAAGAAAAAATCAGAGTTTTTCTCTCGCCACTTTTAACCCATTTCCGATTCATAATTTCGTTTGGGATATAAAGTTACTAAAGCAGTGAATTATGGACCCAAGTGACTGATAGCACCAACAATGAGTTATTTGGCTTTGTTACCTTTTAGATTATTACTTGCCTTTCCTTGGACTATTTTTGCCTGGCTTTGCCTAGGCAAGTTTGTGCACCTAGTCTCTGGATACTCAGTCAGGGCACCTGCTGTTCATTCCCTCTCCCCACAGTACTGTATAGGAGATTCATTCTACCTACCTTCTTAACACTTTCCACAAAGTAGGAAAAGAAGTAAGAATTTTACACATCAAACACTACATTTTATTGTTACCATGGGTCCACTATGTTAGAAACCCGGAGGGACACATTTGTGTCTACAAATGTCATAATCTATTAAACATCAATAAATTTATAAGCTATATTGGTTTAGTTGCTCACAATTTCCTAAGTAATCCTGATATCCTTGATAGCTGGCTGTTGGAAAACAAGGCTCCTTTCATTCTAGTCTTAGTTACTAATATTAATGCCCAGGTCACAAATTATACTTTACTTAGTAATTGTGTTACCAGGGAAACTGGATTTCAATTTGTGAGTTCTTAGTCTAGCTAATGAAAGAATTTAGAAGTGGATTCAGCAGGAAGCTCAGGGACCATTTAATTAGACTTTGAATGAAAAGCAATAGGACAGGCAGGCTGAAAAATCTCAGTGGCTGCCAGAGGAAGGCAAATGGAAAGAAATCCATGCCTTTTGAGTCGGGTATGTCAAAGGTCTCTGGTGATGGTACAAGACAGACACTGAGGAGGAACGTTTCAGGTAAGGCATTTATTAGAGGAGTCAGTAATACTATGGAAAGACAGCCAGATAATCAGCAGGATAGTGTCAGGCCCCACACTAGAGACAGACAGCATAGCTGGTCTCTGTTGAGACGAATTAGTGTTTTTGTAGCAGAGGTGGTAGTTATTTGAATAAAGAGGGTGGCCTCACAACAGGAGCCTGCAGGTAGGCTCTGATTCCCAAGAAGGAGTTAGGGAATGGGAGCAGGAGCAGTATGTATGTCTCTGACATCCTCTTTGATGTAACTCACTTCCCCAGATGAGATATTTTAGTGCCTGTAAGTTTGTTAGCTAGAGGATTCACAGTAGATCAAAGAATTGCATCAGGGACACATAGTAGAAATAGAGACAATTTAATAAGAGAGGAAAAATCACTCCTAAGAAAAGGAGTGGCTGGGAGAACTGACGGGAAAGTCCCCGAAGCCCTGAGCCAGAGGTAGCATTGTCCTTTATAGGACATTTATCTATAACCCTCCTTTCTTTATGTCTAACTTCTTGCTTCTCCCCATTTTCTCTCCTGTCTCTTTAGTGTTTGGATGTCATGAAGTGAGAGCCTTCATCTGTCTTGCCCTATCTGCCGATACTTCTGCCTTGTTAGAAGACTAAAACTAATAGAAGCAGGTGACCGTAGACTGACCTCTCTGAAACTATGATCCCAAACAGGTCTTTCCTTCTGTAAGTTGTTTCTCTCATATATTTGTCATATCAAATGGGAGTACAAACATTCTTATGAGTAAGCCAGATCTCCAGTTTTGTTTTATTTTGTTAATAAATAATGCAACAATTTACAACTTTTTCATGATAATGAAGAAATAATGTAAAGGTTTTAAGTCATTCAAAAATCTTGTTTCAGACTTGCATAAATTCTGTGAATTGTAGGCAGGTGCAAGCTGAGACAATATAATAATTTTATTGAAGAAAAAAATGAGTTGAGAGAAAAGAAAGGCTTTGTCTATGTCACAGCATTGAATCATTATGTAACTATTCAGTTTCTTTCTAGCACAAGTAAATTCTTGAACAGACTTTGTGCATATTCTGTCTAAGAAAGGAGGATCTTGGTGACTGTTAACTTGACATCTGACACCTACGTTGGTTAGACTTAATGTTGTCAATTTTTAAAGTATAAGATATAATTCATTTTGAAAAACCTAGACATGCACTGCCAACTCTTTTCTCTAAACTCTTTTTTCCGAACATGATCCTTTGCACGAGACAAAAGCACAAACGAAGGCTGAGATAAGACTCAAGTGGTAACATGCCTGGCACACAAACACTAGGACCTGAAATTGTATCCTCAGAATCAATAAAAATCCAAGCATGTGGAAGCTCCTGCTTGTAACCCTAGACTTGTTGGTTCAGAAGCAGGAACTATAGAGACAGGGAGGACCCTGAGGTTTGTTTTCCAAAAAGCCTAGTCTCAAATCAATGAACTTTGTATTTAATGCAAGCATGTTTATCAAAGTGACTGATGAGCAATAGGTATCTCAGATTTCAGTCCTCCACATGCACACACAAGTACAGACACTATAAACATACACCATCCATTTATATTGCACACCTGCACACTAAATTAGAAATATGACTGGGATGGAACATAAAGCCTTGCACTACAATTCAAAAATACAGGCAACAAAGGCACATTTTAGAAATTCATAGTTTTGATTTCGTGATTTCCTAGATGAACAAACTATATTCTAGAATATAATATTTTAATTACAGAAATATAATTAAGAAAAATGTTAGTTTATAGGGACAGAGAGGAGCACAAGAACCCTCCCTCCCCCACACTTTCCTCTGTTTCCCCTCAGAAAAGAGGAGCCCTTTAAGAGACAACAACCAAACACAGTGTAACAAGATATGAGAAGACTAGGCAAAAGCCCTCATAAACAACCCGATAGGAGGAAAAGAGTCCTAAGTGCAGAAAAAAGAGTCAGAGACACACCAGCTCCTACTGTTATGAGTTCCCCCAAACACCTAGCTTACTGCTTCAGTCTCTGTGATCACATCTAAGCCCTGCTTAGATGATTCAGTGGTTCTCCTGCTGTCCTCAACTCCTCTGGCTAACACAATCTCCATTCCTCTCTTCTGCAAGGTTCCCCTGAGAGATTCTAGGGGAGGGACCAGGCAGGGATCTCTAATTTTGGCTCTTTCTCCACCTAATATCTGGCTGTAGGTCTCTGCATCTGTTCTCATCAGCTGCTGGAGGAAGTGGTGAGGATTAGGCTAGGCACCAATCTACGAGCGTGGCAGAATATCATTAGGAATTAGTTCCTTGATTTTTCTTTCTCTTTTTCTTCTTTTTCTCTTTTTGCCAGTCATATTTGGTTCCACCCCAAATTTCTGGGTCAACCAGGCTCAAGTTCCTGGCCATCCATACAGAGCAGGGCATAGGCTGCCTCTAGAGGCATGGGCCCCAAGCAAGACCAGTCATTGGCTGGCCATCCCCACTAGCTCCCTGCCACCATAGTCCTAGCACCTCCTGCAGGCAGGACAGATCGTAGGTCAAAGGCCCTGTGGGTGGATTGGTGTCCCAGTTTCACCACTGAAAGTCCTGACTGGTTATTGAAGATGGGTCCATATTCTCCACAACAAAAAGTCCTCACTAGGGTCACCCTCATAGATCCCAGAAATTTTCCACTGCAATAGGTTTCCAAATCACCCTCCAAATGTCCTCATATTCCAGTTGTCTCTCCTAGTACTCTTTCTTTCCATCCCTTCCCATCCAGCTTATTCCTCCTGTTCCCATTCACAGCAGACCTGAGTTTACCTGAAAATCTATTCTATTTCCCCTTCCCATGGATATTTTCCAAAAGAAATAAATTCTTTGTTTGTATGCATATGCTCACGTCTCCATAAATGTGAGGCTTTTACTCATACTGATGATTATGTGAGTCTGATTTTGTATGACATTTATTCCTAGCTGTTCCTTCTAAGAGATCACTCCAAACTGCTCCTAACAGTCTCCCTCACTCTGTGTGGCATTATCAACTCTTTGGTAGACCACAGCAATAAGATGCTAATGAGGTCACTTAGATAAACAATGATAAGTGTATAAGAAGATCATTGACAAGGTACAGTGAACAGTATCCAGGAGGATAAACCAGAAAAATACGTTGTGCCCTTTCTTTATTTTTCACATGTTGAGCATCATGTCGCTCACTGGATGAGAAGTAGTTTGAAAAAGTGGGAAAAGGGTATAAATTATTGTGTTTAGATAAAGGTTTGTTTCAACTTTGTCAGAGTAATTGTAGCATCACTAATTCATCTGAATCCACTAACATGGTTATCTGTTTGCTTAAATCTGTATTTATCTCTCATTCCTTAAATAATACAATTCTATTACAGAAAGGGGGAGTAGAAAGGGAGAGTGCTTGTTTGTCTTCAGGGAAATCCCACCTGTGACCTCTGGCGTTCTTTTTGAGAGGTCAAATAAGCTCTTAGACAAGCTTTACATATCCTTTCTGGGCAACTCAACACCTAGCATGAGGTCTTTCAGATACTGATATGACCGAAACCCTCTTCAAATATTTTATTATTCTTAAAATTATTTAAATATTTAAATATCCTTAAAATATTTTTATTAGTTCTTGTAGATTCTGTACAGTGAGTTTTAATGATATTCACCCTTGTCTTTCTGGCTCTATCCTCACTTTGTTCCTTAACAAACTTTGTGTCTTTTTTTACTTTTAACCAGATTAGGTTTAATTTTTGCTGCCCACATAATTCTAGGATGTGTAGTCTTCCACTGAAGCATGGTTGACTTAATAGGGGCTATACTCTTAGAGAAAACTGTCTCTCCCTCTCCCAGGAGCTAGAAACTGCCGATGATTCCTTGGCTATGGGTGGCATTTTCTGACCAGCTACCTTCCCCATGTTGTTATTTGGTCTGGCTTGATTGTGTCTGGGTCTTGTGAATGTTGTCACAATTGTTATGAGTTCATACATGCAGTTGCCCTGTTGGGTCCAGAAGACGCTGGTAGTCATCCAACACCTCTGCTCTTACAGTCTTTCTGTGCCCTCTTCAGCAATGATTTGTAAGCATTTTGAGGAGGAATGTGTGATATATGCATTCCCCTTAGAATTGAACATCCTGTAGTCATTTATTCTCAGTACCTTGGCGAGTTGTGTGTCTCTGTGTTGATCATCATCTATTCTAATGCAATTGGAAGCTTCTCTGATGAGGGTTAAGAGATATATTCGTCTATGAGCATAGTGATAAGCCATTAGCAGTGCGGGGTGACTTTAGGTCCGCAGGAATTTACCTATGAATTATAACCCAGCTTTCAAAGATGATAAGCCAAAACCAAAACAGACCAGAAACTGACAGAGAAATGTGTGACATAAAAAAAAAAATCTTTGCGTATTCTTAAAGCGCAGCTGTTATCTGATTGTCTACTGAATATTCCTATAGGGTTTAATATACCCAATCAAGATTTGATTACGTTCATACAAAGTCTTTCCCTTTTTCAGAGGGTGATTTTGACCTGAAGTCAGTCCATTGGAGATTTGGGAAAGTCACAAATGGTGGTTGCTTTGTCAAATAAATCATATCTACTGTTTTGTAATTTTTACTATTAAAACATATTAAGAAATATGGCCTGCCATTCCTTTGGCTGGAACACATGATTAAGCAGTGTGGTGAGCAGAATGAGCAGGTGTCAGGATAAAAACAGAAAGCCCATTTGTCTTCATTTTCCAGGGAAACAAACCTTTTGGGGTTTTCAAGAAGGAGAAGCACTGCTGTGTTGTGCAGGAAATTTAATACATTGTGGTGTTTTATTTCTTTCCATTTTTTAAGACTTGCTTTGATTATTTTATACAAATAGTGGTTAACAATCATGATATTGTTTATTTGCAGTGTGCTTGGTGTCTCATCATTAAATGTTACCAAATTTTGTGGCTTTAATCCCTGTGAGGCTATATGAGCTCTCCTTAGTTGATTCAGTGGGTCAAGTTCTTCTGGCGTCCTTGACCCCTCTGGCTTCTACAATCCTCTTCCCTTTCTTCTTCGAGGCTCTCTGAGCTTCCAGTGGAGGTACCTGGAGAAGATCTCCAAACCTTACACTTGAGCATCATCAAGTTGTACCTATCTATTTGGTCCTAAATGATAACATTAGACTAAGAACCATGAATGCTGGTGCATGTCTGAACCCTTAACATCAGATGTTCTTTGCACATAATAGTTATCAGAAATACTAGTCGAGTGGTTATGTGGAACATTTAAAATTAATGAACTAGATATTACTTATCCTACTTATCCTATAGATATTAGTTATCCTATGTGCTAGATATGCCTTCTTTGGTGGATCTCAAGTAAACCTGGTTTTGGCAGTTTGTTCCTTACATTCTTTTAATATTTTCTCCATGAAGGGACCCTTCTCTGATCGCATCATTCTTTCCATTGAACTGTTTTAATAGCATGTGTACATTTTACATCAATAAAGTTATTTTTGCATGTATTTGTTTTTTTTACTAGAGAGAATTTGCTTTGATTGTAAAGTGTTATTTAATTGTGTCTATCATTTAGAACACTGCTATCGTCTTAATCACTTTTCTGTCTCTGGGACAAAATACCCTGATAAAAGCAACTTCAGAAACGTGGGTTGATTCTCTCTCTCCCTCAGTCCCCAGCAGGCCTCTCTTCTTTCCCACCCAAGCGGCTGGATTACCAGTCCTTCGGTTCAGCTCTCAGGGGTGTGGGTTGGATGCATCTAGGTGGGCCTTAGGTCAGGAAACTTAAGAGTCATGGGAACACACTGAATTCTGGGAGAGCCATCAGAGGGGCAAAAACTTGCTTAATTGCAAGTGTTAGGGTCTATTTATAGGTTTTCAGGGAAGGGTAGGTCCCCCAATACCCAGGGGCAATTCATTGGTTAAAACAGATAAGCAATTCTGCCAATTGCAGCTGGCCCTCTGGAGGGAGGTGGGACTTGGGTGGAACCCTGGTCTGTCAAATCAAGCAGGGGTGCTGAGCTTTGTCAGCTCTCTGCGATGAGAACCCTTCCAAGGGGTTCCACACAGAAAGGGTGTGGTATATTTGGCTCACAGTCCCAGGTGCAATCCATTATGGTGAGAAACCGCGGGAGTTAGGTGCTGGTTACCTCCACAGTCAGGAAACAGATGAAGAGGGATGTTTGTGCCCAGATCCTTTTCTCCATTTCACATAGTTCAGGATCTCCACTCAGGGATCATCCAGGGCCTGCTTGCTCCCAGTTAAGACAGTATTTTTAGCATCAATTACCCCAATCGCGTCCATCTATCACAACATCTCAGAAACAGACGTTTATCTAGGTAATTCTTCACAGGTATGCCTGGTGTCTTCTCTCAGAGTTGATACTAGCATCTATCAAGTGGATAATTGACACTAACCATCAACAAACGAACATATATAAATATTCTAATTAACCAAACAGTTTCAATTATAAGAAATAAACGACGTAAATATTTCTAGTACAGAAGTGAGTGCTAAATAAATACGTGTGGAATAAATAAAAGAATAAATGGCCACATGAAATACAAAGCTATTTCTAAATAAAGAGGAAAAAACACTTTACAGATGAAAGACAATAACCGGACTATGTTGCTTAGGATTGTACCCGTGAAGATTCCCTTACTGCTCCTGTTGGCCACATCTGAACATAATCTATCTGCACAGAGATGGTGAATATATTAAAAAAATAAAAAATGCACTATTGGGGTTGAGGATAAGTAAAATATGAGTGTTTGACCCCCAAACTAAAACTAAAAAAGTATATAAATAAAAAATAAATAAGCAAACAAAACCCCACAATTGAAGGTATAAAATGTAATAATTTAAAACTAAGTTTCTAAGAATACTTTATAACTAAGAATGAGACTTTGGACAGGAAAAGAAGAATTTACTATAGTTGAGGGAGGAGTCACTCTCCTTTCAGGGTCTGACTACTGGTAGGTTTCTTATAGCCTAATGAATGTTTGCACCCTGGCGCATATCAGCACCACCAACTGGACTCACAGCATTTTGACAACAATAAAAAAGAACACATTAGGCTGGGAGGATGAAGGGGTTGAAAGCACTGGGGGAAGTTGAGGTAAGGTAGTGGAAAGATGGGCATAATCATGCACATTGTGAAATGTGCTTTATAAAGCATTCAAACAATATGATTTTTTTAAAACGGATGGGAAGCTGAGAGGTCAATAAATGTGATAGTGGATTTTAGTTGTAATTATCTGGCAACAATATTGTGTGTGTGTGTTTTTTAAATTATACCAAACCTCACAAATAAAATACATAAAAGAGGAGACTAAGGAAAGACATCCTGAGCTGTTTGTTTATCCTTTAACATAGGAGCCAGGAATATTTTCAAAATGACATTAGCGTTAGACAGTTGAGTATGAGGACCAATGAAACAACCTTGCACTCAAGACTGTAAACACATAGAATATATAAGCATTTTACATAAAGCTACAGTTTCAATGACTCACCCAACTCAACTGCACACCTGTACTACAATTGCTGTTTCTATTGACTTTTACACCCACTGTGTGTTTCTATATGTCCTAGTTTAGGAACTTACTTTTTAAAGTCAGCAAAAATGAAAAGTTTGAGTCTGTCTTTACAAAGCTCAGTGTTAAGTCCTTCTGTTGGATAATCCTACTGTGAGCCTATGACAGTAGGATAACATGAAGATACGGGAAAATAATGACCATACAATGGGAATACTCTCACTATTCACACAGTTCAATACAAAACTTGTTATAGACTTATGCTTTCTAGCCCTTTACAAGGTTAGCTTAGAGAGAGGATAGGCTTTATCTGGTGGTATAAGTGGGGTCCAAGAGATGGTGATAATTCTAGCAGATAACTAAAGACTTTCTGCTCTCCATGGGAGTATCAGCTGCTCCTGAGACTCCTGACTATTACCCCATCCCTGATTGCTGTGCAACAGATAAAATTTACTGTGTGGATATACTCTAAGAATTATGTTGTGCTAAAGGAAATTGGAAAGTAGTGTATACAAGGAATTCATTCAAAAAGACCCTTGCCATGGCAAACAGACACAAAATTCCCAGTAGAAAGATGCCTTATTTATACCAAAAGAAATTAAATACCCAGGAAGATTTACAGGAGAGGCAGTTCTACAAAACCCAAACCCAGTTAAAGTCACTCTTCCTTTCCTCAGTATACTTTATTTCTCATAGTTACCTTTATTCACTTTCTATTTTTTCCTAGTTACCTTCCCTTTACTAGAAACACATTTCAGGTTTTTCTACTCTTGTGAGTACTGCTTTTCTTATGAGGCTTCCTAGATAATGTAAAACACATGTTGAATTTGTATGATTTTTTTCCTGTTAATCTGTTATATGCTAATTTAATTATCAGACACACATGGGATCCTCACAGAGAAGAAGTATATACTAACTAGTCACAAACCCCTGACTGGTTTCAGTCTAGTCTATTCTACAAAACAGAAATGCTAGCAAAGACATAGAAAATATTAATTTTTAAAATGTCCTCAATCTTTGGTGAAGGCCAGTTTCCCATATTGAGCTCATTATACTGAGACCCAGAAATGGCAGGATCTTTAACAGTTTGCTGAGATACTATGATCTTGATGAAATGATTTTTATGGACATCATATTCTATGACTGTAAACTGGGTCTGATGGTTAATGACCTCAAACGCAGTGACCACTAACAGATCTAATATTTTAAAATTTCATTACTGTATTACAAAAAGCAAAGATATTTGTGATTTTCATCTTTATTTTTGTTGGCTCAAAAATGCTATTTATGATTTTTCCTTTTAACAGATGGCATGGCTCTACCTGCAGGCACCAATGGTATTGTAGTCAAGACAGAGAGAAGAACATAGCCTTTATTCGTAGCCTCTTCCGGGACCACAGATATATATGTCACATCATAATTCTATGAGGCCACTACCAAAGAAGAATGTTGAAAACATGTAAAGGTCCTTGCTGCAAGTTACAGGAGTTAATATAAACCTCTCTGTCTAGAGAAGTGGTTCTCAACGTTCCTAATTCTATGACCCTTTAACACACTTCCTCATGCTGTGGTGACTCACAAACATAACATCGTTTTTTGATACTTCATAACTGCAATTTTACTACTGAGCAGTGTTTCCATTCCTAATAACCATCAGAAATATGTGTTTTCCAATGGTCACAACCCCACGCATTGATAACTTCAGGTCTAGAGAGGATGAACATGTTTAGTCTACCCAGTAATTCATAGGATCAATTTTCTGCCTGATTTGTTTTGTTTCCTATTGTATTGTTGATACAGAGTTTCTATGTAGTCCTGGCTGATATGGAGCTCACTAAACAGACTAGGTTGGCCTTGAACTCATAGAGATCTGCTTGCCTTTCCCTCTCAATTGCTGGGATTAACGTTTGTGACACCAGGCCCAGCTAATTTTCTGCATTTTCAAATGAAGTATATGAGACACAGAGTTTAGATATAATGATATGTTTCCTAATGATGGAGATATCTTTAAAACTGTGGAATTGCAGAATTTATTCATTGTGTGAATACCACAGAGCACGACAGGATGTATTTCCACCCACCTAGATTATATAGTTCCATTAGTCAATTATGAGTAGTGTCTGTAGTAAATGGAAATTGAAAGATGGAACTACACGGTAAGCTTTTCTTTTCCTGTGAGCAGATGTATACTGGAATATAATGATAAAAAGCAGTGTGTAGTAAACACATAAACCAATTAGACTGAGATTTAATATTTTTATCAAATAACAGTGTGTAATTCATTACGACATATTTTTACATAGTTGGCTTCATGTTAGGCTTTCCCATACCAGCAACACTACACATGGGCATAGTTAATTGCTTTTATTGTAGGTTTGCTCATACCAGCAATATCACACAAATTATTGGTTGGTTTATTTTAAATTTTTTCACACCAGCAACACCATACACAGGTTAGTATACTGCAGTGTTAGATGTTATGGTGTTATGATGGCGATGACTTCATTAAAGAACATCAAAATGTCAGCTCCACTATAATCCTATGAACCAATGTTTACCAAAATACTAAGTTATATAGCTAGTATATGACCTTACATCAGTGTGGGCTCCAGAGCAAGTAATAGCCTAAGTGGTACTCAAGGTTAATCTATGTAAGGAAACACTAAGACAGACAATATGGAGTTACTATGTCCTGCTACATCATTGACGAGCTAAAGATTCCTCATAAAGAACCTCTTGTGGGCATTTCCTATATTTTCTTCATATCTCCAACTCTGCTTTTTTAAAATTTAATTTAATTTTTCTTCTCTCATATAACACATTCTGAACCTCCCCTTCCTTCCCTCCACTCCTCTCAATAACCCCCATCTCCAGTCTCTTCCCTCAGATCTACCCCCTGCCCTCACCTATCAACCTACCCCCTTATTATTCCTAATCAATGAACAGTCCTCCCAGTCCTCCCACTCGAACAGAACATGACACAGTAAGACGAAGCAAGGCCAGGCACTAATCCCTACATCAAGGGTGGACTAGGCAACCCAGCAGGATCAAAAGGGTCCCAAGAGCAGGTAAGGGGCCAGAGACTCCGCAACTCCGGTCTGTAGGAATTTTGCAAGAAAAGGAAGCCAGACATCCATAAGATATGTTTAGTGGACCCTGCAGGTTTTGTGTCTGCCACTTCAGTCTCCCAAGAGTGTTGGTCAGTTTACAATGTGGGGCTTGTTCTCAAGGGTGTCCTCAATCCCTCTGTTCCCCCAATTCTGTCCTCCTCCTCTTCCTCAGGGTTCCTAGAGCTCTCAGGAGCCTGAACAGGCCAATTTCTTGTGGCCAGGCAAGGCTACCAGTGGTGGAACTGGGATACCATCCCAGTCACAAAACATCCACCCTATGGCCTATCCTCCTTGCAGGATCCTCTGGGACAATAGAAGAGCAGAACCTTAGGCCGAAGGAAGGAACTCCTGCCTGAAACTCCAGGGAAGGCCAGGAACTGGATAATACGGATATTATTTCCAATGATGTCATGCTTTGCTCATAAATAGATCTAGCCCAGTCCTCATCAGAGAGGCCCCATCCAGAAGTTGATGTGAGTACACACAGAGGCCCAGGGCCAACTCTGCTTTTTGAAACTTTTCATAGTTGGTGAAATCTCTGCCCTGTTTGGTTACTCCTTTGACTTCTGTAAAACCTCATTTTTTTTTCATGAAGAAACTCACTGAGCCAAAACAAACTCCAAATGTCACATCTGCCAATTAGCAGTATGACCTTTCTGAAGTCACTCTCCCTTTCAACATCTCAGTTTTGTTCCTCTGCAGCCTCAAACGTTTGATACAGCATGGTTTTATGTTGATTCAAATTGAGAACTTTAACTTTTGCCATTAAGCTGGAAAAGTTGAAGTGTTGGTAGTTTTTGAAATTTTTATTAAAAATATTTCGTTTTTCTTCCTAAATTGATGCCAATACTGCCAAAATATAACTTGATATCATGTCTATGATCATATGAAGGGTTTTCAATGGGGTACTTTTACAAACCTTGCCAAATGGTGCTGAATGGGTCATGCTGTCATGTTATGAGGTTATGATTGTACCTAGACACAGGTGTTATAGAGCAATAAAGGTCCAGCGAGATTCATAGATCATCAACTTCAGTGTCTGGGTCCTGAAATCAAGCAAAATGATCTTGATAGACTATTTTAATATACGTAGACACTTAGCGATAAGTTTGTATGTGCATAGCAATTATAGAATTAATACAATCTTGATTGGTGGAAGAACAACTGCGTGCACATGGCTGGAACATTGTGCTAATTAATGAAACACGCTGTCAAATTCAATAAAATCTTCAATCCTTATAAACTCATTAAAATAGTATTCTAAACAAGATTAGATCAAGGACTCTTAGCAGTGCCCACCAAGTGGGCTGGGTATTAACAGAGGGCATCCCCATTCCTGAATACAACAACAGGTCTGAAGTGGGTGTTTCAATTTCATGTCATAAGGGGAGATTATGAGAAACCGAGTTCTCATTGCTTGCTTTCTCCTCAGTTAATTGAGACAAAAGGGCTCTCTCAGCATTTGAAAGCCCTGACCCCAGAAGCCCTTCAATCACAGCAACAACCCTGCAGAATCCTGGTAACCCATCTGTTACACCTTCAGAGTACAGGAATGTACAGGAATGTTTCTGTTTCTTTCTCCTTCACTTCCCATTTCTCCTCCCAGAACCGCTGCATTTATGGTAAGAGAAATGTCGCTTGAATTTTAAAACATGAGGAGGCAATTGAGTCTGTAAAATGATAACTTCAACTGATCCCCATTTTCTACAAACAAGTCAGACTCTTTTGGTAGCAGTGAAAGTCTATAGCCATTTCATTTTCCCCAAGACATCCAGATGCCACACAGGAGGCATTTCAACTTAGCAACCTGCCTTTCATAAGTATCCCTCGTTATCGATCAGCTACTCTCATGGATATGTGTATCCCTCTTCATGTATGTATCTGGATATCACAGTTTTCTATTTTCAGCATTAAATGCGTCCTGATGCTACTGGACATGATCCTCTCCTGACCAATCTTTTCCTGCTTCACACACAACCACGCAAACTGATTTTTCATTCTTCCTTGCCATCAGTTGTGTGCCTTATTTCTTCTGATTATGTTGTTGATCATCTCAGTAGAATTCAAAAGACTCCAAGCCAGATTTTCCATTCCTCGAACCATAAGTGTTGTTGGTATTTGCTTGTTCTGTGTGAAACTAAGGTGTGTTACAAATATTTTGATTTTAATATGCTTAAAAACTAAAGGTGAAAATTAACTTAAGCTTAGATAAGAAATTTATTTTTTCATATTATGAAATAAAACTTGAAAAAACATCAGAGAAATGCTACTTCAGGGGACTAAGTATTAAGAGTCTTAAACATAAGAACAATGTCTAGAGGGGCTCAGTTTCTGTAGTCTCATCCTGTCACAAATGAGCTGTCTTTGTGCTTTTGATCAGAATAACACTAAACCACCTCCACCACCCTTTCTGTTCTTGCTTACACAACCCAGGATTTCCAGCTTTGATACTCAAATTCTGGGTGATACGTATACAAAATTCATTTATCATTTTTTTTCAGTGTTTTAAACATTTTGGTAAATTTCATTTAGAAGCATTGTCCGAATATACTGGGGAAAAATCTATCTATGTACATATCTATATATCTACCTATAGAACACCGATCATCTAACTAGCTGTCATCTATTTATATAAAGTCATGTTTATAACATATTATGCATATATTAACTACGAGGCAGCACAGTGGAGTGAATAAAAGTCACAGACTGATTTAAATCCAGGTTCCAAGAATCATGGTGCAAGATCAGACATTTCATTCTTGCCTTATTTTTCACATTCATAGTACAGAGATAATGGAACCTAAATATATAGCAAATAGTTTAAGAGTGTTAGCTTTCATAAAGTTATTAAAGTTCAATCTTCAGGCCAATTGATTGTTTTTTCATTAAATGTAATGTAAGTAAGTTTAAAATAAATAGGTTAAGAATATAAGCGTGGAAATTGATGAGGATCTGGTATTGAAGTTACACAGTAACCTCATGTCTGAGACTGCCTGTCTTTTATTGTCAGTTTGCTTGTTTTATTAATTATGTCATGTTAACAATCAATTACAACTATAATATTAGTTAAAGCTCTCCTGTTTTCTTGATGGATCATTGTATTTATTTTGTGTGGCAACCTTCCTTTTATCTTCAATTTTGGTTTGAAGGCTGCTTGCTAATACATAAGGATAGCTATTCTGGTCCCATCTCTTCCTTCCCTCTACTTACTTGGCACAGAGTATAATATTCTTTGAATTCATTCAGCCTTCTTTCTAGGGAATTGTGTCTCTACAATCGCTACAAATGCAAAGAGTTGGTGAGTTGTTTTTTGTTTGTTTGTTTGTTTTGCTTTTGATCAAATCAAGTAATATGTGACCACTAACCTCATATTTGTAGCTATTAATATTTGGATTATTATTGAGAGATTTTTATGAACTCCTTTTGTTTTGCTTTTGTTGTTTTATTTGTTTGTTTAAATGCAGTTCTTTGTTTGCTTCTCACTTGTTCTTTCATATGTTTGCTGATTTATCGAGTTGGGCACCTTTATTCTGTTTTAATTTTAGTTTATTGTCCTATTCCTTTCAGGAGATTGTTCTTTTCTGGGCTTTAATTTACAGCTGTCTCTTCTCCTCCTCAGAATGTGGGGCTCCTGCAGTGCTTCTGACAGCTTACTTGATAGCCTTGAATTTTCTTAGATTTTCCTTCTCTTGCACTGTCTTTATTTGCCCATTAGTTGTGTGCAGTGTTTGTGCTGGGTATCAGAATCTTAGTTAGCAGCTATTTGCTGTCAGGGGTCAGAATAAACTTTTCTGCATCAGTATGCGTTTGAAGGGGTTGGTTCCTGCGTACTGTGGAGTATAATTTCCTTTATCTGAATGGTCACACCTTGCCCTAAATTTAAGAAATTTCTGCTGTTATTTCCTTGAATAGTAATTCTGTCTTTACATTTTATCTCGTGCCTTCCTCTAACCTACTTGGTGGTAGGTGTGGTCTTGTTTTTGTCTTTACAACACATCCTAGAACTCTTGGATGTTGGCATTTAATACATTTTACAAGTCTATAATTTCATTAACTTTGTCTTTCATCTGTGGTATCGGTTCTACATCTATACTGCAATTATGTGAGCAGGTGTTCCAGTCAGTTTCAATGTCCCATAGGTTTGGTTCATAAGTCTATAGATTGATCGTGAGTCAGTGCGGGGGAGGGCTGAAAAGTTCAGAATTGTACCAGCATGAAGTATTTCCTTTTTCTTAGCAGCACAATGTGACTGAATAATTTCTACCAGGATTTGCTGATTCCGCTGCACTAGAATGAGAGAGTATAGACTGTAGAGTGAGTCTCCCAAGCCTCTTGTTTTAGCAATTTAATTTTTCTCATGTGATTCTGCAAATCTTCCTTTCTATGCTCTGCTGTTTCATAAGAGTGAGGAGAAGGGAAGTTCTTCCCTATCCTATCATTTTGTTTAGTTTGTTTTCCATCAAGGATAGCATTCTATATTACTCGATTTTACCTGCTCAAGCTACCTGTCAATCAGCAGAAATGTGGTCATGTTAGGCAGACTCATGTTAATAAAATCAAATTATCAAAGTATAAAGGCTGATGGAAGCATGAGCCAGGAGAACTGAATGCATGGCCATTTCCAAAGAGAATTAAGATACCTAAGATATGAATACAAATTGGCAGGAGCTGTCCTCTCCTCTGGTGCTGAAGATAGTTGTGATGGATCCACTTCCAAACAAAATTCTCATAGGTACAAGGTTACAGTCATATAGTTTCACATTCAACTTTATTTGTCAACTATGTACAAAAAATAGATAATGTAGATATCAAGGCATTGAAGAGTGCATATTTTATGGGATGAATAAACATTAGAATATAGGCTAGAAAAATACATTTGAATTTCTCCCTTTGGTCACTTGAATATTGACTTGTAATTGAAGGAGGCAACAGAGAAGACACTAAAATACCTGAGCTTCAGAGAAGAGAATGGCCTTGAAGAAGTACAGTATACAAAGCAACTCTGAGTTTCTTCTGAAATAATTAACTTAGAATACAAATTGCTCTCTCAATTCTATATTTTATTTTTCAATAAATTTAGGATATTGAATTTAGGCAATGTACATAGCTTAGGGGAAGAATAGGATATTTAAATAAACAGTAGTAAATCTAATTGCATACACAGAAAGTGTATACCTTAAGAAGGCCCTTCTAAGATGGTGAAAAAGATTAATTAAGAACAATAAATCCAGTGTTATCTGCATCTTAGACAATTTATTATTTAGTCCAACCCGAAAGTGTTTGGCCTGCAATGCTTCCATTGTTCTTCTTTAAAATTCACAGGAAGCTATTTTCACCCTACACATTTACTCACTACATGGAAGCTGTGTTTGCTGAGGGTACTTTGAATCTTTTAAAATATTAAATTATCTAGAATATAAGTTTTTATATAATGTATTTACCAATAAAATTTTAATATTCTTGGTGTACATGCTTCAAATTTTAAAATGAGAAAAATGGGCCAAATAGAAAAGAAAGAAACAAAACCCAAAACTTTTAAATGAATAGCATTTAAAAGGTAGTGAGAAAAATACTATGTATTCTATTAGACAGGATAAATAGGAGATTGTACCTGAGGGTAGGGGAAAATGGCCTTAAATCTATTTATGCTAACATCTTTTGAACAGAAAAAAAGTACTCCCTTGAAAATTTTGGTATCTTCTACATTGCTATTTTTGTAAAATTGTAAACATTACAATTAAAATATGCATATCTAGAATAAACTATACTTGTCCCATTGTTGTGGAAGTTTATTTTTAGTTATGTATAAAATAATTGTTCTGTGCACTGTTGGGAAAAGGGCTGTCTAGGCCTTGGGATTTTGTATTGTCTGTAGGTGTTGGATTTATGTGGGGGATGTTTTTATGCTCACAATCTGCATGTGCTATCAGAACACCTGAGGAGTTCAGTATCAATAAAAATACTTGAGCCTAGAAGTTCAGGCTTCCACTGTCCAGTATAGTACTTGCCATGAGAGTGGCTGAGGTCTGACAGGGTTTTCATCAGTGAATATAGCTCAGTGTCTCCTTTGTGAGCCACTACAGTATGTGTACTACTATAAATGGCACCCAATTTGGCAGGCAGAAAGTAAAGAAGGGAAGGACATCATGCTAGCTACATCCAACATGGAAAAAAGGAAGAAAAAAAAAAACTTCAGACCTCTTAGAGTCTTTTTTTTAAAAATTTTTCTTCTGCAAACCTGACTACAAGAGGTCCAGATACTGGTGAGGTGGTCCTGACAAGACACATCTGCTATGGTGATGAAGACTCTACTCCATGTGTGAACCCTTCTGCAAGCAAGGTTACAGTTATTTTTCCTGCAAACCAGACTCTATCTTAAAATCTGGAAAGTGTTTCTTCACGGTCAACACATAGAAGCTATCTTCCAGAGCTGGCTGGGGTAGTATCATGTGCTACCAGCTGAACAGTATGGTAGGAGTCATCAGGTGGTACTGATTTTGAAAGAATGAAGGGATCTTTGGAGAGCAGCTGAGGCTTGGGATTATGAGAGGCCAAGAGAGTCCATTGGTAAAAGTGCAGCCTCGATGGTAATTGAAAGCTCAGGTTGAAGGGTTCATGTAAAGAAGTTGAGGGTTGGCACCACAGAGAGCCTAGAAGAGTCCATTGGTGAAGGTTTAGCCTCAGTGGCAATTGGATGCCCAGGTTGAAGTGTTCATAAAGAGAAGTTAAGGTCTGGAACTATAAAGAGAGCCCAGGAGAGGTTATTGGTGAATGTGCATCCCCTTTGCAGCAAGGGACCCCACCAAGGAACCTCTGCTGCAATTGTGACAGCTGATGAGGTAACTCAGTCTCAGAAAGTCAAACATGGTATGTACTCACTTATATGTGGATATTAACTGTTAAGCAAAGGAGAAAGGTTCTGTAGTCCACAGACCCAGAGAAACTATATAACAAGGAGCACTCCAGTGCAGACACAGGGATCTCCCTGGTAAAGGGGAAATCAAATGGATGATGTAGGTGGGATGGGGAAGGATGGGAATGGGAAGAGAAGGGACCAGGAGGGCAGGAGAGATGGAGGGAGATAATATACAGAGAGACAGCCAGAGTTGGAGGACATGTAGAAGAAAATCTGGAGACCTAGAGCAGAGGAAACTCACTGGAATCAATGAAAGAGACCCTAGGCAAGACCTCTTGCAATGGGGGATAGGGATCCTAAACAAGCCATCTCCTGTAACTAGGCAAGGGTTCCAGTTGAGGGACAGGGATACTATTCCAGCCACAAAAACTTTAACCTATGGCCTATCACCCCTTCAGGAGTTGCTGGAATAATGGAAGGGCAGAACACCATGCTAAAGGAAAGAACCTATAACTGATACTACAGGGTAGGCCAGGAACTAGAGACTAGAGATCCCAGAGAGGACTTCTAAAGTTATCCTGCTCCCCTCATAAGTCAGTGCCTAGCCCAATCTTCATCAGAGAGGCTTCTTCCATCAACTGAAGGGAGTAGATTCAGAGGCCTAAGGAAAAACAAAACACAGAGCTGGGGGAGCTCCACAGAAGAGGTGGAGGAGGGATTTCATGGACCAGAGAGGTCAAGGGCACCAGCACTCTTAGAGACTCAGAGCCTGAAGTGGCAGAGATAGTACTTGTTAGGTGCCCCCAGCCATGTCATGAAGTTGCCTGGCTTGGTGTCCTTGCAGATCTCATACAGACTGGAGTGTAGGTGACTATCTCTTAACCTTTAGCCTGACCTTGGGACACTTGACCTTTCTCTTTCTGCTGGATTGCCTAATCCATCCTTGAAGTAGGTAATACTGCCTGGCCCTGTTTCATCTTGTGCCATGTTTAAGCAATAACCCAGGGAATACTGCTGTTTCTTAAGGAGAGTCAGGGATGGGGTGGGAGGATGGGGATAGATCTGGGGGAGGGAAGAGATGGGAGGTGATCTTGGAGGAACTGAAGGTAAGATGGAAGGGTGTTGGGATATATGAGAGCAGAAAAATTTTAAAAATATGAAACTTAAAAAATAAAGAGTAATTTCTAATCCCAAACTACAGACACTTTTACAACTTTTATAGAACAAATTTAGGATAAGATTTGTTCACAGTGTGGCATGGTCTACAATAAATACTCCAATGCCAATATCAAAACAATATATGGTCTATGAATTTCAGTAATTTTCCGCATGGGTAACCTCATTTTATCTTAGGTCACAAGCTGTTGCATATTTTAATAGACCAAGACAAAAAGAAAATACTAATAAGGACACAAACTGGTGAATCTCAGTCCTACAGTACCAGAGACCAGCCCCAGCAGGTCAGGTCAGGGCTTTGAGGAAGTGGGTGTGGAGTAGGTGAAAATATCCGTCATGCACACATTTTCTTGAATGAAGATCTCAGCTTTCTTTATTTATACATTTTTTAGATGGCATCAGACTTTTCTCTTTACTCAGACTTTTTCCTTCTCCTTTCTCTCTCTATTCAATTCAGACTTTTCCCTCTCTATTCAACTTAATTTCATACACATACATGCACCTCTTGTAGGAAAAGGCAAACTTCAACAATCTTATTCTTTTCATTTTCCATAATCACACACTCATTCACACATTCATGCATCTTGTAGATGGAGCAAAGCCTCAACAAACACATACACATACACAAACACACACACACGCACACACACACACACACACACACACACCCCTCATATACACATGCATCTTGTAAGCATTAACACACACACATCTTGCAAACTTTCTTGTGGATGAAGCCTTGAGGGAGATGTCTTGTGTATCATGCCTTATGGATTCATTCTTGTGCATTCATCCAACCTTGTGCACTCCTTCAATCTTGTGCTTTCAACTTGGTAGATACCACCTTGCCCACTCCACCTTGCACATTCTCTTGTATTCAAACTTTTTGATTCCACACACATACATCTTATGTACCTTTGAGCAAAAGCTATTAATCGGGTTACCATGAAAATACCCAAACATAAAAAACATCTCTCATATGTTCTATTCCCTGAGATGGAAGTCAAGTATTTTGTCTTAGCCAACTTCCTTGTTACGGTGTAGTTTATGGTAACCAAGCAATAATCAATCATTCTATTATTTTTCTATTAAAGTCTCATTATCATATAGAGAAGAAAATATATCTGTTACATTGTCCTTACGTTCTCAAAGTGCATCAGCAAATTCATAATAATAACTGTAAAACAAGGAAAATCAAACTTGATCAAACTTAACAGCGGGCAGTGACACTCATCTGTCATCTATTAATCATAGACTCTAGCAACTGTGCTCCCTTTCTATTTGCTTCCTGATCTAGCAGGTGCTCAGCAGCCAAGAATATGTTTTGTTTTCTCCATAGCAGCTGAACATAGTCTTTTTAACTACACGTATTTCTTAAGTTATTCTTTCTGAAGTTTCAATTGAATCATCAAATTAGCTGAGTAGTAATATTCCCTCAGAAAATCACCATTGTTGTTATGAATAGTAGTGAGAGACTGAAGACCCCATGGAATTTTTGTAGCACAAGGGAGATAAAGTGGCTTGAATAGCAGTCAGCATGTCAGAGTAAACAGCAGCAGCAGCAGCAGCAGCAGCAGCAGCAGCAGCAGCAGCAGCATCATCAGCAGCAACAGCAGCAGCAGCAGCAGCAGCAGCAGCGGGGACTATTCAGGAGACAATCCCCTGGAAATGGTGGGCTATACTCAAGCCCCAACTCTGGCTGCATTCTTTCACATGGCTCTCAGCCCTGCAGAGGACAATATAAATTTTAGAATGTGGGTGGATACAGTTCTTTAATTCTCAGAACTATTTGTGTTGTATATTATGAGATGAACCAATTAGCTAAGATATTTTTAAGGGAGTCAAAGATTAAAAAAATCAAAAGTCCAAGTCAAAGATGAAAAAATAAATGCAAACTCATAATATCTAGGATGCACGCATCCTTAAAATAATAAGCAACTATTTAAATTTTAAGTGCATAAAATTAAACAGAAGAGTTTACATCAATGATTAAAAGATGGGATTATCTAAATACATCGGTTTAAAATCTGAGAGTTGATCATAATGAAGAATACATTTCTGTCAGGGAAATTACACATAGGGTCCCAAGGGAAGTTCCGAATTAAACAGTTCTGAAGGACAGGCATCGTGTTTAACATGATCTAGAAATGACTCAAATTTCATTGATATATTCACATTTGGAATTCTTCCACCATTCCCATGGTTTCTGTTGATACATAAATGACTCCCATGTTTCTCACCATATATGGAATCTACTTTAAGCATAAACTTACACTAACCACTGAACAACTCCATTAAACACAGCTACAAGTTAGTTTTCCCACAGGCTACATCCTCACAGTGTTTCTTTGCCACATCCCTGTAAAGACAGGCAGTAGAGCTCTTTGCCCTTTTATCCAGGAATGAATTTTAGCTGATTTGATTCAGCAACTGCAACAGAATTGACACTGTGCCAATTTGGGATCAGACGTCTATGCAATAGTTATGATTATCATGTGTCCATGCTATGGTAGTAAAGTTAAACCAAAGTGATGATACTACAGAGAGTGAGATACTAGGAGAACAGTTGAAGTGCCAGGAGAAGCAAGCTATATGAATCAACCAAGCAATGAAGAAGTAATGCCTCCAACCATGGGGACTTCTTGAGCCTTGCAAAGATTATATATATGTGTGTGTGTGTGTGTGTGTGTGTGTGTGTGTGTGTGAGAGAGAGAGAGAGAGAGAGAGAGAGAGAGAGAGAGAGAGAGAGAGAGAGCAATAGGTTTTCTTTAAGATTTCTACTATGCGATCTACAGTCCTGAATGAAATAATTGCAATGCTATTAGTTTTTGTTAGTTGATACAAGGTTTGAATGACTGAATAACATTCTCTACAGTGAATGAGTGGAGGCTGTAGAGATCTTAGCATGTCTTGTTTCAGAAAGTATACATTAAAATCTTGTTGAAACAATCAATTAATTTACAGAATTTAGTATCTAACTGAATACATAAATAAATCAAGTTCTAGGAAAAACGATTGCTGATTCTGTATTCTATGGAGAGAAGAAGAAAAATGAAAGATTAAAAAAATTAAGTAAAAACAGTAGAGAAGGAATATAAGGCAAATTTATGTGGATATATTGAGGGAGAGTTGGTATGAAGATAGGTTAGATTCCTCATTCACTACTTGTGACTATATATTATTATGTCAGATTGGTATAAAGAGAAACCCCAAAGGGAAAAGGCACACAAGGTAAGTTCCTGGGAGAAAAGACACAGAGTTCCAAAGTTTCTTTCAAATAAAATCTCCTTAAGACATGGTCACTGTTCACGCCCATGTGCTGGGATACCACCTGTAAAATGATCAACTAGAGAAGGTCCTGAAAGATTCTATTGTGATTCTTGAGACTTCTGTTGGGATCTGATCATGTCAGGAGTTACTAATTGGTACATATTGAAATTTTAGTTTCTTGGGAACTAAGTAGCTACAATAAGGCACCATTCTGAAAGCTAATTCCCAAGATATTGGCCCTGGGCAATTCTTAAAATAATTTTTTAAATATCAACATTCTATATTCACATTTTGACATTTCATGGATAGTATAATCCTGCCTTCAGCCCTGTATACACTGTATTTGAGAAGCCAGTCTCCATTATATGGTAAAAACAGAATAAATCAAGACAATAAGAGTTGTTGAAAAATATCAATGAGATTCCTGTGAAGCTATTTAGTAGATTTGACCTCAATAGAAATAAAATTTCACTATTTTACCTATAATAAATTACTAACAAGAGTTAATATTTCTTCACACTGATTAGACGATGGAAAATCAGAATACTTTTGAAGATATGTATTTGTAATAGATGCAAGCTGTAACAAGATAATAAGACTTCAGTAAATTTTGGGTAACTTATTGATGTAGACTTAATGTCTAATACATATCAATCCCAAGCAAACTTTCCTTGACATGAATTCACTCAATTCACTCAACTGGTCACTTCCCACCTTTCTTTGGGTGGCTTCTGAACTAGGCACAGAGGCTTTCTCACTGTTTGTTGCTCTGTCTCCTCCAATGTTAAATGCAGTGCAGAGTACCCACCAGTGGAGACCAAACACATCTGCCATTTTCTTATCACCTATTTCTTAGAAAAATTTTTGCCGTGGAGAATGCTTGTCAATGCTACATGTTTGAGTAGGACAATAAATGAACAAGGCAGTGTATCTCAGTTGGTAGACCATTGTCCTAGCATCACCAAGCCCTGTGTTTAATCCCCAGAAATGAGTAGAAAAGGCATTGTGGCATATACCAGTCTTCCCAGCACTTTGGAGGTAGAAGAGGAAGGGTAAGAATTTCAAAGTCATCTTCAGCTAGAAAAATGAATTCTAAGATACCTTGGAATACATGAGACCCTATGCTAAAATGTTAGAGTGAATGAATGAATGAATAAATGAATGAATGAAACAAAATGAATCCAATAAGACAGGATCCAGAAAAATCTCTGCTGTTTTCACATTTCTACCATGACAGAAACCATGGTGGCCACGAATGCAGTACGTAGTATTGTATTCACCTGGAAAGTGTTCTGATACATGAAAAGAACCGTGTAGATGTCCCTCAGAACTAACATTTTTTTTCTTGCTTTTGCATGATTAATCAGAACTTTTGGCTGTTTTTATTTTGATGAAAAACTTGTAGTTTTATTTTTTCATAAATATGTTTTATAGGAACTTTTGTTCTTTTGACTTAACTGAGTTTGCTTTCATATGTAAATCACATACATGCACACACACACACACATACAAATTGTACAAATTGCATATGTAGACACAGACACAAAATATATATATATATATATATATATATATATATATATATATATATATATACACACATCTCCACAGAGCACTAAAGTTTTATTATCTTTAAATGAAAAACTGACTGAAATATATACTTATATACTTCCGATGAACTTAATTCACTTCCTTTTGAAAATATAACATTTTCTTGTTTTCTTTTATTGACTAATGTTATATGAATGTTTTCCATCAATACGCTTTAAAATGCAATCACAAACTGGTAAAACAAGATGGCACATTGGAAACACGATTTTCCAAGCAAAGGTAACTTTAGCTAAGACAATGATTGCAGGAGATGGTTCGCTGGTTGTAGAGAATGATATTTGCCTAACACCATCTTTGGTGTCTGAAAATTATTTAAAAATTGACTCTCTTTAACTGGAAAACATATTTGCTTATTTAGTGGAATGCTTTCAGAATAGTAGATGTCAAATTGATTTCTTTGTGTCCCATAGTGGAAGAGCATTTTCCCCTCAGTCTCATAGACAGACAGAAAACTTAAACCATCAATGGCCCCTTGTCTCTTTTCTGATCTTAACATAACTACCCACAGTAACAGACATTACCTTAAATATTAAAGCTAGATACTGAGGGGACTGTAGGGATATCTCATTGGTAAGTGTATGTGCTGGGTGAGGGGAGACTAATAGTGTGGATGGTAAAACAAGGATTGTTGAGGTTTGCAGGCTATCAACCTAGATACAGGGTCAGTGACATTTGTCATCTTAAAGGAATAAACTGGAGAGTGATAGTCTAGGAACCCTGTTTTCCTCCTTGGACCTCTGAATGCACATTCGCAGGAGTACCTATCTGAGTATACATTCTGAATGCATCATGTATACATATACCATTTATATAAATAAAAGTAGCAAAAAACATAAAAGGAATATAACGGTGTGAAAAAAATAAAGAAAGTTATTCAGTCAACACAATAATAATGGTGTCTACTACAAACCATTAATAAAAATTTTGTTATTTAACTGGGTCATAACACTTTTAATCCAAGACAATGCTGAAATGGTACTAAAATAACAGAAAAAAATGATACAAACTCGAAGTCATGTTAGAGATCAACTGTGCCTTCAATTGTTTTATCTCTCAAATATTTGCTATGTTATATAACATAAACACGTTTAGATAAATGTTATACTTTGTAAATGAACTGCTTAAAAAGAAATACAGTGCATTTTAAAAAGAGTTATTCATTTTTATTTTTTGTACAAATGGCTGCTCTATAAGGATGCCTAGTGACTGGGAAGACCAAGGGAGAAGCTGTGTTTACATATGGTTGTGACCCACCATGTGGGTGCTGGGAAACCAGCTGGTCCTCTATAAGAGCCAGAAGTGCTTTTAGCTGCCGAGTCATCTCTCCCACCACTGAGTGCCTTTAAAACATTGAATGTTGCTGCACAGCTCATAAGGAAAAGTAACATTTTCAGCCTTGATTTATCATGTGATGACCTTTCTTTGTCCTTGATTTGTCTACTCCGTGGCAACCCTTTGTCTTGGTATTTTCTATGCTTGCTCTTCTATCTACAATGCGCTATCAATTTAATTTGTATATGTCTATTAACTTTCTTCTAATTTAGTGATTTCTTTATTTTCATTACAGAGCACGAATATTTATGCCTTTTTTAACTAGGAAATTATTCCTTGCTTTCTTTTGTGTAGGACAACTCACCTTAAATTTCACACAGCTCAAAGTTCTTCCTTTTATGTAGTACTATATTATGTTTATTCAAATGCAGATATTATAGGGACGGTTTAACTTAAACGTCCTTCAATCATTTCTGTTTCTTCCAAAGCTAGCCATACCTTTTCTTACTCTTTATATGACACCATGTTTCTTCTCTTTTTAAAAACATCTACTGTTTGGTTTCCTAAATGAATGTGTCTGTGAGCAGGGTGTGTCCATTTATCTGCATATGTGAATGATAATGAGGGTAGGGATGATTAATGAGGTTCCTACAAAGTAACAGGCTTCTAGAACTTGTTGAATGGCAGACTCCATTACCACTTTAGTTGAACAGTATATAAGTGACAATAAGCACAGGTTAGGATCACCTGTTTCAGATCTAGACATACAATCAGCTCTCACAGCTCCAAGTACCAGACTCATTCACTTGTACCCTGCTCTGAAGGGCTAATTCAGGGCTCTGCTGGCTGAGCACTCTTTCCATTGTCTCTGACCTTTTGAGTAAGACATTCAAGGATTCAACTATTTCTGCTCAGGTATATCATAATCACCACCATATACTCCTTTTCCATATGAAAAATTATATTTTAACACTACTATTCTGCTTTGATTTATTTGTGGATTTATACATTTAATTGTCGATAAGATTTTCATCTAGCCACAGAATAAAAAGAGTCCATAGGACAATACCTAAATAACATGTATAAAAGCAGTAATATATAGGGCTTTGAGGTTAGGGTTGCTTTCATCATTTGAAAATACACGATTGTCTTTTTTTAGGGGTGTTATCTGTGTGGAATCAAAATACACTAGGAGTAAGAACTCAGTTTTTAGGGGTGTTATCTGTGTGGAATCAAAATACACTAGGAGTAAGAACTCAGTTTCAAGCAGTTTGTGTCTCAATGAAGTCATTGCCTGGGCTTTGCATTGGCTTTGTAAAAACTAATACATAAATATATATACTTATATATATATATAGCTAAATCCATAAATATATTAATATAACCTGCTCAGTCTGTTTAGTGTTATTTGCATATATATGATTTCAAGGCTGAACACTTGTTACTGAATAAACAATAGGGGTCTCATTCCTGGGGAGAAATATTTCTCCTACTCTCAAATTTCCTTAGTTTCCCCATGAAAATTCCGTTTTATGTTAGCATGTTCATTGGTGTTTCACTATTTGCAGATTTTGTAGATAGACATATTGTTGGGTGAAGCTCTCCTGTCATTTCTGGGAGACAGAATCTCATTTTTTGGGGATAATGAGCAGCTCTCTAATTTGATGTAGGTTTGCTGAGCAGGAGGGAAACCACGCTTGGTACTGTAATCCCAGCCAACTATCCAGGGCAGCTGAGGTCATGGACCTTATGGGAGAACCTACTAGCACAACTGCACTAAATTACTATGATTTTAACTGCATTCTAAATATCTATTATTATTATCCACAGATGATCATAGCTTTCAATCCTCATGAAATTAACTTCTTTCTGCAACAGAGGGACACATATCAGAAAACCACATCTTGTCAAAATACAGAGAACACATGATTGGGCAGGTCCAACTCCAATTCACACATCTACAGTATGACTCCTGCACTGAAAGTTCAGGGAATATCATGGAAGAGGAGGCAGAAAGAATGTAAGAGCCAGGGGACCAGGTAATTTGTATTAAAATGTAAAATACAAAGTAGAAAAAAATGTGCCTGTGGAACTTACACTGCTGCTAGCTATAGATTTTCATCAGGGATGCTTATCAATTAGGCATCATATAAGACTTAGCCAGTGAACAGCGAGTGGATAAACCATGCACTATCTGTGCTCATTCCTCAAGGATTTTTGTGTGCCTGTTTGTTTATGTGAAAAGTAATGTAAATGTATAAATTGATTAACAATCATGCAATCATTGCTTATTTCCAGGGTGTTACTGTATTTAAGTTTAGGCTAACATGAGGCAAGGAAGTAGATTAAAATAAAATGAAAAGGCAGAGTATCTTCTATTTAGAAATGTGAATATGTGGACTTGTAATTATATTATTCCAGATTACATGAGCAAAGATCTAAACTTACATGTTAACAAGTATTCTGTCCATGTTCTGTCTGTCTTTCTACTCTGTCAGCTAAATCCAAAGACAAACACCATATAAAATACTCAAACTTTAGGAACGATTCAGTTGATTCCATGAATGCATAAAGATGTGGTTTGGCAAACTTTGAGTCTATTCCTGTGACAATATTGATTCTATCTGGGTGATTTCTCTTTAAGTTACATCATTAAGATTTTATTTCTTTAGTTTGGTACAGGTAAATTTTTTTTTCTGTTTTACAGTAGCTTCCTCAGAACGAGAAGTTTTCATGCACTCTAGCTATGATGGAATATATATATAATATATATATATATATATATATATATATATATATATATATATATATATAGTCAAAAACAGTTTTGGGAAGAAAGGAGATGGGAAAAAGTAATTAGGTATAATCTGCCAAATATATTAAGAATTTCATAACTTCTACTATGATTATAAGGAAAATAAAATGTCCTTTCATAGATTTTGTTAGGATCGGTCTAGTCTGCAGACATTTTTACCAATTACTTACAGCACATTTACTAGACAATTATAATTACAGCTCATGCTGTCATCCGAATGAGCAAAGATGAATAAGGTCCTGAAAATTCATTCTAAGATTTTGATCTTTTCATTGATTCCTCCCATTATGACTGTTTTTAAATATAAGCTTAATTCACTTCCAATGACTAATGAGAGTGTCAGGCATATCTCTACAACCTACTCTATTTTCTTGCAAGTCAGTGAATAAATGATTGAATAGATTTGAGTAGACCATTGCACAATCATTGAAATCACACCCACAAATAGGCCAGGCTTCGCACATTGGTTGTGTTAACTCTATCACATGATTTCTAGTATGTCTATGTAAATGGCCTAACTAACCAATAACATTTTTATATCCTTATAGTAACAACGACTAAGGAAGGAAAGAACAAAACTCAACTAGATTTGAGACATCATTATGAGTACGTATTTTTATCTTATATTTATAAAATTTGGAAGGTACAAGGAATATTGTCAGGAAAGCAAGGGAAAGGGGAGACAGGTGGCTTCATCCATGGTTTTTCTCTTTATGAGGATGGCACTCACTAAGCTTAAAATGAGACTTGCAAGCAGAATCCAAGTGGTTAGACAGTGCAGATGATCCGTATATTACTGTGCATATAATTTTGAAAGAATTCTTATGCCTGGAAAGTTTATCGTGTAGATATTTTGATTCATGAAATTTGTTTGTGAAGAATTACGATGTGTTAAACTTCATCTACTGAAATGCACTGTCCATAGCTACTTTACGGTATTTTATACATCACTGTGAGGTGCAAGGGGTGTCTTCAGATGAGAGAGAGTTATCTGGCTGAGGAGCTACCATGCAGAATGCATGGACTGTTATGATTTGAATATGAAGTGCTTCCCTCAAAGTCTTATGAGATGAGAGTTTGTTCTCTAGTGCTATTGAGAAAGGCCTGGGTCATGAGAATGCTATCTTTTTGAGTTAGTAAATTGAAGATAATTGAGAGGTAGCACCTATTTGAGAGGAGGTCAATAGCGATGTGACTTAAAGGGGGGAATCATGCCTCCAGACTTTTCCCTTTTCTTCTATTCTCCTCCTCATTTTCCCCCTCCCCATTCCCTTACCCCATCTTCTTTACCTATAGTCCTCTCTCTCCTTGGCCAACAGGAAGTGAGCCACCTTCCCCGCCACATAATTTCAAAGCCGTAATATTGTGACTTACCTTTGGACCAAACTAATGGAGCAAATCTGAAACCTTGAGTTAAAATAAGCCTTCCTTCCTTCAGTTAAACAGTCTTTTTCCCCTCTGGAATTGTATCTCAGCAACATAAAGATAATGAGCTCATTCACCTTTAGCTTGGCCTAGTTATTGACTTACAGACTAAGGTAGCTGCTTAAAAATATTTTATGCTTTAAATATTCTTGCCGAGTGATTTTGAGAGGACTAAAGTGAGGACATTCTGTCGTCCCTGACTTAACTCTGGCACAGCCCTTCACGTGGAATAGAGGCCTTCCATGTGAGATAAAGAGGCTCTAAATGCATAGGATAGAAAGTCATAGAAATTGCTGCAGCCTGCAGTCCGCATTCACACGGCTGCTGCTGCTCTGCTGATTCACTTTGATGGACTCGAGTTGGAGTTTCAGATCCTGCCACCGAGATTGCTCTACCTACCTCTGCCTCTTGTTTCAGATTCTGATATCTTGTGACCATGAGTGTGTGTGTGTGTGTGTGTGTGTGTGTGTGTGTGCGCACTTGTGCCTGTGTGTCTTCGTGTATCTCTGTGTGTCTCTGTGTATGTATTATTTTGCATGTATTTGTTCCACAATAGAAGTCCCAAGGTGTTCCAGATGCCTTGCTATATCAAATCAATAGGCATGAACATGGGTGGTGTTCGGTTTACTCTGGGAATTGCTGCTGTACATGTTCATGACATTCCAGGTTCACCTGACTTTCCTATCACTCCTTCTTGGGAAGGGGGTGGTGCTGCACTGTGTATTGGATTCAGAGACAGCCTTGTTTCTGCTTACCCAGATTTCTCATTTTCTCATGAATGCTAATACTGACACTCTTTGATATGATGCTTCAACTTACGATAGTTCATTTCAAAATAGAACAGATGCAACATATCTTTTAAATGGAATATTAAAGCTTTCATTCTGATTGTTCCCCCAAGCTAAAGAGATTCAGTACAGTACTCCCCTGTGCTGCTGGCTACAGCAAGCTTTAGCTCCCACATAGCCATGTGATCTTAAGGCTCAGCAATGACTCTCTGCATTACACTGTTATTAAACTATGCTGTTTGCTAGGTTAGGTGTAGCCAATATATTTTCTAGCTATAATATATTCAGCTTATAATGAGTTTATCAGAAAACAAATCCATCATAAATTGTGAAACATGTATATATAAACATTTATTTATTATTATTATCTATATTACATAACTAAGTAAATGTATCTATATATTACATTTTAAGTCATATGTATATATTTCTGAACCTATAGCCTGACAGACATACCACATGATTTACACAGAGAAATGACAGGAACTCTGAATCCTAGAAACTCAAATTCTACCCACAAGTCATTCTCAATGTAATTCAAATAAACATACAGAAAAGTTAGTATGATACACTAGCTCTAAATTACATTGAGTCTTAAAGATAATTATGCAATCCGAGACAAGTAAGTCTACTTAACATTCTCCTCATAGTTAGCTACAGATTAAAAGCAGAAAGATAGAGCCATTTTTGTATACTTGAGACACAAAGATGTAATTTGAGTAATCAAATACATTTTTGAAAGATGGGGGATTTTATTTAACCATTTGAAACACTCAAGATATCCTGAAAGTTTCAGTACATTCTAGACCATTGCCTCTACGCCTCAAAGGACAAACCTGATTGATCAGTTGTCCAATTACTAATTCAAGAATTTACTACGTAAGATTGAACAGGCAAGCCTATTTCCGAGCTTCCTTACCACACTGTATATTTCTTATCATGCAACTGAGAACCAGATTTAGTGAACTTTATAACACTAAAGGCAATGCATGACACTCATTTAAATGACTTCTCATTATAATTCTCTCCATGTGACTTCCTATAATATTCCTACAACCAATGCTTTTTATAATGTATTTGAATTAAATGTTTCCTCTCTGAATATTTTAAATCACATTACACACTGTTGGATTTTTACTGTTGTTCAGTTTGCAACAGGAAGAGGGAAGCCCTCTATGTTTATCCACACCTTTGCTTGTCAAGTTCTTTCTTCCTTAGAATGTTCCACCTTCCCTCTCTTTTCTTTTCTTTAGAAAAGTTTGTTCGTTCATTGTTTTAGCATAGCGCTACTAGTGCCACATTCATAATTGTATGTTAAATTTGTAATTGTATGCCGAATTTGTAATGGTGTAAAAGTTCGGGCTTGTTTTTCTTTTCAGAAGGATGTTTTCACAATTCTTTCCCCCATGGACTGGTAAAATACCATGACATTTTCTTGTTCTAGAAGAGTTTTAATTACAGATTTCAGTGTTTTTCATAGATTTTTCTTCTATACATAATGCGATATTTTTCTCTAGTTGTGTCTGATGTTGTTCTTATGTTTACTATGTTTCTTACCATAAATCAGGATTACAAGGAATTTATTTTGTATCATCCAGGATGGACTCAAAATCCCAATCTGGTCAAGGATGATCTTGAACTCTCAATCTGCCTGACTACCCCTCCTTAAATTCTGGGATTACAGGTGCATATCCCCACAGTCAGGTTTTGTGGTACTAAGATGGAACCCAAGACCTTGGGCTTGTGAGGCAGGTGCTCTACCAAGTGGTCTACATCCTCAGCCACTTTTATTTATTTATTTTTGAGACAATGAATGTTATGTTCCATTGGGTAATATTCAGATGGCTCTACTTTTCAAGTTACTAATTCTATACTTTTTTTCAGCAGTGAGTCTATTCTCTTAGCTTTGGATATTTTCAACTTTCTGTGTAATTTAATTTAATTTACATATAGTGGTCAGAGTGCTCAATTGTACTTAAAAGGAGTGATAGGAAAAGTCTATCTACATCATTTTAGAAAAAGCTCAACCTAAATAAATTAGTTCATAAATAGTTTTATTCCCTTTTGTCTTCTCTTTCTTCCTTCTTTTCTTCCTTCCTTCATCCCTCCTTTCCTTCCTTCCCCCTTTCTCCCTCTACCCTACTTTTCTTAGGAGTTTCAGGATAATCTCTGTAATATATGAGTCAGACAGCTTCCTGCAATTTAATTCCTGGGTTGGTTTTTATTCAGTCCTAGCCATCTGGGGACAGAATTCAAATACCTTACAGCAGCACTCCTACAAACCAACTTTTCAGGGTATATTCATTGAACTAATGAATTTGCATAAAATCTCATTATCTTCTGGGGGAATATTCTTTCTAGAGCACTAATTGACTTCACTTACACTCCTGTGCTTCATATACAATGACAGTAGAATTTAGCTGAGTCTTTCCAAGACATTTAGTTAATGATTACCAAATACAGCCACAGTACTATGGAGAAATAACTTTTTACTTTAGATGACCTGCTCATTTATAGAACTCCCAACACATTTTAAAATGTGGGAAAAAGTTTATCACATATTATTCAACTCCAACAATTTAGGTTATTTCATGCTTCATAACCAATTTTTGTAAGCACTTATGTTCTTAGTTTATTTGATTATTTTTAAATTAATATTCTTAGCATACAAAATTAATGATTTGGGGTTCAATTATGACATTTATGATATTTTGTGTGTGTGTGTGTGTGTGTGTGTGTGTGTGTGTGTGTAGGTGTGATTGAACATTACATTTGTTTCTATTCTATCTTTTCCCATCTTTTCTCAACTCTCTGTTCCTTTTCCAATTTTTTTACAGGGTCCACTACTTCTCATCAAAATGCCCCAAAAGTATAAGGAGACAGGGGTCCTCAGAATCTCAGATTGGACAAGGGTACCTTTTCACATGCAATTGCAGTCCTACCCTGTGTATGTCTGGATGTCTCCATCAACACCTCTTCTTTCTGGTATAGTCATCCTGATGGTCCTTCTGGTGAATACTGAGTACCATGATCTCTAGGAAATTCAACTCATTTCACTGTAGAACCATGGTAACTCAAACATCCCAGCTACTAACAGTCTGACTTCATTCTCATCAAGTCCACTACTGTAGCTCTGTTTTGCAACTCAGAAACACTGTGCCATGTCTTACCAACCATCCATATCACTTTTCTCTCATCGCTGAGTGGCAGTAAATGATCTTGTGATTTTTTTTTTTATATATACTTTTGTTCCAGCCACAGGGGAAGCCTAGAACTTCTTGATAACTTCCATATTCATAAAAGCCTGTGTGAACTAACTATTCACATATGAGCTTTTTCAGTGTTTAATTAAACATCTGCTAAATCAGATGTTCCAAAGCACTTGAAATAAGTTGCAGGCTGAAGACCATGAAAAAAATCCTTTGTGCTTGACCTTAACTTTTACTTCATGAAAATATTTACTTGCAATAAATGTGCTTTATCGCCTGCAAAGTTAATGATTTCATTTTTCTTTTCAGTTCAAAATATTCAATGGTAGCTGGGCAGTGGTGGTGCATACCTTTAATCCCAGTACTCAGGAGGCAGAGGCAGGCATATCTCTGTGAGTTCGAAGCCAGCCTGGTCTACAGAGTGAGTTCCAGGACAGTCAGAGTTGAAACAAAGAAACCTTGTCTTGAAAAACCAAAAAAAAAAAAAAATAAATAAAAACAATAAAACAAGAAAGAAAAAAATCCAATAGTATATATGTACCACATTTTCATTATCAGTTTGTAGGTAGTAGGTACGCAGGTTAGTTCCATTTCTTAGCTATTGTGACTAAAACAGCAGTGAACATAGCTTAGGAAGTATCTATTGAGTAGAGTCTTCAGTCCTAAGAGCATTTGCCAAGGAGTGGTATAGTTGGGACATATGGTGGATTTATTTTTAGCTTTTTGGGAATTCTCCACACTGATTCTTAGAGTTTGCTGTCTCTTCAACTGTGAGTAAGAATTCCCCTTTGCCAGTACCCTCTCCAGCATGTGTTGTCAATTGTTTTGTTGAGTTTTGCTATTCTGACTGCGGTAAGATAAAATCTCAAAGTTATTTAAGTTTTGACTTGCATTTTCTTAGTCCTTAGGGGTGGTGAATATTTTCCAAGATATTTCGCAGCCATTTTCTTTCTTCTTTTGGGAACTCTCTATTAAGTTACAAAGCCCATTTTTCGGATGGGTCATTTGTGTTTTTGAAAACTTTGCTATTTGTGTTCATTGTATATTCTGGATCTTAATCTTCTATTCGATGCATATCTGGCAAAGATTCTCTCTCGTTCTGTGGGCTTATACTTCACCCAGGTGATTGTTTCTCTAGTTGTGCAGAAGTCCAACTTGTCAATTTGGACAAAATGGACAAATAAAGTACTATTCAAAACGTTCTTCTTACACCTATATTGTGTATTGTATTACCCATGTTTTCTACTAGCAGTTTCCGTGTTTCAGGTTTGAAGATTAGCTCTTTGAACAACTTGTAGTTAATGTTTTTGTATGCTGACAGATATGGGTCCAATTCTATTCTTCCTCATGGGCATATCCACCTTTCCCAGCATCATTTGTGAAAGATAATTTCTTTTGTCCAGCTTATGTCCTTGGCATCTTTGTGAAAAATTAAGTGTCTGAAGCTCCGCATGCTCATCTTTGGGGCTTCAATTCTATTCATTAGTCTAAATGTCTATTTTTTGAGACAGTATCACATTGTATTTACTACTGAGGCCCTGTAACACATCTTAGGATCTGGAATTGCAGGCCCTCCTGCATTTTACTTTGTTGTTTGCCTTTGTTTCTTTTTGCTCACGGTACTTTTGGCTCTCTGGCGTTTTTGTAGCTTCACGTGGATTTAGAATATTTTAGTCTATTTTTAAGAAGGATGAGATGGGGATTTGCTTAGGATTGCATCGAATCTGAAAAACCAGTTGCTAAAATGCTAATTTTCCACAATGTTAGTTAGTGATTTCCTTTAAATTTCTAGTATATTTCACTATCTCTCTCTTCAGAGGTTTAAAGTTTTCATTATAGAGGTCCTTCACTATCTTGGTTAGATTTATTCCTAAACACTCCTTTTTTGTGTGTGTGCGTGGCTATTGTGAATGGAAGTGTGTCCATGATCTCCCTCTCTATATACTTGACCGTGGTGTATGGAAAAACTATTAATTTAAGTTGATTCTGTGTTCTATCACATTACTGCATTTATCATTTCTGGAAGTTTTCTGATATAGAATATTTGGGATGTCTGATGGATAGGATCTGCCAATAGGGATCATTTGACTTCTTTTCCTACTTGCATCCCTTTAATTTCTTTCTATTGCCTTTTTGTTTCAGCTGGTACTTCAAGTACAATGTTGTAAAGTAGCGGGGAGAGTGGGCATTTGTATCTCATTCTCGACTTCACCAGGATTGCATCAATCTTTTCTCTTGTAGAATGATGTTGACTGCGTTTCTTATTTAGAGATTTTATTATGTTGAGGTACATTCCCTCTAGTCCTACAGTCCTTGGACTTTTATAATGAAGGCATGTTGAATTTTGTCAAAGGCATTTTCTTCATTTATTGAAATGATCATGTGATTTTTTTGCTGTTTTTAAGTAAATTTATATGGTTCATTATTACATTTATTGATTTGTGTATTTTGACCATTGCTACATTTCAGGAGTAAAGCCAGCTTCTTATTTGGGTATACAGTGATACTGGCTCAAAGAAGGAGTTTTGGACTTCTCCTTCTGTTTCTGTTTATTTCATTACCCTAAGAATGACTGGCTATAATTATATATATATATATATGGTAGAATTCTACTGTGACTCTATCTCATCCTGACCCTTAAATTTTTTAAAGCTTTTTATTACTATCTCAATCTCTTCTTTTGTTATGGGTCTGTTTAGGTTGTTCATGTCTTGCTTTACTTTTGGCAGTTTGGCTGAATCAAGAAAATCATCTTTTGCTCTAGATTTTTGAGCTTAATGGCATACAGGTTTTTAAAATATTCCCCCTAATATTCTGAAGGCTTTTGTTGTATTTTGTGCTGCTTTGTTTTTTGTTTTGGTTAAGTTGGGTGCTCAGTTTCTTTTGGTTAGTTGGGCCAGGGATCTGACAATTTCTTTTACCTTCTTAAAGAATCAACTCACACACATACACACACACACACACACGCACACACACTGTACATTCCATGTATATTGTACAATGTACATAAAATATATATTGAAAATCAGAAAGATTACAAATAAAGGGTGTAATCTTGCAGCTCAAAAAATGGAGAAAGCAAGAGCAAACCAAATAAGTATATGTGTGTATGTACATATTTGCCACTGAAAAGGTTTGGATTTGCTTTGCTCTCGTTTTCACAACTTTTTGAGTTGCATCATTAGACCCTTTATTTGTGATCTTTCTGATTTTCAATGTACGCACTTAGCACTACACATTTCCCTGATAGAGCTTCTTTCATTGTATCCCCAAGGGTTTGTTGTGCTGTTTTCATTTTCATTTACTTGTTTAATCACCATGAGTTTGTGTATTTTCTAGAGGTTTCTGCTTTTTTGTTTGATTTTTGCAAACAATTTACATTGTCTTTGGGAGTGATTCTAGTCTTTTTGAGTTTGTAAAGATTTGTGTTGTGTCCCAGAATGTGGTTTATTTTTTAAAAATTTCCATGTGCTTCTGCGTGTACTGTATATTCTTTGGTGTTTGGATAATATTCTGTAAATATCTGTTAGGTTCTTTTAGCATATGTTATCAATTCTGATGTTTCTCTAATTTTTGTCCAGATAACTTGTCTAATGGAGAAAATGTGATGTTAAAACCACCTATTAGTAGTTTACTACTTGTAAAATGATCTTAATCACTGTCTAATTTCAGGAGTAAATTTTTATAAATTGGTTGTCCCTGAATTTGCTCCACGTATGTTTAGGACAGAAGCACCTCTCTTTATCTCTTTTAATTAGATTTAGTTTGAAGTCTCTTTTGTCAGATATTAGGATAGTGATGCCTGCTTGCTTTTTGGTCCCATTTTATTAAAATAATTTTGTCCATCCTTTTTCTCTAAAGTGGTATTTATCTTTAAGCTTAAGATGTGTGTTTTGGAGATAGTAGATAGATGGATTTTATTCTTTGAATCATTTGATCAGCTGGTGTCTTTTCATTAGAGAATTTAGGCCATTGATAATTAAAGATAATTCAGTTGTTACTGAAATGTGTGTGTGATTTGTAGTATTCTTGTTGTTGATTATTGGTTATGTTATTTGTGTTCTCAGTGGTGTTTTATGTTTTAAGAATAATGGCTTTTTGTATGCCTTTCTACAGTTTTTCTAATAAGCTCATTCCTATCTTTGGCATGAAATAATTCTTCTGGTTTTTTTTTTTTTTTTTTTTTTTTTTTTTTTTTTTTTTTTTTTTTTACATTTGATTTGTTTGCTATTAATTGTTTTAGGCTGTTTATGTCATAGAAACTTTTTCTTTCTCCCTCAATCATAAAAGATAATTTTACTGAGTCTATTAGTTTAGGTTGGCTCTCATATTCTTTCAGGACTTGGAATGCATTGCTCTGGGTTCTTGTGGCTTTATAAGTTTACATTGAGAAGACAGCTGTTATTATGGTGCATTTTCTTTTTTTATGGGACTTAAATTTTTTTCTCTAGCAGTTTTCAATATATTTTATTTGTTATGCATACTTAGTATTTTAACTATGCCCTGGAGATTTTCTTTTCTGGTATTGTCTATTAGATGTTTTGTATGCTTCTTGTATTTTGATGAATATGTCTGTCCTTCCTCAGTGTGGGAAAGTTTTCTTTTATGATCTTGTTGAAGATCTGGTCTATGCCATTGTTTGGAGTTCTTTTCTCTTATCTATGTCTCCAATTAGAAGGTTTACGTTTTTACATGATGCCCTATACTTCCTATGTGTTGCTTTCCTATTTTTTTTAAAAATTTTATGTTCCTTGCTTATTCGGTCTAAGTCCTCTATTTCATCACTGAGGTCTTCTAGCTTGATTTATCCTACTTGTAAGGCATTCCTTTGAGTTTCCTCATGGGGCTATTGTGTTTTTCAGTTATATATTCATTTTAAGCTTGTGTTCTCTTTAATATTGCCTGACTGAATTCCATTTTAATGTCTTAGATTGTTGTTGTCCTTTTCACTAACCTTATGTTTCTCTCAGTTAGTAGTGTTATTTAGAGGTAGCAGAACCTTCAAGAGAAGGTACCATTTGGCAAGATGTTAGGCCACTGTAAACATGACTTTGAAGAGGACATTAGGGCCTGGCCCTTCCCACTTCCTCTTTCTGCTTCTTGGCTGATGTGGGATGAACAGCTTTTTCTAGCATGCAATGCAGAACCAATGTGATTGATTTTCTTGTTATAAGCCCAGAAAAGATAAGGCCAACTCACTATGGAATGAAATCTAAGCAACATGAGAAAATATGAATTTTATGTCTTTTAAAATTGACTCTCTCAGCTACTTTGGTACAGTAAAAGTAAGATGAGTAACATGGTGTTTAAATGACAGAAATGGATAAATAAATGGGTAAATAGATAAATGAAATCAGAGATGATAGCTAAAAAACACATATCTTCATTAAGTCTACCTCATAGATGTGTTAAAAATAAGATAAAATTTTGACATTTGATTAAAACATATCATTTGAAATACTTTTATCAAAATATTAAACCTTCTGGAGCTATAAAGACAGACCCAAGAGATATCATTACTATCCTCCAAATATATAAGAATCTTTTGGGGGTAATTAATTCATCAAATAAACAAAAACCAAAATATCACCTCAGCCTTGGGAAATAATAGGCCTGGCTGTGTTTGTGAGACACAGAGCATATCCATTCTCTAATTTATGTCCATAGCCTTAATCCAAGTTCACATCAAATAAACACATATAGAAGAACCAGACTGCACTTTGCTGTGAAAACAACTGTAGCACTTTAATCAAAAACAAAAGGGAACACCAGTTGCACATTAGTATTTTTCTTGGGGCTCCTGTTGCTGTGATGAAAAACCACGACCAAAAACAGTCTAGAGTGGAAAGAATTTATTTGGCTTATATATACTGGCTCATAGTCTGTTGAGGGAAGACAAAGTAAGAACTCAAACAGGACACGGACACGGATGTAGGGGCTGATGCAGAGGGCATGGAGGAACGCTGCTCACTAGCTTGCTCCTCATAGGTTATTTTTTTATCTTATAGTTTGTTTGGTTTATTGTCTTATCTTTAGTTTGCTTTCTTGTAGAACCAAGGACTACAAGTCTAGAGGTGGTACCACCTGCAATGAACTAGGGTCTAGTTAACAAAATGCCCTACAGCTTGTCTACAGCCAGATCTAATGAAGGAATTTTCTCAATTGAGGATCCCTCCACTCAGATTACTATAACATTTGTTAAGTTGACATAAAAACTACCCTATATAGTTGATCCCTTGTCCCCAGAAAGACAAAGAGCTCACTGTTAAGCCATAGACTTTCCATTTTTGTTCGTCACCAAGATCACACATCGGTGAGACATCACGATATAAAACACTCCAACTTTTAAAAATCCCATAGTATTTAAAAGTTCAAGTACTTAAAACTCCAAAATCTTTTAAAAATATTCATGATCACTTTAAAAATTCAAAGACTCCTTCCCAGTTTTTAAAGTCTCTCAACTATGGCCTCCCACTAAATAAAAATTAATTAAATGTGTTCTTATTCCAAGATGGAATCTCCAGGACAAAATATCAGTCAGATCAAAGCAAAACTAATGTCCAACAGTGTAAAAAAAGCACAGTGACAGACTTCTGTGCTTCACTCATCATCTTTTGAGCTCCTCCACACTATATAATTGTTTCATAGGCTCAGACTCAATCCGCTCCATGGCTGCTACTGTCCTTGGCAGCAACCACATGATGCTGGTGTCATCCAAAAGCTGGAGTCTCCTGATGCAGCTGGGCTACACTTTTACATTAGCCTCACCTTGCCTTCCTTTGTTTTGTATTGTTTTTTGAGGCAGGGTTTCTCTGTTGTAACTGGCTCTCCTGGAACTCACTCTGTAGGCCAGGCTGGTTTCGAACTCACAGACATCCACCTGCATCTGCCTCCTGAGCTCTGGGATTAAAGGTACATGCCATCACCACCAGACACCATGGCCGTTTTTATAGTGTCAATCCTCAACTTCTCTACATGACCCCTTCCATCCTGGGGATTCAACTGCTATGAGGCAGAGGCTTTAACAAAGGCCTCTCCTGTCTACTCATAGTGCCAAGCCTCAGCTGTTCTACATAATCTTTTTAATGCCTTCAAACCAAGTACCACCTAGGAGACTCTTACACATGACCGAATTCAGCAGTCAGCACAAGGTACAACTTTGATGCTTCAAGAACATGGCATTTTTTTTTGCTGAGAATAAGGAAACACCACCTGAAAGAGTCTGCATCAATAATGCTGGTCTCCTCTTTTTTTTTTTTTTCTCCTTTGATTGAAAATAAAGTCTCCATACAATACATACTGAACACAGTTTCCTCTCCCTCCATTCTTTCCAACCACCCTACCTCCTCTCTCCACCAGATCCACTCCCCCTCCATTTTCCTTCAGTAAAGAGCAGGCCATACACAAAAAGGTATGGCAAGACAATGTACAAATTCTCACATCAAGGCTGGACAAGGCAACCCAGTAGAGAAGAAAAGGATCCCAAGAGCAGGCAGAAGAGTCAGAGATACCCCCACAATCATTTTCAGGACTCCCACAAAAACAGCAAGCTAATAGCCCTAACATATATTCAGAGGACCTGGCACAGACCCAAGCAGGTTCCATGTTTGCCCTCTGAATCTCTGTTAGCTCATTTGAGATCCTCTTAGTTGATGCGGTTGGCTATGTTCACTTCGTTTTCTGGATCCCCTCTGGCTCCTACAATATTTTCTCCCTCTCTTTCAAGGGGTTCCCTGAGCTCTGAGGGAAGGGACCAAATGAAAACCTCTTATTTAGATGCTTTCTTGGCTAATATCTGGCCGTGGGTCTCTGTACCTGCTCCTATATGCTGCCCGAAGAAGAAAGGCTCTGATGGCTGGTTTCCTGTTAATCACTGATAATTTCTCAGCTTCAGTTAATCAGCAACAATTGTCCCAGTTAAGGAAAGACTTCACATTAATGATGCTGATCTCTTGATAATCAGGGCTAATTCTCCAGCCATAATTGACCAGAACCACAGATACTTAATTCACACTAGCAAATATCCCCTGGAAGAGTCTTTAAACTTCTCTCTGAACTTCACAAGTCAGGCCTTTGCCATCTGTTCTCAGTTTTATCTTCCAAGCTCTGATAGGTCAGCCCAAAGTTCTTCCAACACTCCCTGGCTTTTCTAGCCCCAATTTCCAAAGTACTTCTAGAATCTTCTCAAAGGCAGCATGGTCAGTTTTGTCACAGCAATATCCTACAAGCCTGATAGCAATTTCTGCACAATTTTGTTTAAAATGTGTTTGTTCAAAATGAATTTTCTTGCATCTATTTCTTTATCATGTGGTGAAAGATCAATTGACGCAATATCATTTGTTATCAAATCCTAGTCATGAGATACTAAAAAAAATGTCCCTAAGAAACATTGCAACCTATTCTAAAATACAGAATGTATTGGCATTTTTATGTGGGATAATGGCATTGTGATTGGCATACTTACGATCTGGTTAAATATATAATGTATTTGTGATTTTACATGGGGTATTTCTATCATATTAGACATTATTATGACATAGTTATTGTTTTTATTTGAAATTAAAAATGATTGACAGAGATACAATTGTGTGGTGTGTTAACAAGGGGTGTACTTGTGATGGCTAAGCTTGGATTTTCAACCTGACTACATCTGGAGTTAACTAAAATCCTAGCAGCTGGATACTCCTGTGGGTGATTTTCCTTGATTGGATATTTCAGGTGAGAAGACTCACCCTAAATCTGGGTCACCTTTTTCGTGGCACATGGAAAAGGAAGCTTTGCTTTTTAAAGAACTCACGCTTACTGGCAAGTTCATATATCCAGCTGCTAAGCCATTCCTTCACTGGCATTAGAGCCTACTTCTTTGGGATTCCAACTTATACTGAAGATAAGTTGGGATATCCACCCATGTGGACTAAACAACTACTTGATTCCTGGCCTCGATATCAGAAAACAGCTATTGTTGAACCCACTAGACCACAGCTTTTAAGCTACTCTGATAATTCCACTTTTTACATATGTACATACATATATACACACCTATATATTTATTCAATTAGTTCTAGACAACCCTTATTAATACAGTATCTATGAATTATCTGCCAATAGGAATGGAATACACTTGTATTCAGTAGATATTTAAATGAATGGCAAAAGACGTATTTTAGGAGGAAGTATGAGAAAGAATTATTTTCTTCCTCAAGTACCTTCAAAACCGTAAGTTCTTACTTAGTCTCTCCTCACAATTCCAGATCTCAGTTTAAATATTGATTTATATTTTGCTTGCCCATAGTTTCTACTCTCTGCAAATATATTTGTCAGCTTAATATTTGGATGAGAGGAAATCAAAATAGTCTTTATCCATTTCTCTAAAAGAGGTAATCAATACTTTTGGGGGTTGTAGTTCACAAATGGAAGTGCCATAGATGTCAAACTGGAAATGTGAGATTAAACATATTCAGAATTCAATAGCTTTAAACAGAATTATTTTAGTTAAAGATACCATACGTTTGGGGATGAAGAAATCAAAGTTAGAATCAACACCAGAGCAATTGTTCTTTTGCTTGCCTGAATATTCTAAATTTGTCTGAAGGTATAACACTCACATGTCTTTGTTCACTATATTTTAGGCAATGAGAGTTGGAATCATATTTTTATATGTGATTATTTACACACAGGTTGTTTGTCACAAAGAATTAGTGCTAGATAATATTTCTTTATAGATGAGGGCTTAGTCATTGTTCTATTGCTGTGAAGAGATACCATGACCAAAGCAACTCTTTAAGAGAAAGTACTTAACTGGGGGCTTGCTTACAGTTACAGAGGCTAAGTTCATTATCATCCTGGCAGGGAGCATGGTGGCACACAAGCTGGTGGGGAAACTATGGCTAAGAGCCACATCCTGATCCTTAGGCAGAGGAAGAGAAGGAGAAAGAGAGACAGAGACAGAGATGAGGAGGGAGGAAGAGAGAGAGACTAGGATTGGCATGGGCTTTTGAAACCTCAATGCTAACTCCAGTGACATAATTCCTCCAACAAGGCCACACCTCCTAAAGTTTCTGACTGTTATAAATAGTGCCACTCCCCGGTGACTTAGCATCCAAATATTAGAGACTATGAATAATTCATTACACAGGTAATGAATGTGTATTTAAATAAATGCAATGGAAAGCATGTTGCTTAAAATAAAGTAAGTCATACGCTATTAGGATTCAGATGCTTCCTATCATTTCTTCTTGTGAAACAATGAGTTATTTCATAATTTATAAGGATGGACATTTTCTTCTGTGGAGAATCTTAAAATATGTGAGAGAAATCACTAACTATCTGTTACTTAGCAAACTTTAAGGTAGGTGATAATTCACTTAATGTTGATTCCTTGACTCTGCTACAAAAAAATTGAATCTTCACATCAGAGTAATACCCTGGAATTTTCATTTATAATGTATGTTTCAATGCTACTTATAGCTTTTTCAGTCATTATATATTTAGGTAAATCACCTTTCAAATATAGTACTTAATATTTCATTATTTCCTATTATAATAAGGGAATTAGCTTTAACATTTACTCTTTTTATTATTTTGTTCCTTCACATTCCCTGTGACCAATCTTTGTGAGGTAAAAAAATAATAGCATTTAAAAACTGAAGTTAGGGTTGGAGGGACTGCCCAGCAGTTGAAAGCACTTGGTGCTCCAAAAGTGTTCCAAGAACTTAGATCTGGATCACATCCACACGTAACTGCAGTCCTAAGAGATCAGATGCCACTGACTGGCCCATGTGGGTCCTACATACATGTGGTACATAAATGCAAGTTCACACACACACACACACACACACACACACACACACACACACACACACAAATAGGCAAATACATCTTTTCAAATTTTAAAATAAAGCTGGATTTTACATTCTTTACCTCAAATGAATTGATGATTGAAAAATATTTTGTATTTGTTTTAACACAGATCTTATGAAATTTGATTTTTAAGTGAAATTATAGAATTGCTTAAGTACTTTTGGAAATTTGACTGAAATTCTGTGTAATAGGGCATAAAGAAGTTTAGGAGTTATGCTTGCTCATGACTAATTGAAATAATTTTAGAATAAAAGGGAGTATCTCTGCTAATTATCAAATTTCCACGAACTCATTCTTAGGCTAATATACAGGAAAGTATTTACTGAGTATAAATATAGAAGATGTGGGTGAGTAAAATAGCTATCATCTCTCTATCTATCATCTCTCTACCTATCTATCTATCTATTATTATTATTTATCAATCACCTATCGTCTATGTTTTATCTATCTAGTATCTGGTAATACTTTGTGTTTCAGCCTACAAATTACTCTACTTTATCCAAACATAAACATCTGGCACATCTCTTCCGATTTTTAATGGGGTACAATATGTACAAGATAGCAAATAGATAAACAGATAGCAAATGGTTGATAGGGGTTAGGATCTAATGTTCATTTTTTTTTGTTTGTTTCTTGGCTGCTTTAAAAATGTGACAGACAGAAGGAAACTAAAGTTGTATCACTTTCCATTAGCTAGGAAATATTAAAAAAAGCTATATAAAATCTGTGTTTAGACTTTTACATATTCATTTTTAATCATAATACATCCAATTTTATGTACAATCTTCTTTTCTTTTAGTCTGTGATATCGTATTAACTAAAATACATCTAAAATAAAATTATTAAGCAATATCAATAATCCACAGTGGGAAAATCCAAACACAGATCATTCCAGTAGAAACCCAACTGAAATTTCATTAAGCAAATTCTGCTCCATGTTAATGTCTATTCAAGGAATCACATTAGGTACTTTGCATATTCATATTGAATTACTTGGTCTTAGCTTTTGAGAAAACACAACTTACTTTCATAGTCTTTATTACCCTAATGTTTGTGTTAAGCTCTGTTGGTTATTATCCAACCAGTTTAGCAGAATGCATTATTCTCTATAATTATAATACACTCATTGTTGGCGAGAAGTGATTAATTACTGCTTTATAATTACATTATAATGAAACACAAAGAAGAGTGGAAATAAAATGCTTGAAATTTTTTCTTTTCTCCTATTCATTTTGGAATTAGTATTGGAGTTTTATTAACTATTATTTAAGCTATTTCAATACTAACACAAAATCATATATTAAAAATGTCAGTATGGCTTAATGTCACGCAACTATGTTGATATCTAACTCTGGAAATTTTAAATGGTACTATAAGATGATCTACTTATTAAATATGACTTGAGATTAAAAAATGCATTTTCCAAAGCAGCTACTATTCAATTATTGGAAAGTTTCAGTGAATCTGAGAAATGCCACCTGAACTATAAAAAAAATCTTTGGATTATATTTTATAAGAATCTGGGACATAATGTTAACATTTCTTTCAAAATAATGGTCACAAAAATGGAACATAATTTATTGTTGAATTATCAGTTAATATTTTGAAACAAACAATAAATAGAAACAAAGGAGAAATAAATAATTTAATGTTAAAACCATCACCTAGCTAAGGTAAATTGAAGGTAATTTATTTTATTTGTCAAAAATGATCAATTAATAATTGCTACCAAAACAAATAGTAGAGAAAGATCTTCAAGGTTGGATTCAGGAGTGCAGGCAGCAGTTATGGAGAACGTGTTGATGACAGGAGGATTATAGAAATAGGTAGAAGTGTCTGACATCTGAAAAGCATCACTGTAATTTACAACTGAGTAGTTGCAAACTTTTAATGTCATTAGTCTGCCAAACCAATAAATCAAATACTCAATTTATTGTCATGTTAAGAAAATATGTGGGGATAGATGCTAGTTTTCTTTCTCTTTGAAGAATATACTAATGTTCAAGTTCTAAAATGTAGAAAATTTAGAAAACTTTCTTTTACTTTAATTGCTTATTATCAATACTAAGCAAAATTACAAATAAGTATTTGCACTATACAGAGTACTAGGAAGTAATGGATACTAAAACCAAGTTTTCAGGATATTACTGCATCCCATAAAATCTAATTCTTAGCAATGAAACTTACTGACAGAATTGCAAACTAATAACACATGTCATTTAAATTCTTAAAATGTAATGAATGTTTCCCCTACACAAGGCTGAGGTGACTAGGTTTATTCACTAGTAAATGGGATTATGACATTAGGTGGTTATTTTGTCCCTCTGTAGAATAGTTTCTAAAAATTAGGATTTGTGTTATCTGAAGGCTGCTGTGTCTGTAGAGGCCAATGTTTCTCAACCTTCTTAATGATGAGACCCTTTAATACAATTCCTCATGTTGTGGTGACTCCCAACCATAAAATTATTTTTGTTACTATTCATAACTGTAATTTTGCTACTGTTATGAAATATAATGTAAATATGTGATGTTCAGATAGTCTTAGGCGACCCCTATGAATGGGTTGTTCAACCTCCAAAGGAGTCATGACCCACAGGTTGAGAACAACTAGCATAGACTAATATTCTGTGATTTTTAAAATTTAAGATAAAATCTATGTTAAAGTAGAACAAGTAAATTAAAATGCCTGTATGAAGGAGCCAGAGTGGTGCCTCAATGAGTAAGAAGCGTAAAGACCCAAGCTTGGTCATAAAAATCTAGATATGACCAGGCACGTGATTGTAGTCCTAGTGTAGTGCAGAGGAGAATACAAAGGAAGATGCTTGGATTTGCTGGATACTAGCCTATCTCTAGGTTCAGTGAGAGAGCCTGCATCAAAGGAATAAGATGGAGAATGGCATTACACCCACACAGCATGGTGCTTAGTACCTGGAATGTACTCACTAAATATACATTGAAAGTAATTGTATGAATTACTTATATATTTTCTAATATCTTAGCTCATGTTAGTGTTTGGAAATAAACACAACAAAACACAAAAACTGGGAAAACTGAGCTACTATACTAATATCAAGTTGATATGGAATTTCATCAAACCAAGAAACAAGTAAAGCACATACTGCTTAATATTTTATATCCAGTGAAGAGAAAGACAGGATTTTAACACCCTTCTTGGAGTTCTGATTACTATTTTGTAAATTAATTTTTATTTAGAAAATAAAATGTGTTAAAACATATCTCAGTAAGGAATATTTACTCTTTTTTCTTAATAATAAATTATCCTGTGGTTTTTATGTAGGAGTATTTCAATCAAAAGTATGGTTAAAATAGTGGAGCTGTGACAATTATCAAGTTAACAAACAAGTTGCTTTAAAAATCTGTTTTACTGTTGGTAGTTATTGTGGTTCCTCCATCCCTCACACATCTATCACACACTACACGCCTCCTCACCAAAGATATGGAATCTACAACATACCAAAGTACAGATATTAACAAAATCCAACTCAATGAAACATATATTTTATTTGTGGTTATTTACAGGAGTTTGTGTGAGGTGTTATTCACAGGAACAGAAATGACTCAAAACAGCTCTATCACCAAAGGTCACTGTAGCTCATAAAAGAAGGATGCCTACAGTTCAGTGCACAGCCTGTAGGCAGCTCAACAGATTAGAGAGTGTCCTTTTCAGATGGCTCAGTTGATCTCAGCCTCTTACAGGCTGCTAAGCTTGTCTTCAGTTTCTTCTAGCCAATTCTTCTGGTATCTACCACTTTCCAGTTGCATAGCTAGTCTTTGCTTCTTCTAGGCAGCTTGTCTTTTCTCAGAGTCTTCTTTGTGGCTTCTCCTGTTGGAGAGTGACTCTCAGCAGTCTTACTGTTTATCTATTCTTGGTTAGGGAGGGACCTAGACAATTTGGTCAGTTTCTGGCACTTACTGAAGCTATTTTGGGTTGTTTGCTTTCTGTCTTACTAGAGAATCCCTGAAGGATGGAAGTTTTTTACATCACCTGAGCATATCCTGTAGACATAGATTCAGGGAAAAAGACACTTTATTCTTTGGCTAATTCTATCACAGTCCTTGGAGGGTTTTAGCCTCCATACAATCTAATCTTCAAGACTAAATCTAGAACACTTCAACCTCAAAGACTTATTGCTGACTGTCTCACTCTGACTAGCTCCTTCTAAACAGAGCTGTACAGAACTCACTTGACTTTTCTGGTTGGACAATTCAATTCACTCATTCTGACTCAAACTCTTCTCCAAGCTGACTGGATTAACTGTCCTTTTGAGCCAGCTGAGTGTTTCTGAATGAACTCTGTTGACTATGGCTGACTCCTGCAACTTCTGTGACTGACTCACTCTTCAGATTCACTCTTGCCGTTAGCTGATTCTCCCAAACTAATTCTCCTTCTTCTGAACTAACTCTGCATATTATCTTTCTTTCTGACTGTTCCACTATCTTAGCTGAGAGCCTGCTTTTATATCTTCAGAGTTCTGCATGTCCTCACTCTGACTCATTCTGCTAACTCCCCTGCTGATTCATCACTTTGCCTGTTCTACACTCTGATTCATCGCAGACATCACTCTTCCTGTCTGGCACCGATTCTTGCTGAGCTCTGCTTCTTCCTCTGCTTCTACTTGCTTCTGTCTTGGGAATTAAAGGCATGTGCAACATCTGCCTTAGGGGTTGTGAGTGAGAGTGTGTAATGTGTTGCCTTAACCATAGAAATCCACTTCACCTAGCATTATCATAAACAGAGAACATATTCTTTCTGAATTCCATGCAAATCATACAGGCCTCTGAATGTGATCCCTTCATATAGGGCCTTGGATTTGTTCCCTTCCTAGCTAGGCCTTTCAATGTGAATTTTGCAAGAGTAGCCATGCTGCTGGATTAAATAATTAAATATTCCTTTATAACATCCTACTGGTAAGAGTCCTTTCCTAAAACACCCTGTGATTTCACCTTCACTTCACATCTTGTGGCTTAAGAGGTTTCCCTCCAAGGTGGAAGGGTTTTAATCTAGAAGTAACCTGTTACACAACAGGAGTATATAAAAAATATTGTCCTTATTCTTTTTTAGAATGGGAACTATACAAAGTGTGTGTGACCAAGTCTTTGTTTTAGAATGTGACATTCTTTCTAGATATATGGATTACCCAAATTAATGCTAGTTTCCTTTTGATTGACATCTATTTGACATCAGTACCATTGAATGCTGAAATTTTCATCTCCAAACATGCAATGAATTTGAACTATGATATTATTTTCCAGATACTCTGACATCATAATTGTGACTAGGCAATGTTGGTTGAGAGCTTAATATACCAATAAGTTTATATTTAAGTCAAACACTTCCCATATCTCCTTAGTAGGTTTTCGTGTAGTTGTAAAAAATGTAATGTTTTCTGAATTCTTGCAATATTTGGCAGGATGATTTCCATTTGAATGTTATAATAAAAAATAAGAAAATATTTTAAAGGTAAGGAGTGATGATATTAGAGAAGAAAATGTTACTCCATTAAAGGAAACTGATTTTCAACTCCCATGATGTCTAAATTATAGTTCAGTTGTTAATTTTTGCCCCAGTGGCTTTCATTCATGCTTTCAATCATTCATTCATTTTTAAAACTATAAAATATAATAGATAATAAGAAAGAACAAAAATTGTCATATTGACATTGGTGAAGACAAACCAACAGAAGGAAAAGAACCAAAGAAAGGCACAAAAATCAGAGACCCACTTATTGGCACACTCAGGCATCCAATAAAACCAATAAATTGGGAGTCAAAATGTGCAGATCCAGGGCAAGATCCTTACGTAAAATAAACTAAAAGAAAAGAGTTCAATCAATACTGTTATCTGTTTTAAGCTGTGTTTTATTTTAATGACTGATCCATGTGAGGGAACACCAAGGTCACTATGTACAGACACAAGGGGAGCTTTATTTTTTGGTCTCTTATTTTTTAAAAAAACCTTAATGATCCCTTCCTTCTTAATATAGAGATGTGTCTCAAGTACTTGAGCCTTAGAACTTTTTGTTTCAGCCTGGTCAGGGAGGAGCTTCTTGTGGGCCTTGTCTGCCTTCAGCTTGTAGATATATTCCAGGAGAATCTGTGTTATTTTGAACTCATGCACTTTCCATTCAGGTTATCATCTTAAAAGTATAGGGAACAAATTGATTATTAGCTTAATATAACAAGATGTCAGACGTGTCCTCAAATGTACATAAATTTGTTAATTATCATAGCTTCGGAATAGTGAAATGTTCTTGACTTCTATGCTTTGCTTCAAAGCACTACTCCCCCTGTTCAAAATTTTGTTTCCTATCAGACTTTCATCAATTATTCAAAACACATATTTATAAAGGTTGGGATGCTAAGGGAACATGCTGTGCAAGCATGAAGATCTAAGTTCGAATCCTCAGCACAAGTAAATAGCCTCCATGGATATGCATTCTTTTAAGACAAGTGATGGGAAAAGGACTAGATAGATACTAAGAGAACTCACGGGCCATCCAACCTAGCTTAAATGGGGGAGGTTCTGATTCTGTGAGAGACCTCATCTCAAGGCAGTATGTCACAGAGTGATACAGAAACATAACTGATGTCCAATCATGATTCTGTATGCATATGCTCCTACTTGCCCATAGGCCTGCAAAATACACACACACACACACACACACACACACACACACACACACACACACACACCACATGCCAAAAATATGACTTCTTATGCAACTTTCTTGTATGTGGACTTAAAAATTATCCATATAGTAAGGACTAGACAGTTCTTATTGCCATTTTTCTACAACTAGGACAAAAGAATACTGATCTAAGTTATCTAACTCAAAATGAGTGAGAGTTGTCACTTTACATGAAAATCCTTTACACGAAAAGCTATTTTACATGGCTATTTACTTGTGCTGAGGATTTGAACTTACACTTTACACTCAAACATATTGGGCAAACAGTCTAAAGTTTGTGGTCAGCCATTATTCAACCTCTTTAGTTACTAAGTATCAAATATCTTCAGAAATTTTGGTGATACAATACATTTATGGGTAAATGACCATAATCAATTTTCTCCCCAATCTTTTGAGGAGAAAAGCAATTTTTTAAGCAGTTATTGGAAGAAAATTGAGCAATTAGCAAATGAACCTCTAAAAGTGTCAACATTTTTGTCATGGACAAGTGTTGTTATTATAGCAGTTAATCTTATTATTAGGAAGGAAAATGAAGAGGAAGTGGGAGGGAGAGGAAGGAGACTGACAGATGAACAAAGGACGAGGAATAGAATGAGGAGAGGGAGATGGGAGTTTTAAAGCAAAAATTGGTACAAAGATAAAATGTCATGGAAATATTAAAAAGAAATTAAATATCATGATAGAACATTCAGTCTAATTCAGGATATTGCTTATAATTATAAAATGGTGGCTGGGAACAGGTCTATAATCTTCTCTAGAGTACTGAAATCAGTCAGCCTTGAATACAGTTCTTAGCCTTTGAAGTCTATGGCTAGCCAACCTGCAGCTCAAAGATCAGCACTCTCCATAGACCCACAGTTTTGTAGCTGACCCACATGGGAAATCTTGAGACTCATTAGTGGGTACAAAAGCACTGTTAGTAATTATTTTTATTTTGTGTTCAACACAAGAAAAAAATACATTTCTTAAATTAATAAAAAGTAAAACATTAAAGAAAACCGGAAACAGAGCACTTTGTGCAAATGCGGGTAATCGGCGTTTGGTTTAACGACCCAGGTTTATTAGGCTATTTAAGGTGGGAGGTGAAACAAGACAAAGGTCATATGCTGCACTGAAGTTTATTGACTCACAAACAACTTCTTAAACTGAGGGAAAGAAATAACTTGACCTTTGAGGCTATCAGAATTGTAATGCCACCTTTAAGAATTATAATTTTCTCTTGGGGAAGTTTGATTGATCACTTCTAAGAAAGTTGTCAGCAAATATTAAAATTTTCCAATACTTCGTACAGAATTCAAGTAAAGATGGAGGTGGCTATTGAGAGTCCAGTAGAAGAACCAGTATTTGTAACCCCAGTAGGAATAATTTCTAATTTATATGCAAAACAACAAATACGCATAATCCATCTCTTCTGGTTCAATTAGTTAAAAATAGAAGAGTGGATGAGGAAAATGCACTTAATATCATTGTGTTTTAAGCACAAGGTTGGTGCTTATAAATGGAGCTGCTAATGGCTACATTAGCAGTATGTGAGTTTAGCCAGTTCATATGAGCTGCACCATGGTCTTGCTGTCAACTGTGTAAACCAAATCTCGTAGGAGACTAGAATATCTTTTTGAAGATTCACAGATGCAATGCTGTATATTAACTTTGCAAGTAATTAGTAAAGGAACTAAATACATGAAGGACATTTATATGTCTACATTAATACAGTTAAAAAACAATGGGATGCATAGAACAGGTTTGTACATGTAAACACCGTACAATCCACACAGGGCAACTTTGCATCTCTATGAAAGCCCAAGGTTGCCATCAAACTCCCACACTGTAAACAATAAGCACTGTACAAAAGAAAGTAGAAAAGTTGCAGTTGGACAAACAAATATATTGTCTAAAGAGAAAACAAGTATGTCTCTTGCTAACTCTATTGGGGAAAGTCTTCATTTTCAGTTTTAAGTGGAGTTGCCTTACAGTCTTCAGAGAAGTTGAGCAGTGTGCAACTAGGAGCTTATGAGTGCCCAGCCTTGACACTGACGCCCCAGTTATGGAGCATGTGAACTGTCCATTAAGATCCATTGTTTCATTTTGGGTTTTTATTTCTTTGCCTTTCACTAGTATGTATCTTGTTCATTCTTTTGATTAGTTATAACCTAAAATTTATCTTATTATAAGTGTACACAGTATAATTTTAGAGACATTCCTTAGATCTGTACCATCTACAATATGTAATGTTTGTCAGAAAGCATTATAATAGCTACACATAGACAAAAGGCCAAATAAAGGGGATGGAGAGGTGGATCTGAGGTTAAGAGAACTTACTCCTCTTTCGGAGGACCACAGTTCCATACTCAGCACCCACATGGTGGTTAAAAGCCATTCATAACTCCAGTTCTAGGGACTCTGATGCCATCTTCTTACTTCCATGATCAGGCACGTACTTGATGAAATTTGTCTATCTAGGCAAAAAATCATACACATAAAATAAGATGAATAAATCTGAAATAACTTAAAAGAGTCAAGTAAGTATATAGACTTATATGAAATTATGGCTAAACACATGAAATCATAATTATGACTTCATATGCAAAAGTATTTATATATTCACATTTATAAACATGCATATGTAAATTAACTTGGCCAGTGAGGTAGAAAACTTTGTAAATAAATAATTTATATTTGACCTGTTCTTATTCCTAAGAAAATAAATACAAAATAGAGTACAGACTCCAGCATATCTCTCATTTTACGTTTTGATACATCCTTACAGTTAGTTGTCTAGGACTTACACACAGTTTTGTTTTCATATTGCTTTCTCAGGGAAACTTTCCTATTGGTTCTGAATATACTTCTATTTGACATTTGGAGCCTGTTTCTTTCCTTTTCGTATTCAACACTGGTCAATAGACTACATTTTCTCTCCTTTTTTAATTATTGTTTTAAACATACTGCATTTTTGCACTTACCATCCTGTGTGCACACAGGTCTGCCACTTTGCGCCTGTGGTCCTCATAGGATGAGTTGCAGGTGTCGGGGTTCCCCTCCATCTACACAAATCTCAGGTACCAAACTAAAGCTCTCAGGATTGGCCGCCAGTGCCTTTACTCCTTGAGTCATGTCACAGGCCCTCTTCTTTGTTTTCATTTGTGCATTTTCTACCACAGAAAGGAAACCCAGTGACAGAAGAGATTTTATTGAGCTTTGTTCTCAGTTATCTGCAAGTTATTGAGAAAAAGACATGACAATACATAAACAAAATAATGTAGAAACATTTTTAAATCGGTGGTGAGAGCATTTCAATGAAGTAGGTTATGAACTGATTAGCTTGTACAAGGAATGAATAATTATATCAAAATTTTACATGTAGTACTTAAGGTGTGTTGACATACTGTCCAAATACTGAGATTTGTCAATGTGATATAGATAGATGAATAGATGATAGATTGGTAGATATAATGATTGATAGAAACTGTTTCTGTCTGTTTGGAAATATATTTCATTAAATTATAGTTTCCCGATTGATAACAATTTCTCAAATTTTATTTACATGTTGTTTGAACCAATCTTATTTTTATACAAATTCAGCAACACAGTATGCTAGGTGCTATTATTAGAGAGTGAGAGTGAACATCTAGAAAGACAAACCCTGTCTTTGATAGATCTGACAATACAGTTGTCACTGTTAATTAAGCCTACTCACTTCATAAAGCCACCTAATAGTACTGTGCTCTGTTCTTACTTTTTTCTTGAGTGAACATAGAATAAAAATAATTTTAATTTATACTTCAATAATACCACATGACTTTAACCAAGTGAAAACAAACTTGGAAAATTTCTTTTCCACCGACATTATTTTGATTAATCCATGGACTGCAGTTAAATCCTTTTCTTTACCATATAAGATAATTTAACATAATTTGTGTGTATTCTTTTCTTTAAATACACTTGTTTTATTCTAGACATTTTTGTATAGTTGTAGAAATCACTTTCTGCTATGATTGAGAAGCTCAAAGATATTAGTTTAAATTATAGTTGTAATGAATTATTTAAAAGAAAACAAGGAAGAAAGAAGGAATCCTAAATATATAGAGTATTGCCTAAGCTTTATCTATACAACCATTAATCTTAATGTTTAATACTATTTCCCATTGAAACAATGTCTTGAAATGGTTCCTTGGTGACCTAATAAGATATCATGATCTGCTATGTAAAATTACAGTTATTCATCATTAGGTACTAGCATAGTTTCTTGGTTAAAACATTCTTACTTTATAGTAAAAGAATAATCAATACAGTTGTAGTAGATTTGTGGAATTACTGTGTGTTTAAATCAAACACAGTTTCATCATAGGATAGCTCAGCAACATGAAATGAACAAACTTGCCTGTGAAGTTTTCCATTCAGCTCTAGAATTGTATTATAAAATATGTAATTATAAGGAGATCTCAGCCTGGTAATGAATAATGGTCATCACCATCTGCAATATTAAACAGAACCACTTTCATCCCACAAATTATGAAAAAATTGGGGATTTTTTCAGATGTGATGCCAATTCTTCCTTGCCTTTTATCTTCTGTGTGATATTGATCACACAAACACGCTATAAAAAAGTTTTTAAGATGTGCTACTTTTACAGATCTTTTACTACATTTCCCAAAACAAAAGACAAGAAGGTGGGATCTACTAAGCATCTCAAAACTGTCCTCTATAGATCAGGCTGCAGAGGAGGCATTATGAGGATCTAACTAATTCACATGTCTCCCATTATCCTAGTTAGATTTAACTGTTACTTTCAGAATCATCTGAGAGGAAATCGTTGAAGAATTGTCTAGATCAGACTAGCCTTTCATGGATTGGTACATCTGTGAGGGATTTTCTTCATTGTTAATGGATTTAGGAGGGTCCAGCTCACTGTTTATGAAAACATTTGAGGTTGTCTGTGGGCTTGCTGTAAATTGCCTTTATTATATTTAGGTTTGTGCCTTGTATCTCTAGTCTCTCTAAGACTTTTAACATGAAGGGATGTTGGACTTTATCAAAGGCTCTTTAGGTATCTAGTAAGATAGATCATCATGTGGTTTTTGTTCTTTCACTTTGTTTATATGGTAGATTACACGGACTAATTTTCAAATGTTGAGCCATCCCTGCATCTCAAGTAGGATGACGCCTACTTGATCATGATGGATGATCTTCTTGATGTGTTCTTGGATTTAGTTTGTGAATGTTTTATTGAGTATTTCAGCATCGATGTTCATGGTAGGAATTGTTCTGTAATTTTCTTTATTTGTTGAATCTTTGTCTGGTATGCATATCAGGGTGACTTTGGCCTTGTAAAATGAGTTTGGCAGTGTTCCTTCTGTTTCTATTTTTAGGAATACTTTGAGCAGTATTGGTGTTAACTTTTCTTGGAGTGTCTGGGACCTTATGAAACTGAAACATTTCTGTAAGGAAAAGAAAACTGTCAATAAGACAAAATGGCAGCTTATAGAATGGGACAATATCTTCACCACCTCCACTTCCGATAGAGACCTAATATCCAAATAGATAAAGAACTCAAGAAAATAGACATAAAGAAGGCAAATAATCCAATTAAGTAATGGAGTAGAAGCTAAATAAAGAATTCTAAAACAGAAATCTTAAATGGCTGAGAAACACCTATAGAATAACATCCTTAGCCATTACAGAAATGCAAATCAAAACCACTTTGAGATTCCATCTTACACCTGTCAGAATGTCTAAGATCAGTAACACAAAGGACAGCTCATGGTGGCGAGGATATGGAGCAAGAAGAATGCAAATTTGTACAGCCACTATGGAAATCAATATGGCGATTTTTCAGGAAATTGGAGCTCAACTTAGCTCAAATCCCAGCTATACAACTCCTGGGCATATATTCCAAAGACGTTTCATCCTACCAGACACTTGCTCAATTATACTCATAGCTGCTTTATTCATAATAGCCAGAATTTGGAAACAACCTAGATTCCCCACAACTGAATAATGGATTAAAAATTTATCATACAATTACACAATAGAGTATTTTGCAGGCAAATGGACAGAAATAGAAAAAAAAATCATCCTGAGTGAAGTAATCCAGTCACAGAAAGAAAAACATGGAATGCACTCACTTATATGTGAATACTAACTACTAAGCAAAGAATAAATTAAAAGTATTAAAACTAGTATTCACAGACATAGAAAAACTGTACAACAAGAAGGGTCCCAGTTGGAAAACAGGTATCTCCCTGGTGGGGTGAAAATTAAAGAGGAGGTACGTGGGGTGGGAGAAGATGAGAATGGGAAAAGAGGGGACCAGGAGGAGAAGAGGAACAAAGGAAGAAATTATATGGAAAGGCAGGAAGAATTAGGAGGCAATCAGGAGACCTAGTGTAGTGGAAACTCATAGAAATCTATGAGGGAGACTCTAGCAAGGATTCCTAGTAATTGTGGATAGGTAGCCTGAACAGGCCATCTCCTGTGGCCAGGCAAGTTTTCCAGTGGTGGGACTGGAACATGATCTCAGATCCAAAACCTCTGATTTATGGCCTATCCTCCCTTGCAAGATCCTTATTGACAAAGGAAAGACAGAACACTATCCCAAAGAAGGGAACCCCTGCCTGAAACTGCATGACAGCCCAGTAACTAGAGATTGGATAACAAGGAGACAGTTTCTAATGATGTTATGCTCTGCTCATAGACTCAGTCCTTACCAGAATGTCCCCCTCCAAGCAGCTGAGAGGGAGAGGATAGATGGAAGAAACCAGAGGGGCTGAGGACACCAGAAGAAGAAGCTCCACATTGTCAACTGACTAGCACTCATAGGGAGGAGGAGGAGGGCCAGGTTGTATTCTATAAGTTGTATGAGAGAAGAAAAAATAAAATAAATGTAAAAAATATTTTTTCAATAAAAAAACAAAGATAAAAGAATTCTCCATGTGGAGATTGCAGGCATTTTCTTGCTCTTAACTAAAACTGCAGAAAGAAGTTCCTGGTTCTTTCTTGTCTTTGGTGAGGCAATTCTAAAGAATCATGTATTTAACATGCTAAATTGCAACAGCTTATAGTGCTCTAAAATACTTCCTGAGTGCTCTGATGATTCCCATGATGGATACCTTTCATCAAGCTGCTGTTCTCTGTTGCATATGGACAGAGTCCAGGACAGTAGAGCCCTGTTTCATCTGTCAATGGATACATTATTATTGTTGTTTGTATTGAACCAATTTAATTATAATTCTACTAAGTATCATGTGGGCATCTTCCAACAGGAACTGAAATTAATCCCAAGCATGAAAGAAGAGAAAACAGGTGATTCTGCCCAGGATGTGAGAAACACAGCTTTGCATGCAAAGCAAAAAATCTACACTGAAAGAGTCAAAGAACAGAATGATGAAAATGCTGTTAAGCAAATACATTCAAAAGCCAGCTTTAAGCCATGCCTTCATCATGAGAAGTTTGAGAACACCATCACAGGCAAAAGTGATACAAACATGAGAGATGAATATATTGAGTTAAATTTGTAAACAGGACATGCATTGCTGCTGTATCCTAAAGATTTTCAAGCCTACTTCATCATATAGTTTTTAAATTATCAGTTCATTTGTTTTGCGTATATATGTAAACATATGGAGCTTGATATGTGCTTTATCTCATGTTTGTATGTGTGCATGTGCAGGTACATGTGGAGGACAGAGTTCTTCACTGTCATTTCCTGCCTTATTCCTGCGAGTCAAAGTCTCTTACTAAACTTGGAGCTAGGCTGCTAGCCAGGACATCCCAGTGATCTTAGATCTTTGTATTCCAGAATACTGGGGATATATGTGGATCCTAAAACACTTGGCTTCTCTTATTTTTAAACAAATTTCTATGTATTTTGTAAATATGAATGTTTTGCTTATAGGTGTATATGTACAGTGCATGTTTGTCTGCTGCCCATAGACTCTAGAAAGGGTGCTTGATTCTCTGAACTGCAGTTACAGATGTTTGTGAAGTAGTATATAGGTGCGAGAAACCTAATGTGGGTCCTCCGCAAGAGGTGCAAATGTTCCTAACCACTGAGCAACTCCTCCATCCCCAGAATTAGGTCATTATATGGGTACTTGTATTAGGACTCAGGTTCTTAGGCTTTTTTGGCAAGTACCCTTACCGAATGACCCATTTTAGTTTATTCTTTAACTACTACCTTCACTTGGACTGGCATCAGGAAAATATGAGTAATTGATTTTAAGGTTAGTTTACCTATTCTGTGTTCAGATATAAATCAAATAATTGAATATACTTTTGCAGCGTATACAGCATCTCATTAAATTTTCATAATTCAACTTAAATCACTGACCCCGGTGGCAATGGCTGAATTGTGTTAAATGACCTAACTAGAACATTAACATCTGAAAAAGAATAGGTTCTGAAGATAAACATATTTCAGAGAACAACCTGAGGCGGTGTACCAGTGATGACCTGCCTCCTGAGATATCAGCAATTTTACCATAATTTTCTGAATGTTTAGAAAAGTGGAGGACAGAGAGTAGATTCACGGGTGGGAAATATAATCTCAGTAATGGCCTTTGTCACATTTTGCAGCTTATAAAATATTTCTGTGTGACTCACTTAGTTTGCAGTGAGCTCTTTAGGGCCTATACATCTTCAAGGATGTGTCAGGAAAGACACTAAAGGCATGGTGGAGTGTGTTCCTCAGGGGAGTTTTATCTGTTCTTTAATAGAGAAGCCATTTGTAAAATGCTGCTGGAGAAAACAGTAACTTAGAAGAATCTCATCAGGGGTAATGCCACCTTATGAGAAAGCAGTACACATGAAGTAAGGGAATCCTATACTGAGTTTTTCCTTTCAGGCCTGAGGAGTAATCACAAATAGTCAGGGGAAAGTTAATGTTGGGTTTGATTCTCTAAATACAATAATGTCCCAAACTAAAGGATTTCTATCCACTGATATTTGCTCCTTGAACTACAAGGGGACAATGAAGTTCATGATGCTTGCAATGTTTTCCGTATAAAAAGCAAGGATAAAAACATATCAGTGTATCTTAGAGATGCAAGGGTTCCCCTTTGTGTCTGTTTATTTATGTGTATGACTATTGTAACCTTACTGCTCAGAGAAGTATGTATTTACAACATTGTGATAGATGTCTATTTCAATTAAGAATTATAAGTCAATTATTTAGTATGAAATAAAGAGAGGGGTTATCTGTAAAATTTCTTCTGTTTTAACTAAAAGGTTTTGCAGTTTTGAACATGTGTGGTGAGACAACAGACGCATGAAAATTTATTGATACTGCATATCATGTATCATAGATAAACAGAGATAGCTGACAGATGTTGATGAAGATGAACAAATAGATGACAGATGATAGATAGATAGATAGATAGATAGATAGATAGATAGATAGATAGATAGATGATGACATGCCTGGTACAGGGTAAACCATGATCATGAATGTGTCTTGTTTTTTAGAGCTAGGCTTATTCGTTGGACTCCTAATGTAATGACCCTGAAATTTCCCCAAATTTGGGTATCACAACTGAAATAATTTGTGGTCATGGGGATAGTGTTTGCAGTCTCCCCTAAAAACAAAAAAATTAAAAATAAAGAAGATAGATGATCTATATAGAAGTAAGAAGACACATACATTAGATCTAGATAAGGAGAAAGAGTAATGATAGATTGATGATAGATAGATGATTGATTGACGGTTCCAGTAAGACAGAGGCTTGTTATGTGGCCTAGAGCTATTATAATGTTCAGGGTAGCACCTTTGCAATTCCCTTTCTCAGCTTCCAGGGTAGTGAGGTTGTAGATTTTTCTGGTCCACGTTGGGTGATGCCTCATTTCAAATTATATAAATCTTATCCTATTAGCAAAGTCAAATATATCTCATAATATTTGTATCATCCTGTTGCCGGAAATTAGATACCCAGAGCTGTTTATATAAAAATGAAAGGTTTTAACCTTTGGTCAGCATTTCCAAATCTCCTTATGCCCCAGCTGTTGGTAAACACTATCCTATTCTCTGCTTCTATTGGTTTTGACTATTTCATATTCCTGTGTAAGGGAGATTGTACAGCATTATTTTCTTTCTTTGGGTCTTGCTACTTGTGCTTAACAAATTGTTTTCAAATCATCTATGATATTAGCTTTAGTTTTTTGTTTGTTTGTTTTTTATTTTTGTATTGTTATGATAAAGACCACAACCAGAAACAACTCAAGGAAATAAAGTTTATTTGGTTCACATGTTCTAGTGAAGTCCAGCAACCAAGGCAGCAGTCATGGCGGGAACTCAAGGGAGGAACTGACATAGGAGGCCACAAAGGAATTCTGCTTATTGGCTTTTTCCCTGTGCCTCAGTCAGCTTGTTCTTCATACGAGGCAGAACAACCTCCCCTAGTGTGCTGGACACTTCCACATTATTCTGTAACCACGAAAAATAGCAGTCTGTTTTCTTAATAAAGGTTCCCTCTTCTCAGATGATTCTGATTCTTAAAAGTTGGCAAAAACAAAGAAAGGAAAACAATAACAACAAGACATAAAACAAACAGCAAGAACAACAAAAGTCCAAACCGGCAGAGTATTGAAACAATCAGGGTCATCAACACTAAAAAATGAGTAATATTCCATGGTACATGTGTATATTTGTGCTTGTGTGTGTGTCTTTGTATACATACGTATGTAATATATATCATACATTTATATCAATTCACTCATCAGAAGGCATTTAGGTTATTCCCTGATTTAACAATTAAAATAGTATTGTAACAAATGTGGGGTTACAGATACTGTATGCTTCTAATTTATATTGGTTTGTATACGCAACCAAATATAAGTTTTTACAAATTTTGATTATTTAGAAGAATATCCACACTGTTTTCTATAACGGCTATTAAAACCAACATTGGCTGGGCAAGTGTGTAATCTTTCTCTTGTCTCCATATCCTTTGCAACAATGTTTTCATGTTGCTAATTTGACTACAGACATGTCAATGACTGTGAGCTGATTTTGACTGCAGTTTTAGTTTATTTTACTAAGGAGTAGAGAAGTGGAAACATCGTCATACATTTGTAGCCTACTAGAATTATTAGTATTAAATGTATTTTCTAAATTACTAGGTATGAGGGTTGCAAACATATTTTCTTTATAACTGTCTTTTCTTTACATTGGTTATTTCTTTTACTGTGCAATGGTTTTCAAATTTGATGTTTTTCTACTGTGTTTTCTCTTGTTGCCTTTTTTTTTCAGTGTTATATCAGAAAAAGAAAGAAAACATTAACAAATCAATTGTAAAAGCCATTTTTTATTAATCTAGAATTTTCCAATTATTTTCTGGTTCATATTTGAGTCTTTGATATTCTGAGTTAAGTTTTGTTTATGATGAGTTAAGATAAGGTACAGGCTTATATATTTGCCTATGAGTATATTCATATTTCTTAACTGCATTTACCTAGAAAGCTTCATTTTGGGTTATTTGTGTCTTAAAATAGTTACACATGCACACTGGTCCTTTTACATGGTGTCTATATTGTGTTGCATTGGTGTTATATAATTTTTCTGTCTGTCTGCTCTCATCTATTTATCTATCTATCATCTATCTATCTATCTATCTATCTATCTATCTATCTATCTATCTATCGTCTATCTACCTATCTGTATCTATCTATCTATCCATCTATTTCCTATCTATTCATCTAAAGCATAGCTATTATCATTTTGAGTACTATATTGTTTTCATTTCTATGCCTTTATAATTGGAAGTTAGAAACTGTGATACCTCTTTACCTGTTTTAATCTTATAAAGAACTTTCAAGTATTAACTTCCTTCAGTTTTATACTTATTTTATGATAGTTGTTTCTAGTTTTAACAGACTGATGGAGTTAGATAAGAGATCACATTGTGTTTATAGAATGTGTAAGGTATTATGTTGTGTTAATAACATTATTTATCTTAATTCATATTTATGGGGATTTTCTTGGTTATATATACAATTTTAATTTCTTTTGATTAGTGTTTAAACTTCAGTGGAGTGGGATAAAGAAATGACTTTGTGGCTAAAATCACATACTGTTCTTCTAGAAGACCCCGATTTGGTTCTCCGCATCAATGTCACTTGATTCAAAATGTAGAGGAATATTTAATCTTTTAATCTACCAACATGGCTGCTCTGGAAGAAGGTCACATTCGAGGCCTATGTCACCTAGCTGGTATGCAGAAAATGCCTTTAAAGTATCCCAACTAAGAAGACAATGGTAATATATTCTTTAATCTCAACTCTAGGGATTGAAAAGTAAGGCATTCAATTAGAGAATCAGTCAGATAAGGCACTGAAGCATTTCAGAAGAAAAAAAGTGAGTTTGGAAGAAAGAGTCAGCTAACAGCAAGAGTCGGTCTGAAGCTGAGCAGATCAGTTCAGTCAGAGAAGTTGCAGAGTCAGCCAGAGTTCTATCAGAAACAGTCAGCAGGCTTAGAAGGTCAATATGAACCAGTAAGTTTGGAGAAGAGTTTTGAATCAGAACGGTGAGTGAGTTGAATCAGCCAATGAGAAGAATCAATTGAGTTCAGTACAGCTCTGAGTTCATATGGAGCTAGTCAGAGCTCATCAGTAACTCTCAGAAGTTGAAAGGAGCTAGGGTTAGTTTTGAGGATTACATTGTACAGAGACTAAGGCCTTCCAGGTCTAGGCTGAAACCTTATAAGACAAGGGATTGAATTAGCAAAGAATAAACTATCCTCTGCTGTGAATCCATGAAAAGAATAATTAATTAAATCATAGTCCACATATACATCTACATTCTGAACTCCCTACAATTCCAGTTCCAGGGGATCAAATAAGGTTGGCCCCAAAGGTACCTGCACACACATGTGCTCATACCTACACACAGAAACATACACTTACATATAATTAAAAAAAATAATAAAAAGAAATATTTAAACTAATGTGTGTGTGTGTGTGTGTGTGTGTGTGTGTGTATATACATTTTCAAATGGTTTTATGTGAGAAGTCATAGCAGACTAAGCATTAGTCTTATCTGAGTATTAAAGATTTGCTAAAATTGGAAAGTTGGATTTCTTGAGAAAATATACTTTTATAATATTCTTATATTGCCCGTTATGAACCTAAACTTAATAGTATCTCCTATGTCATTCTCTTCTTATGTCCTAGATTCATTTTTCATCTCATTTGCAGTATTCACCTGTACAATATCCTGATCTAATCTGTAATAAAAAAAATAAATGAATAAAATAGTCTAAGCCACTCAGAAATAGCTGTTAAACTTTGTAGGGACAACATTATGGAGAATTGGAAAATGTTACCAACTTGCATTTGGTCGTTCTGGAAAAGGTAATTCCATAGAAAGTATTTAGAATTGAGGAAATTTTAAGAAACATGATTTTTGTGTTGATTTATTTCATTTACCTTTTGAATTATGGCCATTTGCAGGTCATCATTCTTGCTTTCATTAGATACTTTCTCTTTCCTTGTTTATTATGTTTGCACATGAGTTTCACACCAAGGTTTTATCCAGTGTTGTAAAGCTTCTCATTATATTTTTTAATAGCTACTCTAGTTAGTATCTTAATATTTATCACCAAAATAAGAAAATGGAATATAAAAGTATAAAAATCACATAAATTGAAAATTGAAGTAATTTTTGCAGTCATCAAACTAAAATTATTTACATATATGCTAGCTGATCAGCAGAAATCCCATTAAAATTAACCTCTTTCCAACATTCTGAGAGAAAAGAAGAAGTGAGGCAAGGAGGAGACAAGAAGGCATAGGAGAGGAAAAGAAAGAAAAAGAGTGGAGATAAAAGGAGGTGGGGAGGGGGACAAAGAAGAGGAAAAATCAGAAGGAGGGGAGAAAATAAAATGGGAAAGGAAGAAAGGGGAAGGAAGAAGAGGAGAGCAAAACAAAAGAGAAGAGAGGGGAAGACAATAGAAGAAAAAAGGTTCTTGGTAGAAGAGGGAGCAGAAAAGTTATTAGGGCTGGAAATGTGTACATCTGTAGCAAAACAGTATTTGACACGTCAGGACAATGCCAGACATAAACTCACAGCCATTACGCACAAGACCCACGTAAGATGAAACTCATGGTATGGGCATGGGAGGGATATGTGAAATTCCATCCCTAACTAAGGAGATATTGGCAAGTGATTGTTTCTGGAGGAGGGAAAGTCAGGTTTTTCAAGAATGTTGCCCCTAAAAAGCTACCATGCTACATACAGTAGGTGGTCCTATACTCATGCACACATTAGGTATGCAAGTACACGTACATACAAAGGAATATGCAAATTGGGGAGGCGAAAGCAATCAGGAGGATTATTGAAGGGGAAGCTAGTACATGAAGAGGTTCCATGGGCTCTGGTCCTGAGGGGAAGCTTCTGGGTTTGCATAATCTTAGATTTTATTTTTTTCTTTCTTTTATTTTTGAGATTATAATACAATTACACCATTCACCACTTATCCTTTCTTTCTTTAAGTTATCTCATATACCCTTCCTTGCTATTTCAAATTCATGACCTCCTTTTTTCCATTAATTGTTGTTAAATGCATATATGCATACATATTATTTCCTAAATACATCTTTTTCACTCTGTATAATGTTACTTGTATTCATATGTTCAGGCTAACAATTTGGCATTAGATACCCTATTATTTTATTGATCCTGGGGAAGACTATTCTTCCCATTCCCAGAATTTACTAGTTGCCTGTAGTACTTGTAGAGCACTGGGGCTTGGTATTCTTTTCCCTGGCCAGTTATTGTCTATTATTGTCTTTGTTCAGACTTTATGGGTGTTGCTTCTGAGATTACCAGGTGACACTGTAGCAGCAAACTCCCTGATCCTCTAGCTCTCACAACATTTCTAACCCCTTTGCTGCACTATTCCCTGAGCCTTACATGTGGGAGTTATTAGGACTAAGCTTCACAACTTGGCATTTTGATTGGTTACTTTTTTTTTTTTTTTGTAATGGCTTCTATCTGTTACAAAGAGATTCTTCCTTGATATGAAAGGTCACGGCTATACTTCTCTATGGGTATAAAGACAAACTATCTTAAATGTTTGTCTTTATAAATGTATAAATATATTTTATATACAATCATATATAAATAGGTAATATAACAAATATAGTATGTTTATATAAATATCGTTAGAGATTATACTGGTTTAGTAAAGTGGTAGTTGTAGGTTCTCTTCCAGGAATCTTGATTTCACTAGGCCTTTGTATTTGGTTTGCTTACCTGTACAAGGAATGATTTCCTTTTATTTTTGAGAAGGTCCTTAGTCCAGTTTGAGAGCTGTTGGTAACTGCCAAGGTATGTATGCTAGTATTATATCCTTAAGGTTATCAAGCCATGCTGGTCATTGTTGTGGTTCATAGACTTCGTAGTTGGGAAGGACTCGTGGTTGCTTCTCTCCTTTGTAAGTTTGTATGATTTCTTTTGTAAGTGATGGAGGGTAATTTTGATCAAAACATATTATATGTATTATTAAATTCTCAAGAAATAAAAAAGGTGTCTAAAAGCCTTTGCTCTACATCAGTGGTTCTCAACCTTCCTAGTGCTGTGACCCTTTAATACAGTTTCTCATGTTATAGTGACCCTTCCCCACCCATAAAATTATTTTTGTTCCTACTTCATAACTTTAGTGAATGAATGAATTTTATGAATCATAATGTAAATATCTGATATGCATATGCTCTTATGTGACTCCTGTGAAAGGACCATTTGGTACCCAAGACAGTTGAGACCCTGAGGTTGATAAGTGCTGCTGTAAAGCCATGTGTGTTTCATAAAAGAGGAGGCTCTCCTGATTCCCTTTTACCTGAGTGTATCATTAGGCTGCAGTCATGTGTCTATCACAACTGGTCAAATGCCAGGTTCTTCCTCAGTTTCTCATTATCTCTGAAGCTTTTAAATATTAAAGCATGTGTATATCAAGGTTTAAATCGTGTTTCGTTTTGGACTCTCTTAAGTCCTTTAAGCATTCAGTGTATTAAGGAATCTTCTTTCTGTCGACCAGTATGCGTGACTCTTAATACCACAAAAAATCCACATGTAATCCAGTTCAAGACTTACTACTTGTCACACAGTAGATCATTATATGGAATGCTATTCTTAATATACAAAGGACCTTGCTTGTTTCTCATGGTTTATTTTTATCTGCACTTCTTAAAATCCTTAAAAAGCTCCTAATTGATGTGCTAGCCCTGCATGCACACAGAGAGATGAATACCAAATGCAGACGATTCCTTGGCTTGCAGAAACCACATACTTATGCAATTGCAATTGATCTTGGAGATATGTCAGAAAAGTACATCTTAATAAAATCATATTAAAAGCCTCTTTTAAGGAATGATTGGGCTTTGTGTACAGGACGGGTAGTTATCGGGGAAGAAGTAGCATTGTCATTTTAGGAGTGCTACAAGCAAAATAATCAAGATCAATGCCACCTGGCTCTCATTTATTTTTCAGAGAATAGCCCATCTTGCCCTCACATTGATTTCTGTTGAACTTGAAATGTTTCCATTTGATGATGTGTGTGGTTTATTTATACTCAGGCACTGCTAGATATACCAGCTTCCCTAGGAAGGAGAAACACAGGTTGCCCATCCTGTCACTCAGCTCCAACTTCCATTCTTATTAAATGGCATATATCCATAGGGACTATCAGCTTGGAAAAAGAAAGTTGTAAAAAAGAAGACCTTTTCAAAGTCCAATACTGAAACTGAGAAGCTCTGAGGAGAATTGATAGGAAGAGAAAGATCAGCAATGAATAAAAAATTCAGAGGATAAGAGGGATAGGCAGGAAAAACTTATTTTAACCACCATAATTTATTCAGTTTTTAAATCACAAAGTGGTGTTGGTATAAATGTGCAAGCAGATACACATTCCTATGAACATTCATGAGGAACCCAGAGGTCAAGGTCAGTTGTCATTTTCTACGCCTCTATACCTGGTGATTTGAAACAGGGTCTTGATTCCTTTTTCAGCCAGACTGCTTACCCAGGAAGCCCTTGGAATCCATGTCTCTGCTACACAGCACTGAGATTAATAACACAAGCAGCCATACCCAGGTTTTAGCTAGGTACTGGGAATTCAAACTCTGGTATTCATGATTGCACCCACTAAGCGATGTATTCAGTATCAAATTAAAAACAAAAAGTTTGGACTTCATAAAATGCATTTCTATTCACAGTATTTCTCACTGAAAGAGAAATGGAAAGAAACAGTTACAGAATAGAAAGGAAAGATAAGAGAAAATGTGGTAGAGCAGATTAAGGGGAAGAAGCAGCTAGTATCCACTTATAAGTGAATAATACATACCACGTTTTTCTTTCTGAGTCTGAGTTACCACACTCAGGATGATTTTTTTCTAGTTCCATCCATTTGTCTACAAATTTCTTGATGCCAAATTTTTAGCAGCCAAATAATACTCCATTGTGTAAATGTACCATATCTTTATCCATTCATTGGTTGAAGAACACCTACATGGTTTCCAATTTTTGGCTATTATGAATAAAGCCACCAAGAATGGAGTTGAGCTAGTGTTCTTGTAGGCTGGAATTTCCTTGGATTATATGCCTAAGTATGGCTTGGTCTTGAGGCAGATCGATTCCCATCTTTCTGAGGAAGCTCCATGTTGTTTTACATACTACCTGTACAAGTTTGCACTCCCACTAGCAGCTGAAGAGTGTTCGGTCTACTCCACATCCATGATCTTAGCCATCTGACAGATATAAGATGGAATCTCAAAGTGGTTTTGATTTGTATTTCCCTGATGGCTAAGGATGTTGAACATTTATTTAAATGTTTCTCAGACATTTGCGCATCCTCTATTTAGAATTTTCTGTTTAGATCTATACTCCATTATTACATGAATTATTTGCATGCTACAATTCAGACACAGAGAAGCTAAATAACAAGAAGGGCTCTAGGGCATGGATCTCCGGGTGGACTGGGATGGAAACAGGAGGTATACGGTGGAGGAATGGAGGGGAAGAGTGCAATCTGGGATAACTGGAATTAGGGGACATTTGGCTGGCATTTGAAAACCTAGTACAGTGGAAAGGGAAGCCCTTGAATCTATGAGGGTGACCCTTGTGAGGACTCCATAATGGAGGATACTGAGCATGAATTGGCCTTCTTATGTAATCAGGCAAGACTTCCCGTCAGGGGACTGAAACCAATCCAGCAACAACCCAGCTACAAAATCTTCGGCACACAATCTGTCCTGCCTACAAGATGTGCTGGGGCAATGTGGCCAAGAACATGTGAGAATGCCCAACCAATCACTGGTCTAACTTGAGGCCCACATCGGGAGAGGGAGCCCCTGCCTGACACTGCCTGGATCGCCAGGAAACAGAGGCTGGATTCACCAGAAACCCAGGGTAGAACCAAACACAAATGGCACAAAAGTCAATTAATCAGAGAGGCTTCCTCTGGCAGCTTATGGGAAAAGTTGTAGAGAGAGATAGATAAATATCCAGCACATCATTTGATTCCTGTAGACAACTTTGGATTTTGTCCTACACAGTCCTCCTTTGGGGGAATATTTCTTGTTTGGTTTTTTTTTTTTTTTATATCTTTTCTAATACTAACAGTCATGCTTATTGAATGTGACCAATATCAGATGAGCTCTGTACAATTGCACAATGATTAGCATTTTCCTGCTGAATTGTCCTTAATACAGTTTGATTGGAAGCAATGATGCTGTATGATCAGCTCCAGTTTGAGTGCTTAGGGCACCAGCTTCTTCAACCAGATTTAGCTTTGCTCAGATAAGAGTCCAGGTTTCTTTGCTTTCCATTTCATTTAATTGAATCACAAGAATTTCTGTTTGCTTTGATGTGGCTAGAATTTGCTTCAAGGTGCTTCATGCTGGAGACAGTACATACTTTGCAGTCTTGTTTGTTTCTTAAAGATTTGATGTTCAGATGAGTGTTTGCCTGTGGTCAGAAGAGGATATAAGATTCCTTGAAAGTAGAGTTATGGATGATTGTGTGCTACCATCTGAATTATTGATTATTGACTTGTTGATTATTGATTGAATCCAGGTCTACAGACCTGGGCTTTTTGGAGACAGGGTTTCTCTGTTGTAACTGTGACTCTGACTGTCTTTGAACTCACTCTGTTGATCAGGCTGGCCTCAAATTCACAGAGATCTGCCTGCCTCTGACTTCCAAGGGCTGAGATTAAGGCATGCACCACCACTACCCAGCAAAGTTAATCTTCTTAATAGGTTGCAAGTTCTGTAGGAGTCTCAATCCCTTCCCATGACACAGTGACCCCACCACATTTCATTTTTCTCAGTTACTTTTGCATACCCTCTAAATTTTATCACTCACAGTCATTGGTCACTCTGAGTTTGTGAATCTAAAATAGAGGTAATAATTTCCCTATAACCTCTGATCTACTAAGTGGAGCAGATCTCAGTTCTATACAATCTCCTCATAACACCTTTTCTTGAAAATATATCTTTTCTTGCTGGGGATTTGATGGAAAATTTTTCCATGTCAATTGACATGCCATTAACTTGTCTCAACTCTAATGTGTATGATGTGTGGTGAGTCAAATCTCTGTTTAACACATGTTCACTCTCTCAGACAAGAAGGGATCTTAAATTCTCATATCATCATACTTCCCTATTTACCTGTCCTGTGTCATCCTCTCTATGCTTCTGTTGCCTCAGGAGGTTGGTAATCTAGTAAACAAAGCTCAGTGGGTTTTGCTATTGTTGCTTGTTTATTTCTTTTTTGAGACAGATTGTCATATAGCCTAGACTGGCCTCCAGCTCACTATAGTTGAGAATGATTGCGAATTCTTGATCCTTCTGCTGATATTACAGGCTGTGTAAGCTCTCTATCAATTGAGCTACATACATAGATCCCAAATCCTAGTCATTATATTCAGAAGAGTGATATCTTCTTTTTCTATATTTTCTTTGTAATCTGTACATATCTCATTGTAGGGTAATAAGCCAAAATATTGTAGGATCTTGATGTCAGGTGACACAGAGCTTGTGGGATCTGAGAGACTACCTAACACTCCCTACCCTTATCACACAGTAACTTGGTCATTGCTTTTTGGGGATTATATCTTAGAATCACTAGTTTTCTAGATTCAATACCAGTGACTATGAAGGTTAATCTAGAATCCCAAACAGATATACTTGGAGGCACGTGTGTTGGGCTATTTTATAGGCTAGTTAGCTGAGGGCTGGAGTTTCAGTTGAAATAAAAGTAGTCACAAATAAGAAAGCTGAATATTATGATTCATCTCCTTTTTGTTCTGACAGTATAACCAATGTTACTAAGCATCTCCCATATACCACCATGCCTATATACAATGATGGACTGCATCATCTCAAATGTTAAGACATAATAAACACTTTCTCCTACCTTCTCAGAAAATTAGTCATAGCAATGAGAAAAGTAACTAGCACCTCAATTATCTGTAATAATAACTAGGAGGAACAAGATACTTTATATGAAAATGACAGCATCAACTCACATACATATTTCAAATATACAATGGTGTCAATTATTTTCTTCTTTAATGATTTCTACAAAGAGCCATAGCTCATACATTTTATTTACTAGTTGAGGTTGCAGTCTACTCTTCAAGTTAAATGCATAATTTCCAAGGCAGACTAGACTTCCCTCTTGAGTCAAGCATGACTTAATATTGCTTTGAATATATAGGGACTGATCAAGCTATATCAGACAACACCCCTGCTGTAGTATGATTACAGTGGTGGCTCATGAAGGACAATAATGAGGCATATTTCTTAATTGCAAACCCTTCCAGGCCTCAGCACAGGGAACCGTCATCATGGCAAGTACCATCCTTGACAGTGGAACCCTGAACATTAGAGATTAGGAGCTTTTATTCATCCAGAACTCCTCAGGTGTTCTACTGATAGCATATGCAAATCATGACCAATCAAACATCCCCCACATAAAGCCAACACCTGCAGACAATACAAAATGCCAAGGCCAATGGAGCATTTTTCCCAATAGTGCACAAAACAATTATTTTTTACATAATTAAAAATAAACTTCCACAAATCACCCTTTAATCACAGAGATAAAAATTAACTTTCATACCCTCTTCCATGTCCACACAGCAGCAAGGCCAACATTGTCAAGATGCATTTTGATTGCTAGACTTCCAATTTAGCAAGATATTACATCTTCAGAAAAGTACACCCGAAGGTCATTCTATCCAATGGAGTTTATTATACCACTAGAGCACTTTAAAATTGGAAGAAAATAACTCTAAAGTCGATATTCCCTCCAAGTACTCCAAGTAGTAATTTTAAAGGGGCTTAATGAGATGGAACAGTGTTGGAAGAACCAACCATGTTGGGTGAATTTGGACTGATGTGTTTTATTTCTAATTATTAATTGAATTGATCTTCTAGTTTTCCTACAGTCTACTGTTACATCTTCTATAATCAAAGAAATTTATCATGTAGAAGAAATATTTGCCAGGACAGTTTTCTGCCTTTGCTGAGCATAAAAATCCTTACAAGGATTTCAACAGGGCAAGTGGGAATTAAAAAGGAATAAAAGAGACTTGGAAAAGCAGATTTTGGAATATAGATTAACACACAGGACAGAAAACAGGTTCATTTGTCCAAGATGAAAATGTGCCCAAGAAGAAATTCTCAGCAAAGTTACTTTATGATATAAAAGTACCCAGTAAAATACAGAGCTGATTTTTTCAAGTATTTTACATGTTGCGAATAAACTTTCATGTTATATAAGTTTCATCATTAGGATTTTTAGGGTTTAAAATAACTGGGATTTTTAGGGTTGAAGCTCAGAGGAGATTTGCCTCACTGAAATCAAAATGTATTTAAGCTCCAGAACATTGGAATTATCTAATCATCTGGATGAACAGGGTGCAGGGAGTCCTGGTCAACACTGTCTCTTGTTGGTGCTATATATTGTAAAGCAGTAATGAGCAAAATAAGTAACATGAAAATGATAAATTTATTGTTTATGTAATTATAAATTTTACTTATTATTTGCATTTTCCTTACTATTATAAAAGAAAAATGTAGAAGCTAATTAAATTATGTTGTATTTTATCCACTATATAAGCTGTTATCATTAAACATGTAAACATAAATTTGCTTTATATTACATTTTAGTCTAAGTATTTGAAACTCTATGTGAATGTCAATGACTCTTTGTTATGACTTGGGTATCAGTTACTTTTATTTTAGTGTGATGGAATAGCATGACAAAAACGACTTGGTGGGGAAGGGGTTTGTTTAATTCTTGGCAGAGAAGGCATGTCAGCAGGAGCACCCATGGAGCTTGTAGATCACATTTTCTTTGCACACTGGAAGCAGAGAGAAGAAACAAAAAGGGGCCATGCTCAAATCCTGCCCACAGTTACATACTCTTTCCAGTAAGGCTCCACATCCGGAAGGACCCACAACCTAAAACAGGAGCCTCTGGGATACATATGCTTGAACAATAACAGCTCAGATCTTTGGAATTTCAATTATTAATTAGTACACAAAGTATTATGTCCCACTGGGGCACTTTTCTACATAATGTGCTTCTCACTCACCTCCTGATCATCTTGCATCTTCTTCCCCAGCAGCATCACATGTTCTATCACCCTCCTCTCCTTCTTCAAAATCTCTTTTTCCTCTTGTGGTCTACTTTCAATACACACACACACAAACACATACACACACACACACACACACACACACACACAAACACACAAACACATACACACACACACACACACACAAACACACAAACACATACACACACACACACACAAACACACAAACACACACACACACACAAACACACACACACACACACACACACACACACACACACACACACACACACACACAACTAAAATCTAGTCTGTGCATGTGAGAGAAAATATGTGGTGTTTATTGTCTTTTTGATTTTGTTACCTCACTTACACAATAATGTCCATAGCTTCCTTTTTCCTAGTAACTTCATTGTTTTATTTTTCCTTATAGCTGAGTAAAATCATATTCAGACCTAGGCTGATTCTTTTTTTTTTTTGATGTCGTGAATAAAGCAGGATGAATATGGGTATACTAATATATACACCCCTTAATGTATGTACCCAGGAGTTCTATAGCTGGGTCACATGATAACTCTACCTCTAGTTTTTTTTTTGAAACATTCATGCTGAGTTACACAGAAATATAGTAGTTTGTATCATACATGCTCTATTGTATCCCACATGCTATGTGCTTGATTGTCACCATGTGGTACTATTGGGTGATAACAGAACCCATAGGAAGTATGGCATGATAGAAGGAATTTAAGCTGTTGGAGATGTGTCCTATATGGGGGTGGGATGGTTCCTCCTTGTTGTTTTGCTTCCTGGGCATCATGTTCTTTCATATATTTTCTATATACTACATTACCATTACCCTCCAAACAATGGAGCCGATCAACTGTGCACTGAATCCTCTGCAGTAGAGCCAATATAAATGGTACAGTTTCTAAATTGACTTCCTTAGGTATGTGGCTATAGGTATCAAGAACAACTGGCTTACACATATTTGAAATGTGGGCTGGACATATTTCTTTTCTCTAGTTATATCTGTTTATGGGCTCTGGAATTGGACAATGTAATTGGAACTGTCCCAGATGGGATATGAGATTCCTTCTTTAAGATGATGTCCATTTTTTATAATGAATTGATCAAGTCATATTAGATCAGCAACTTATCAGCTGGACACTAAGAAAGGAAGTAATTTGAAATTCACTGATCAATTCATGATAGAAGGATAGAATGAGTCCTTTTACTTCATTCCATACTCTTTAACCACAAAAGTAGTAAAGCAATCAAAATCAAAAAAAATGTTCAAGAAATGCAAAATGTTGAGACAAAGACACCAGACAGTTCAATTAATATTTACTGGCTATTGGCTTTGAGCACAGAAAGATAGAGAAATCAAAGCCCATGACCTTGCAAAATATAATATGAAACAAGGGACATAGACATATTCTGAAAACTAACTAATATTAATTAATGTGAGCCAATGCCAAAGCAGCTCTCTGGAGATAAAGTGATATAGAACTTACAGGAAGAAATCAGCTTTAGTATTCAGAGAAGCCTTCTTGATTAGAGCTGTGGGTCTGGGCTGAGCCTCAGTGGATAGGTAGTTCTTACACGTGGTACAGAAAAATGTTATCAGAAATAATACTCAAGAATATTCAATGGTTTTTTTTAATTGTCAGAAGAGATTGTGGATTGTACGTCTATTATTGAAGCCAATTTTACTATTTATATTACAACAACCTTCCCATTTGGATCACAGGAACTCAACAGACTTGACAGTTACAATCACAGGGAGGACAAGTGTCCTTTGTTTCTTGTACTTTGTTTGAACTGTTTCTTCCTAATACTATACTCATCAACAAAAATGGGTACCTATGATTGCTGGAGTCTTACCTAGAAGATTGTTGCAAAGGTAGAGGCATAATTGGAATTATATCTTTATATCAAATATCTGTTCTGAGTATTTCTTGGCCAAAAGATTAGAGTCAAGCTGGAAGTAAAAGCCAAATGAACAGACTGCATTTTGAATGAGAAGGATGGTACCACATTGTTAAAATTAGGCTGTTTACATTCCAGATTTTTAGATCTCTAGGAGGAAATACAAGCTATAAACAGTATAGGATCAAGTGATTTCTGGCATTTTATGTGGCAATCAGATTCTATCATAGTCAGGAATAAAAATGTGTTGGGTAGTGAGGAAAGACATTAAGAAATAGGAAGCAAAGGATGTTTCTCTTTATGAAGTGTGAATGTGCACAAGGAATGCAGAATGAATGTAAGAGAGTCAAAAGAGCAGAAATTTGGCTACCAAATAAAGTCCCTTAAACATGTCAGGAAAATGGACCCTAAATAACCAAAATATGGTTGGCTGAATGAAACTGGCTTAATGACCTCACCAGTTGACATGCCAACATTGACAAGAAGGCACTCCAAGAGGTCCTGCCCCTAAATAAATAGCTACAGGTTGTGGGTTGTTGTTCAATGGCAGCAGAGAGAAGGAGAATCAGTTTCCTTCAGGGACATGATCCTTTAGAGGTTGTCCCATTCCAGGTAGTCAACCTTGAACACAAGCAATGATAAATAGACTCAGTAGTATGTGTTTGTGTGTGTGTGTGTGTGTGTGTGTGTGTGTGTTTATGAGAGAGAGAGGGAGAGCCAGACAGACAGAGAAACAGAGACAGACACAATAGAGAAGAAAAAAGAGAGAAGTAATCAAAGAAGAAGCCATGTATTTCCAAGAGAGTGCAAGGTGTGACAGGAGTTGAAGGCAGGACTTGAAAATATTCTTCTATGTTAGTTCTCAATTACAGTAATAGAATATTTGAGACAGTCAACTTTTAAAGGGAAAAGTCCAATGTAGCTCATAGGTTTTATGGTGCCAGACCAAGATTTATTGAAATTTCTGTTATTGGTCTGTCATGCTGATACAAAGAGCACTTCTCAGCTATAGTTTTGAAAAGGAGCAATAGCTCTTATATCAAAGTGGAAAACAAAATGTGAGGAGACTAGCATTCAACAATCCCATTCCAGTACTGCCAATGACAGAGAGAACTTCCAGTGGGGTCCACATTTTAAAGTTTTCACTCACCCTCCAATAGTACTTATTGGAGACAATGTTTCCAACATAAAGGTCACTGTCAGGAGATTTAACAACCAAATTAAAATTTCCTAATTAAATGTGCCATTCATAATAAACTACTCTGTTCCTACATTGGTTTTTTTTTTTGAAAATGAAAAAGTGTTCATTGTAGAAACATAACAGCTTGCCAACAGTGTTAGGCAAGAAGGAGGACGGGAAGTGAATGATGGTGCAGCATAGTAAATCTATTGTATGTGAAAATGTCACAGTGAATACATTTCTTTACACATTTGTAAAAACCCACTAATCACTACAGTGCAGAGAGTAAATCATAACATATATTTTGGATGATAGTTAATAATGATGGATACATATATATTCACTAATTTTAACAAAAGTCCCACATTAATACCTTCTTTTCAAGAGGGGAGACTGTAGAGAGTAAAGGAACATGTGATGCTGATGGCTTCTCAGGACTCCATATATTTCTCAGGTTGTCTCTGGTGCCAATCAGTAGTTGATAACTGCAGGACCTCTTCTTCCTGCCAAATCTGCAGATTCTTTATTTCCTTATACAAAATGACGCAGTATTTACTTTTAACCAATATACACATTTCTGCATACTTTAAGCTTACTTAAAACACTGAATCCATTGTAAGTGTTGTATCAATGGTTCTGATGTATTACTTAGGGCATATCAGAAATAAATGCTGTAAATGTTCAGAACAGACAAATTTTGTTCCAAAATATTTATTTTATCATGGTTGGTTGGGTTTATGCATACAAATCACATCCGCTTCAAAGGCTGGCTATACCATCTGTTCAATTGTCCCATATATGTAAGATTGCACCAGAAATAAAGTCTAGTAATTACTTCAAAAATCAGAAAGAGGAAAATATGTAGTTCTACACTGTTAGGGACTAACTGTGCAGTTCTATACAGTTAGGACTAAACACGAGAAGCAGCAGTAGGCATAGGACAGTCAATGGGCAGCATTTTGCTTGTTTACTGCTAATGTTACTGTTGTGATAGTAAATTGACTCTTATCATAAATGGCCTTGTACATTGTAAAATAAATCTCCTGGTTTTTATGTATACTAAAATTGGTTCTTAGCATGTAAATGGGCTCCCTTTCTTCTCATATAAAGCCCATAAGATTCTAATGACACAATAAATCAAATTGCATGTTATTAGAAAATATTGGAATTGCAGAGGTTTGTCACCCTTTAAAACTTCCTGCTGGAGAAATGGGAAATTAAGGCAATCAATTTTGCTACTGCTGAAGACAGACAGTCAGTCTTCCACCCTCTTAATCCAAGGAGGCTGAGACTATTGATTCTTAAATAATGCTTCTCCGTACAAAGTGCAAGACCGAGATCTCATAGCTGATCCTGATACTTTAGTTCTACGAGCAAGTGGGCAGCTCTGATGTAGTTTAAGTGTTTAATATGGAAGATACTTTTCTAGCATTCCAAGATAAGATCTCCCTAATTCTTGATTCCATGTGTTATTGCTTATAGCAAAGCCATAGACATAAAGAGTTATAAAGAAGAGACAAGATCTGAGCCCATAATTCTGGGAGTTCAGTGTCTATATGCCAAGTTTGTCCCCTTAAAGTGCTGAAAGGAAATACAGAGAAAGCCAGGGGAAGATTATATATATTATATAACGCATGCAGTGTGTGTGTATATATATATATATATATACACTATACATAATATATACTATATATAACACATGTAATAATATGTGTGTGTGTGTGTGTGTTTGTGTGTGTATATGTATAAATACACCCTCCACTGGTTTCTCCCTCATTATGTAGCTCCTAAAGAGGCTAACCTCATTTGAATTTTATCTAATGCTAATAATCTTCTCCAAATCACACCTCTCCCCACCCTCTTTGTATCTCACAATGTTTATTCAAACTATATTAGTACCACGCAAAAACCCTGTATTTCGATTTTTCTTTTTTGTTTTCAAATCACAGGACACCCTGTCCTTTGTGTTATTGATCTAAGCCATCTGACAGGTATGGCATGGAATCTCAGAGTAATTTGGATTTGCATTTCCCTGATGGCTAAGGATGTTGAATATTTCTTTAAATGTTTCTCAGGCATTTAAGATTCCTCTTTTTAGAATTCTTTGTTTAGATCTATACCCCATTTTAAATTGGATTATTTGTTTTGCTGATATCTAGTTTCTTAAGTTCTTTATATATTTAGGATATTAGCCCTCTAAAGCAAGTGGAGTTGGTGAGAATCTTTATCCATCCTGTGGGCTGCCATTTTGTCTTATTGTCAGTGCCCTTTCCATTACAAAGCTTTTTAGTTTCATGAGGTCTCAATTTATTAAGCGTTGATTTTACTGCCTGAGAACCAAGAACACTATTGATGTTCTGTTCTGAAAGTTGTCTCCTGTGCCAATTTATTCATGGATCTACTCCCATTTTCTTTTCTATGAGGTTTAGTATATCTGGTTTTATGTTGAGTTCCTTGACCTACTTGGAATTGAGTTTTTGTTCAAGGTGAGAAATACGGATCAATTTGCATTCTTCTACAGATAAACATCCAATTAGTCCAGCACCATTTGTGAAAGATGATTTCTTTGTCTTTATTGGATGAAAGTTTTTCTCCTTGTTTTTTTTTTTTTTTTTTTTTTTTAGTTTCATCTCTGGTCTTCTGTTCTTTGTTGTTTCTTGTCAAGCTGGGGTTCTCTGACCAAGTAGGGGGCTGGAGCTTTGGTGACCTACTTGGCCTTTGGTCCAGCAAGGATTCTCTTCCTTGGTTTGGGGCTGGTACTTGGTTACTGTTCTTCTGGCTGGCTGGCTGCCTGTGCTGTTCTTCTGGATGGTTGGCCTGGTCTGAGCTAGTTCTTCAGATGGAGTGTGCAGTGATGGTACTGGGGCCTGTTCTTCAGTGGGCTGGAGTTGTGATAGCACTGGGATCTTCCTACAGGTCTTGCTGGAAGGGAAGGTGGGTCTAGAGGAAAGTAGGGGGGACTATGGAGGAGCAGATTGTTGGAACAGAACCAAGTGTTCTGAAGGCTCAGTGTCTACCTACTTAATTTGCTGACTGGGGTTGTAATCGTGCTGGGCTCTGTCCACAGGTCTTCTGTGCTATGTTTGCCAATTTAAGTGGATATATTTTATTATACAAAAACCTTTCTTATATTTTATCTACTATTAGTTGAAAAGTCATAGTAGAATTTGATTTTAACAAGAAAGTCTACACTGTCAAAGGTCCTGGGAGCAGGAATACAGTTCTTAGTCATATAACTAATTGTCTCTGCTTGGTGTAAGCTGAAAACTAACAATCCTTTCAAAGAAGAAGAGGTATATTAGATCTACTATACACGCACTAAATTCTTAAACTGAGTTGCAAGGATATAGACAATTGAAGAAAAAAAATGTTTCTTGCAATGTTATTCACACCAGAATCACAATTCTCTTAAACACTCTTGGAGATTACTGATAGAACTGACTATTGTTTAGCAGTACAATTTGCTTTGTTTTCTCTAATGAAGCTACTATATATAATTTCTTCATTGCCCCATTCTTTCTCTCCTTCCATTAAAAACAAAGTAGCTTCTGATCCCCACAGTTTTTCTTTTAAAAAAAGGTAAGTACAGGACTATTGACTCTTAGTCTCAGCATGGAAGTATGAAGCAGAACAGTTGTGATCTTAATGTCAGCATGGTCCTCACAATTTGTCCTATAATTTGTCCAGAGTAAAAACAAAAAATAAAACATTAGGCCTTGTGTGGCAAGACATACCTTAAATCACAAACCAGCACTTGGGTGGTGGAGGAAAGAACATTAGGAATTAAAAGCCATTCTCATCTCTATAGCAGCCAGCCTGAGCTATACAGGACTATCTCAGTATAGAAAGAAGAAAGGAAAAAAGAAAGAAAGATTAATGAATAGAAATAAGAAGGTAGTAAAAAGGATTTATATCTTCTTCATTTTTATAAATGTTCAGTAAAGTTCAAGTGTATTATGAATGATAATATCTTATCAAAACAAAACATCTTATATAGTAATTTCATAGATAAAAAACCCTAAATTTTATCTTTTAATTTTTTGTAGTATTCTTTAATCATTTTGTGGTGTTCCTTATCTCAGCTATACTGAGAGGATGAAAGCCTCCAGATGAATATCTTCCTGTTACTTATGTTGGATTAGTGTCTCTATCAGACACTATACTAAACACTAGCTTATATTAGTAAATTACTATGATCTCATATCATATGAGTATTTTCTTATATCATGACTTCCACTATGAAAATGTTTAATCTATCACAGCTAGAAAATTGGATGTTTTATTCATTGTTCTATCTAAAAGAAACAGACTAATTTCTGGCATATAGTAGTGGTGCAATAGATATTTGTTCAGTGAATGAAAGAATGAATAATTAAAAAATAATTCTGGCAAACTTTGCTTGATATCCTTTGATTAATCGATGTTTTTCTACTGAAATTTCATAAAAGCACCATGACTATTCTTAATATTTTTTTTTCCTAAATTAGTTTTCAAAATCCAGTCGCACATTTCTGTAATTATGTGTCAAGTAGAACTTAACATTAAAATTGATGGAAATAATTAAACACCTCTTTGCATATATAAATTTCTCCCAAAACATCACTTTGCATCCACTTATAGTTTTAATCTTGGTGGAAGAAAGAAGCAAAATTGCTTGAAGTTTATGTGGGTAATTATGGCAGCTTCTGAAATGGCACCTTGATGCTATAGCACAGACGTCTCATGTTTTACTCATGATATATGTTCCATTTTACAAGCGGCAGCACTGCCAATCATGGATTGATCTATATGCTAGCAAGGTCTAGATACTAGAAAAACATACATACATTAAAGCAATAAAAAGAAATATTATTTTGTTATATACATTCTATGCTTATAGTTTAAAATTCTCTTTCTTGGATGCATGATAAGGAGTCTTTCTATTAAGCTGGGTGATATTTCCGCCAATAAAATGCTTGAAAGCATGAGGGCCTGAGTTTGGATCCTCAGGTCCCACATCAAAGGCAGAGTGTAAAAATGAGAGTGTGAGAGCAAAAGAATGAATACATTAAAGTAAAACAGGGGGAAAAATACCCCTAGACAAGGCACCTCCAAAGATGCTGTTGGGTTTGTTTTCTGTTAGCCATCTACTGCTGCCTCTGCTTTGTTAAAATAATGTTATGGCGCTTTACGGAGAGTCCAGCGTTGTAATTTCCAATGCTCTTTATTAATCACAAACCATGTCAAATCTCAGGGAATTCTAATACCCGGGCAGCTAGGCAGAGAGCTCACTCCAAGGCTTCTTCACCCATCCTCTCTTCTCCATTCCTCTCCCCATTCTGCTCCTATTCCTCCTCCACTTCCTCCCCTACTCACTCCTTGCTCCACCCCTCAATCTCCAGGTGTTTTCTTCCTGTTTTCACACAGACCCTCAATCAACAATTAACAGGAACCTCCTGTAGGGGGTGGAGGCTGGGGATAGCACAGAAGTGTAAACAAGTAAGAGAGGAATCTTAACTAAAGAATTATCCACAACTAAACAGACCACAACACTGCTTGTTTTATTTTCAACCCAGTTAAGTCCACCTTCTGACCTATTCTAATAGTCTTAAGCAAAACTGCTCCAGCTTGCTGACTTGTTATGTACTTTTCTCTGGCAGTTTCTTTAGTCTATAGGTTTGCATATTTAGGATGTGATAGGACAGTACTGAAAATTTAAAGTCACACAAAATGATTTTACATTTCAGAAAAACAAGGCAGACCGAGATTTAAATCACAGTCAAATTGCTTATTATCAAGAAGATGGTAATAATTTGATATATGTCAGTAGAGATAATATAATCACACATTTGGAAGCAGAATTAGTCAAGTGTTTTGTAAGACAGGACCCTTCATTTTGCCACTTGCATGGCACAGGAAGAATTTATTATCTACTACTTAAGAATAGGGAAACAGAGCAATTCTGTTGTCTCATGGACACTCTTACGGAAAATATTCTGATGTCAAACTAGATACAAAGTACCAAGCCTGTCCTCTTGAACACATGGACTAGAAGTCTCAGTGCTGAGGCTGTATACACAACCTGTATCCACATTTTCCTGAAGGCGCCCTATACTCCCAACCCTTTTCCCTCTTACATCCGGCTAGACTCTTTATAACGTGAGTCTTGGTGAACACATATTGTTTTGGGATGGCACACAGAACACACTGGCTACCACCTTTCCACAGGTGTCTGGAGCAGCAGCTGCCTGGCTTGGTTACTTTCGGAGTCATCGAAGATGACAAGCCCATGATTTGGTCAAGAAATCTCATTACTGAGTAGGTCATTGCCCAGGAATTTCAAGATGAGTTCCCAAGGCCATTTTCAGTAACTATGTTCCCTACACCAAAGTCAAACTTTGATAGAGAATGAATTATAGTATTTTGTTTAAAACCAGTGAAAAATTTCTGTTTTCCTGATCAAATATAGAACATAAAATTATCTAGAAATTCCTGCTTTATCACCTTTAATCACTTTCTCTGTCACATTCTCAATTAGATAGTATGTGGAAGTCTAGCACTTTAAAAACATTTTTGATATTGTAAACTTTTTCAAAGTTTTTCCAAATATTGCAGAATTAGATATAATGGCATACCGTGATGATTAATATTGCATGTCAAGTTGATAGGATACAGAAATACCTACAAGAAAAGCCTCCGAATGTGACTGTGAGAGTTTCTAGGCTCTAAATGTGGGTGGGGGAAATTCCAGGATCTGGGCTTCTGAACTGAGTAAAAAGGATCAATCAAGAGGAACACTAGCATTAGTCATTATGTAATTGGCTAACAATACAATATGCTCAGATTTCCCATGTTCCTTCCACCAGGACTTCATGGTTATCATTAAATATACTCTCACCCTGTTAGCCAAAGTAAGCCACTCTTCCTAGGTTATTTTTGTCAAGTTTTGATCACAGCCATGAAAAAATGAATATTCATGACTCAATCCATTTGATGTCTTCCCGGCTTGAACAATTTTCATCATGGGCAGTGTCACTCATCTACCAGATGACTATCAAAACTTTGTTCTATGTCTCAGCAAAACACGCATTGCTCCATATTGTCAGAGATGTAAGCCTCTTTCTTTCTTAGACATCAATCATAAACTCTGAGGTGGATGCTGCATATTGATTTGTATTTTAACAAATCACCTTAGTAATTCTACTGCACCATGATGCCTGGCATCTATTGATATAGGCTTACGTTGATGCCCTTCCCTTTTTGATTAAGTTTTAATTGATGTATATGGCACATCCTTTCTTTTCTACTGTAAATATTTCAGCATGACTCCAAATACAAGAAACAGCATGTTATCAATATCTGTAAACATCCATCCATTGTTCAAATTATTTAACACGTTTTAAGTTTGCATGCTTGATCCAGAATCTCAATAATGTCTATGAATAAACACTAGCTGCATGTCAGAAGTGCTCATGGTGTCTTCATTTTCTTCTAATTTATTTCTCTGTTTATAAATATATTTAAGGCCAGGTGATGTCAGTGCATGCCTGTAATCCCAGCATTCAGGAGTCAGAGGAAGGTGGATCTCTGTGAGTTTGAGGCCAGCCTGGCTTACAGAGTTAGTTCCAAGACAGCCAGAGTTACAACAGAAAAACCCTGTCTTGAAAGATCAAAAAAGTATATGTATTTTATTTTTAATTTTACTTATACATGCATATATACATGTATAATATGTATATGCATATATACACAGTCATATATATTTATAAACAAAATATATATGCATATGTAAATATTTACATACATATGCATTTATTTAGGTGTGTGTATGTGTGTGTGTGTGTGTGTGTGTGTGTGTGTGTGTGTATGTAGTATGTTTGTCTACATAGACTGGAAGAGTGTCTGATCTCATGGAGCTGAAGATACAAATTGCTGTAAACCACCTGATTTGTGTGTTAAGATCCAAACTTGTACACTGAAGGAACATCTGGCATTCTTAAAAACTGAGGAGTCTCTGTGGTCATTGTATTCTTCTCGTCCATCTTTCTCTCCTCTGCTGTCACCATCTCTCTGTTGCTATCATCTTTGTCTCTAGCTCTCTACACATATTCTCAGTGTCATCATGTACCATTTTCCACAATACATGTTTGATGAAATTAGTCGCGTGTCTTGCAGTATTCTGGAGGGCAAGTCATTCCTTACTGTATCTCTATGAATGCATCTATTTTCACAAGTGTGTTGAATGCCTTGATTCCACGGGTTTCCTGAATATTTGCAATCATACTTAGTGAATCTACTTTTTTTTTCTTAGAACTGAAGGATGTAGAATATGTTCCAATGAATCTTGTGACTGCAGCTTGAAGCTAAGAGAATAGTTAAAAGAAGACCAGTTTTGGATGCAGCCGACAGACTGTAAGAACAAGTCCGACTGGACAAGTTACAGGTTGATTGGGAAGTCACTAAACTGAGAAGAATCTTATGCTTAGCTCCTGGTTTGTGTAAATGAGAGAAAGGGAAAATGGAAAACAGTTGAGGGAATTGGTAAGAAAAATAGCTTTAGTTGCTGACTGTCCATGAAGAAGGAGGTAACGCAGTCAAAGATAAAGCGTGGGTTTAATCCTGGTTGCTTGAGATTGTGGTGTCATTCACAGAATATTGTCTTTATTGATGTTAGAAGCAGGAAACACTTGTGAATTGCAGTACTGCCTTTAATTTATAGAAAGTGTGCTTATAGAAAGCAATCTCTACTAGCCACAGAAACCTTCAAAGTGCTCAGATATGCCTTGCTCTATTTTTTCTCCCTTTGGATGCTTCAATAATAGAACTTCCTGCCTCTGCGACATTGCTTCATCTTTGTGCCCTGCCTACCAATTAAAAATTAAGCTCTTGTGTTTCTAATTAGTCTGGAAACAGCTGTTCTTTCAATATCTAGTATCTTTTAGTTTGCTATTTTAATCATATAGACCTCTAATTCCACGTTCTGGAGTCCAGAATGTTGGCCCTTCTTTGGAGAGTCCTCATTTTTTGTATAAGGATTCTCATTTCTGTACCCTTTCCTTCATATATGAACACTTTTGTCATATAAATGATATCAGGAAGTTGTCATGTGCTCTTGGAGTGAAGAGCCCTGTCCCATGTCTCAAACTCAAGCATGTTTATGTCAAATGCCCTCCAAAACCCTTGGTGCTGGGTCAGAATGACCCCGTCCCCTAGACCAGGGAGAAAGGAGAACAAAAAGCAATCAATTAAGGATACTGAAAGCACAGCATCCTCAAGAACCACTGGAAGATTCACCGTTTACAACAGTGGTAACTATTGTTTACCTCACTATTAAAATTCCTGGAAACAAGAAGCTGGAAGCTAATCTACACAGAAAGCTCTCTGGTATGCCTGATACTATTGGTTGGGGACTTCAGCATGGCTGTTCCCCATATGTTTCTGTAGGACACTGTAAGCATATAATCTGATATTACCTAGGTTGCTCTGACATACACTGCTCCAGTCCTCTGACTGATGTAAGGGCTTTCTTGGATATCTTACTATTTACCTACTCTCTTTCTCTGTCTTCTACTTGCTATTTGTTCTTTTACTTTGTTTTGCTATATTCCTAACTAATTCTCTCATTTAAAACCCAAAGCAGGGATATCATGGCCCATTCTCTGTACAATATACCCTTAAGCATGTGTTTTTCAGTTTTCCTTCTAAATTGACATGCTTAGAGAAATGTAGAAATAATTCTGACACAATGTATTGTGCACCAGAGAAATTGTATACATTTCTTTAAATAAGTGTCTATTTTGTGACTTAATTGCAATAAACATAATTACTTTGATACAAAACAGATTTTGAAGTCAGAGTAAGTAAAACTTGTGGCCCATGTCTGGTTGTGGAAGCTACATAGTTTTCTTGGTATAATTTGTGAAGAATAATGAAGTCAGGGCTGAATTTCATTTCCTTCCTCAATTCCATTCCAGAAGTGTTAGAGTTATTTAAAAGAGTGCACCAGGGATTATGGACAATATTCCCAGGCTGTGTTCCCTGCCAGAAAAAGGCTTCTTCCAGCTCTACATCAGGGCAATTAAACCCTCAAAAAATAACAGAATAGTACCAATACAAGGGAAAAAGAGTAGATCAGAGGTGTAATTTCATATATTCCTCATCAGAAAGTCAGTTAACTAAAGTAAGAAATCTAGTGGATATATGTATAAAAAGATTATTTGAAAATATTTAGATTCGTAACTAATATGCTGCAGTGTCTAATATTGTGTTATTGAATACTAGCATATAAAAACAGATATATTTAATTTTTATATGTAACTCTACGAACTTGTATTCAGAAAAAACATGCACAACTACATTTTAGACAATAAAAATACATTTCTATTTGCATTTTAGATATTGTAAAGATTAGAGGAATTCACTCATCCTTCCAGCCCCTTCCCTTTTTTCCTTCAGTCTCTCTGATCCTGATGCTCTTTCAGAAGACTGAAAATAAAACTCTTTTTGGATAAAGGTGAAAAATTTAAGTGTCAGGACCTTAGTTATTCATCCTTCAGCTTGATTACACCACTACATTCTATAATTCATAGCGATAAATGATGTTTACCATTTGAGTAAAATTAAACATACAAGTGTATGTGTAGCTGAATGAGTAAAGAATTTATTCTTACTGCTTTTTATATAATATAAACTAAGAAAATTAAGGCTTTCACTTTGCTACTGAGGTATTTTAAAAATATTCACCAGAAAACAAATCCAGCTCTGACAATTCTCTGTAACCCAGATGAAGCCACTGAGAGCACTGCTGATCTAACGTCTCCTAAAAGGCAATATTAGTCAATTCTCCTTCATGTTTACCCTCATATAGATGAATTAGTGTGCAGAGGTGGGCACCTCAGAAATGCCCATGCCATTTACAAAACACTCATGGTAAGCTCTTTCTTTGGTTCAGAGTATTATTTTAAATATTATCTTACAGATGGAGAATGACATCAACAAACATTAATTGTAATCCTCATTTAATTTTTTCCTTTCTAAATAGTATTTGGAGAACAATATCAATGATGATAGTTTTACCTAACACAATTTTGAACGTGAAGCACGTTTATATACCACCAGCTCACTGAATGTGTTCACTCTTTCCTAGTTAAAATTGTTCAAAATTTTAGAAAGGAAACTAACTACCTATTTGTAGTTTAGTCTGCATCCTGGCATCTTTGTGCTTGCAGTGATAGTTGAAGATTCAGTGTTGGAGGAGACACTTGTTCTGTCAAGAAGTGCTCATCACGTCCTATTACTGACTTCCTATTCTTATTGTGCATCAGTTTCACAATACAGGGGGCTGAATTCTGAAGGACTGGTGATCAATGATAATTTTCTTTGTGTTTGTTTATGCAGCCATTGTAAACTGTGTTAGTTTGAAACCAATCTGCCTTGAATGGAGGGGCTCTCTATTAAACTTTACAAGCATCTTAATATTTTAGAATTACTATTTATTAGTGGAGACATCATTTCAATAAATATTTTTGAATAATGGCAAGGATATACGACTCCTCATTTAATTACTGTCTTAATCTGCATCAGTAAACACAGAAATCCGGATAGGCACTTGTATGGAAAATACTTATTCTTTAGCAATTTCTTAAAATGAATAGCAAATGTAGTGATGAAGGAAGGCAGGCTGGTTAAGAGGAAAATGATCCACAAAGCTGTGGTGTGACATAGGGTCTGTTTTGAACACCTGGTCTTGCCTGGAGCTCTGGAGCACAGATTGCAACATGGAACTTTCCTGTCCAGTGGCTAGGGTTTTGTTTGAATTTATCCCAAACCTGTTCAGTCCTTGACATCCAGAGGCTTTGCTGGCTAATTTCACAATCTCACCACAGATGATAGCATCATTTAGCCCAAGTGCAACTCTTTAGAAACGATGACATACATGAATCACAAGCCAAAGTACCTGCAGCATCTGGCTATGTGCACACAGCAAAGACGGTAGCCTTCAGTTAGATCTGAGTTGGACAACAATTGATTATTCTTGATTAACAGTGATAAAATTTCCCATTTCATTATTATTTTCCAATGTCAAATCATTCTGCCTTTTGCTGTGCTATTGTCTGATTTTCCTGTTTACACCTATCCTCATTATGATGATGTGGGCTGCTGATGTTCCTCCAAGACCCAGGTGTTAAAGATTTGATCCTTAGCCTGTGGCACTAATAGGAGATGATAAAATCACTGGGGAAGGGGAGCAGGATTTAGTTGAGAAGAGATTTGGATTAATTAGAAGGAGTTTAAGCCATTGCAGCATGCCATTTAAGGTAATACAGGGGCTTTACCTTTGGCTTCTTTATGCTTTACTTCCATGGTCACCATGAGATGGACAGGATGTCCCTGTCAGGGCACCTGCTATGATGCACTGGTTGGAAACAAGTCAGAGACACTGTAGTACCAGCTATGAGGTGAAACCTCTGAAATGGTGAGCCAAGCAAAGCAAACCTTCACTCCCTTCAGGCTAATGATCACAATTCTCATTCATCATTATTTTGGTCTAAAAGGTATACTGCAGGAATGTGATTAATGAACATATTTTGCATTTTATTTGTATATGTCATTTATAGATAACAATGGGTTCATTGAGATACTTTCTGAGGAGCAAATAATGTTTTAGAGCATGTTTGCTCTATATTACCCTTTCTTGTTCTTCTCCTACCCTTCTGCTTCCAAATAGAGCCCTTTCTACAGTCAGGATTTTTTTTTTATGCAGACAAATACATTCCTTGTTTTCCATTACATGAGAATTCAGCAAAGCGCAGCAGTGATAGATTGATATTGATTACTGCAAAATTACAGAGCATTCAGGAAGCAGATGTTTTGTTTACATTTAACAAAGCAAGACACAAATAGATTTCAATGAAGGTCACTCTTTCTTTTGTGCCAAGAGGAAAACCTGTTTACTTCATTCCAAGGCTTCTGGAAAACGTTAACTTCTTATAAATATTCAGTTACTTTCAGCAGCTTGGTTAATCTGGCTTGGAGTGAAACCGCCTAGGTAATGGGGCTACTTTTCTCAGTTGTTTTTTGTTGTGGCTTCTCACTTTTTCCCCATCTCTATAGCTAAATATTTTTTTTTCCTCATTCTAAGACATTTGTTTTTGTCCAGTTGCAGATAAGGAGAATTTGTCTACAGAGAAATTCTCTCCTGGTTCCATGCACAGGTTCTGAGCACAGACCTGGTGATACAGCTGCTGCTGGCTTGGATTGTCCCATCACTTGTATTGGGACAATATATAACTGACGTCAGGATAATTTGTGTGACCCAGTTACATCCACAGAAAGCTCAATATTCACATAAACGCAGGCTTCATGTGACTCCAGAAGGAATCTGTCTTCCTGTCTCTCTGTCTCTCTGTCTCTCTGTCTCTGTCTCTGTCTCTGCCTCTCTGCCTCTCTGTCTCTCTGTCTCTGTCTCTGTCTCTCTCTCTCTCTCTGTGTATGTGTGCTGTGTATGGGAATATAAGTGTTCATGTGCATGAAGGGTAAGAACAAATGTATACACTCATATATGTAGAGTCCATGGGTCAAGTGATTTCCTCTATTCTTGTTCACGTTACTCTGCTCAGTCAGATTCTCTAACTTCATCTGAAGATCACTGATTCCGCAAGACTGCTTGGCCAGAGAACCATAGGGATCTTCCAGTCGCACTCTCCCAGTGTTAGGATCACGGCTGTGTGCTACCATGCCCACTTGTTTGTACTTGTGTGTTAGGCATCCAAACGCAGACCCGCCTGCTTGTATGGGAAGCATTTTACTGACTTAACCATCTCTCTGGGCCCATGGAATAAACTGATATATTTGTTTTTGCTTTCCTTTATCCGTGACAGTTTGTAATAGTTTATTTTCATGAGCTCAGTAGTACTGACAATACTTGCAGTTTCTACTACTTAAAAATGATACAAGGAACAATTTTTGTTTTACTGTTTAATGGATCAATTTTCAAATATTACAGATAATCTGCTTTGGGACAATGTATGGGTCTTACTGAGGTGGTCTATATTAACGGCTATTAACAGGAGGCTCCTAGAAAACCTTTGACATCTTTTTGAGACAGCTTTCATTGTTATTGCCACAGTGGAGTGAGTGCTAAGACCATCTAGAGTTGACCCAAAGATTGCTGATGGGATTCCTGTAATTCACAAGGCAGTACTAGTAATGAATCCTGGTCATATCTGAAGCTTCAATAGTGAAAATGTTCAAAACATTGACTCTAAATGAAAGCTGCATGACCCTAAATTGATAACATGCATAAAATTCATTTATTTTTAGCTTCTTTATAATGTTAAAACACAGGTCTCTCTTACTGGGCATGGTGGTATGTGCTTGTGACCCCAGCACTGCAAACATTGAATCAGAGGGTTCTTGAGTTTGAAATCAACCTGGTTATATAGCAAGAGAAAAGGTAGCCTGAGCTATACAAGAATATGTAAACAGTAGTCCACTGCATACTGTATCTCCCTTGCCCTAGCCAAATCACCACAGCCAAAGACAATTATACTTAATATAAAACGTATCTGTCAGAATCAAACTTCTTACCTTCCTTGAAACTGGTTTTGTACTTTTACACACTTTATGTATTATTATTTCAGAGTCCATTCTCTTGTAGTAATACAGGTGAACCCATGAATATAGCTTTTCTCTATCTCCACATTGTTCAATCTATCATCAATCTATGAATCTACCATCTATGTATCTAATCTACTTATCATTTATCTAATATCTACTGATGGATATATATCTAGCTATCACTTATCTATCATTGCCTATCTATATATTATCTATATACAATTTATTTATCATTTATCATCTTTCATCTATCTATCATCTATGTTCTATATCATCTGTCAGCCATTTATCTATCATCTATCTATCTATCTACCTATCTACTATGTACATCATTATCTGTATCTATATTTTACCAATGTAGATATTTCTGATGGCTTTTTCTTTCCATATATCAGTTTGGACTTCTAGAAGCCAATCTCATGGCTCACTCTGAGTCAATCCTGGTCTCATCCAGTATAATTCTCCCCTGAAGAGTAGATTACGTTTTTCATGTAATGCTCAGTGTAAATGACTGACTCCCAGATCATTAGTTCAGTAGGTTCTCCTATTTTCGTGGTTGACCAGTCACTTTTTAGGAGAAACACATAGTAGAGTGTGTTGTTTTCAAAGACTAAAGTGATCCTAGTAATGCCTTGAAAATCAAACCACGTAGTTCTTAAATTCATGTTCTAATTACTTTTCCTTTAAATGTTATACCCGAATCTCTATTTAATTTAACATTTAGAAATTTAAAATAGTCACAAACAACATTTGTGGACTGAATGGTTAAAAGTTGAGATTACCTTGTTTTTGAGTTTTCTTTAAAAGAAATGAACCAATTTTGTGCTCAGCAACCTCACAGTGCTGTAAAGATCAGGTTTGAGGACACAGCTGTGAAGCCACAGTCATTTCCAACCCACCAGGCAAATCACTGAAAAGGACTGTTTTTTGATATCTTATTTGCATAAATAACTGTTCCATTCTTACTCAAGGAGCAGAAGAGCAATTAGTGCTTTTGGCACATGCTTCTTGGACCCCTGCTCCTCTTCTTTCTCCTTTTGCTTTCAAATGTGCTAAACAAAACAAATCTGCTCAAACAAAATAATTTAAACAGCTTGGATTAAGTCAGCTGGGAGAAGCCCTATCTTAAATGTTCAGGATAGAAGCTAAACATATTTTTCTCTATCTAGTCCACTGTTTGTTTTTCTAGACAGCAGCATCACTGGAAACATAAAGGTGTATCATTGTAAGTGATATATATTAACATCCAACCTCACCTTCCTTGTAAGCCACACAGTCAGAAGGACAGCTCACTTATCTCCTTTCTTTCTCACACTGCATTGATCAGTATCAGTGGGAAAATCAGGGAACCCACAGCAATAAAAAGCTCTAGTGATTTCATGTCTAGTGAGCCTTCATTCAGAGCTCAAGGAACCAGATGCTAGAAACCATTCATATTCCCACAAATGGACAATGTGCAGAGTGTGAGAGACCTTCGAACACTCAACTTTAAGTGGGATATCTCCACAAAATCCCTTCCCTCAATGCTCAGGGAACTCTGTAGAAGAGGAGGTGGAAATATTGTAAGAGGCAGTGGGGATGAAAGACACCGAGGAAACAAGTCCGTATCATCACAGAAAGACTGACCCACCTATGAGTGCGCAGAAACCATGGCAGCACACATGGGGCCTGAACAGGTCTAAGAAAGATGAGCTCCCAGTGTTGAGAGAGGAAGTGGACACAAGCTCCCATTCATTACCCTGAAGTAATTGACTAGAAATTGGGGGAGATGAAATCATTGTCAGAATATATTGTATAAAAACCTATTTTCAGCAATTAAAAACAAAACAAAACAACAATAAAAATAAAGAAAACCATAATTTCTCAAGATAAGACAAAACCTAACGATTTAAAGCAACACGTGATGAAGGAAATCTGAGCCATTCCTCAGTATACTTTATCATTTATATATAATTTTAAAAATAGAAAATTTTAAGAATATATTTTATTATACACACACACACACACACACACACACACACACACACACACACATATATATTAAAATTCCTGAAATGATACAATCACTGCTATATTACTGTCAAATTCCCTTGTTGACAGATTCACTCAAGCGACATGGGAGCCACAACTAAGGAAAATTACCATATTGGTAACTAAAGAACATTCTTAATTTAAATTATGCCTTTTTATCTCAGGGTTCTGTTCACGATACCACAGTGCATTTAGCTTTGCCATTTCGGTGGGCTTTGCCACATTGACTCAATTCTACAGACTTTCATTTTCTTTATGTTTGTATCTATCTAGATATCTACCTATCATCAACCTATTTATCACCTATCTATCATCTATTTATCTATTTATCTATCTATCTATATCATTTTTGAAGAATTCTGCTGTAATATCTTTTGTATTGGCTTTGCTTATGTAATTCTTTCCTGATAATTAGATGCTGTTAGTTAGGTTTCTTTTCTTCTTTCTTGTCTTTCGGTTTTGTCTTGTTTTGACAGGGCTTCTGTGTGTAACATCCCTGGCTTTGACTAACCTGGAACTAACTCTGTAGGCGAGGCTGGCCTTGCACTCACATAGTTACACCAGCCATTGCCTCCTAAGCTGGAATTAAAGGCATGCACCACTATGCCAGCTAGTTACATTTTATTAAAACAAGGAAGGCATTCATGAAGGATAATTTACCAGTGTGTCAAGTGTACATATAATTAACTTGATTGGTCTGTTAGCTCTTATCTAAGCAAACAGACATAAGACATGAAGAAAAGGATTGCTAAAATATGCCTTGCTTCTCAATTATATTTATACGTAGAATATTTTGCTACCATTCTGATATTAATGAGACATCCCTAATTCATAAAAATGGTTAGTTAAGCAAGTGCTACTATCATGTATGGTAATCAGTCTATGACTTCTCCTTCAGGTAAATAGATATTGGTACTAAATTACTGTATCTGTAGATGCTCCTGGCCCTCCAAAGATCAGAGATTATTTTTCTCTGACTAATTCTCCAATCTGGAAAAATGATATTCAGTTTGTTTCCTTCTCCCCTCCTCCTCCTCTTCCTCCTCTTCATCCTTCTCTTCCTCCTCCTCCTCCTCTTTGTTTGTCTATAGCTGCAACAATCTCAGGAAACTGGATTTTCTGTAAGAAATTGTTCATAAAATGTAGAATATGAATATATATATATATATATATATATATATATATATATACCTTTCTAAAAGGTTGAGGGTTTATTAACTGTAAACAAATTAAGTCAATAAACAGGTCAAGAAACAGATCACTATCAAAAGCTGAATATTTTCTATTTCAAAAACATAAGCCACGGTTTGAATATGATGGTCCTAGCCAAAGATCTCCCCCTTGTCCAGATACGACTTGGATGGAATTCTTAAATTTATAAATTTATTTTAATTTGTGGATATTTTAAACATTAAAAATGATATAAGTTATGTTTATTTATTTTTATTGTGTGTGTGTGAGAGAGCGAAAGAGAGTGGGGGGACTGTGTATACATGTGTGTGCTGATGCTTTTGGAGGCTAAAAAAATGAGTCAGATCCTCTAGAATTGGAATTATAGGAAATTGTATACCATCCGATATGGGTGGTGAGAAGTGAACTCAGCTCATCTGCAACAGCAGCCAGCTGTGTATTAAGGCCTGACCATTACTTATTAACAATATTTTTCCTCCCTATTTTCTCTCTTCTATCTTTCTGGTGCATCAGATATTCACATTTTACACTATGTGATGTAGCCCTCCACACCAGGGAGGTTCTTCTATGTTTTAACCTTTTCATTAAATAATGTTTTATTTTGGAATTTTTCTATTTCTTTTATTTAGGTTTTACTTGAATGCTAAGATTTCTGAGGTCTTAACAAATGAGGCCATTTCTTTGTTGCCATTAAACACAATTAATAGCATTAAATATCTACATTTATTTATTCTCATATATTAGTTCTTTTCAGACGCTGTTTATTTTTTTTTTTTTTACCTTTAAAGACTAGTTACAATTTCTTTGTAATTTTAGTTTTGTTGTATGTGCTTATGTGTGTGTGAGTGTGTGTGTGTGTATGAGGTGGGGGAGTAGAAGAGAAAGAGATAAAGAGAGAGAGAAAGAGAGGGAGAAAGAGAGAAAGGGGGAGGGAGAAAGTGGAAAAGGAAGAGAGTGTGTCTGTGTTTAGGCACACACATGGGAAAACACCTTCATGGAAGTTAGAGAACAACTTTGGGGAATCAATTATCCCTTTCTACAATGGGTTTTGAACTTTTGTTTTCAGGCTTGTACCTCCCCTAGCTAAGTCATCTCAAAGGACCTAGCTGTGTTTAACCTATAGCTTTGGGCTACTTGTTGGTGATGCCGGGTTTTATTTTAAGCCTTTATTTAACAAGATTGTAGTTGTTATTGTTTTAGTATATAACTGACCTCTGTGTGCTAACACTGCAGACTCTATAGAGTGAGAATCATTCTCTGTCTTTATGTAGGTTTTCTGATCCTTAGATTCTGCTTTAGCCAATAAGTTACATAATTACAAGGAGCACTGGGAACCTTGGTTTCTGGATCTTTTATTTCTGTTTTTCCCCTTTAATTTTCCACCCTTTATTATTTGCATTTATCTGAATTTGAACAAATCTGACAATTTGTCACTGTTAGGGGCTTATTTTCAGGCGAAAAGCAGAAAACTGGTTAACTTAACTTGTGTGTCTTGTCTTTTCTGTAGGCCCCATTCCTGTTTTGCCTGAATAGCACAGATTTTCAGCTCTTCTTTGTTAATTATAGCATACACAGCAAGTCACCTTTTCTTGACTATTTTAGTTGCTTCTGATTTTTCTTTATATAGACATAACTACAGTGAACATTCTTAAGCATAAACTGGTACAATGGTCATTTAAGATAGTTATCCTTTTTGTATAAATAACTATCAGGCTAACCACACAAAGGTGTTGATATAAATGTCTGTATTTGAGGAAGAGAGGTACTTTTCTGTATTGTAGGTCAGAACCGAAGATCATTTGTATTAGAGCACATTTTTAGCTGTTCTTTCATAATGCTGTATTCTAGATCCATGAACCTTAGAAATTATAGGTCCTGTTTTACATAGATGGATTCAAATTGATAGGCAATTGCTAAAATATCTTGTCACTAGACATCATAACAGTTAGAGTAAAAAATATTTATTATTTCTAAAGGCAATTTCTGCTGAAAGTTATTTTTTAGGATAAACGCTATGAGAACTTTATTGAGATTAATATTATCTTAATGAGAAAGCTATCCTTTTTAGCATGGTTCTTGAAAGCTTAACACATCTCTTGTATTTCTAGGCATTTATTCCTTTATCTATCCTTTTAGAATTATCCACTTCATGCTCTGCATGGTCAGTCTTCTCCATCAAAAATGCACTTACATTAATATTTCAAATGTGGAAGTTTTCCTTATGATTTCAACCTTTACTACGCATTTATGAGATGTGACAAAGTATGCTTATGTTTTGAAGAGCAGAATCCCAAATAAAAATGTATGACTTCCACTGTAAAGGTTCTCTAAAACGTCTTCTATGCCACAAAACATTACTGCTTTCCTACTTTTTCACTACTACATTTCTACTGTAAATGTGCATGTAACTTTCATCAAGTTTTGTGTTCTATTGATAAACTCTATAATCCCTTCAGTTGGTACCTTTTTTAGTCCTGCAGAAAATTACCACAGATAATTGTCAGTCTTCTTCTACTATGGAATTCACTTTCCTAGCAGTAGCTGTATATCCTAAAACGTCAGATTTGATGCATAATTCAACATACTGTCTATCAAAGTTTGTCATCTCCACAAAAGATTAACTATCTCTTATGATCACCATCAAAATGGAAATTATTCAAATGCTTAGTCTGTAATTGATTTGAAATGTGATATAGAATTTACAGCAATTATAGGTATCCACAAATATAAGTCCATCCTAAGTAAAACTAAGAATAGAGGTTGAATTTGTTTTCTAGGATGTACCCATTCCAAAAGATTGATTTCAAATGTTAAAGAAGAGTATTAGCACGATGAAGGATGATTAACCATGACTGTTCTACAAAAGTCACGTTGTAGAGAAGATTTGCATTCATGTGCTAAGGCATGGCAGGGGTGCAAACCATGACCTGAATGGGTTGATAATTCAGAAGGTAACTCTGATCAAATATGACATTTCCTTTTTAGTCTCCGCTTTGACTTTAAGGCGTAGAATTCCTTAGGAGTAGATTAATGATTTAGTACTCAGAGACTCCTTGTCTTTACAATCATCACCACCGTCATCCTCAGCACTGACACTGTGGCTAATGTCCTGGAGCACGTCTCTGCCTCAGGAGACAAGAAGTCTCTGACATTTATGCCTTCCTTTGGGTTCAAACACAAATGAGACTTGACATATTTTTCCATGTTTAAGGAGTTGAAATTTAAACTCATAACTAATACCCAGCCCATATTCTTTCTAAATTATGTCACTGATTTCTAAATTATGTCCACCTATAGTTGATATTTAAATAACTTATCTCTCCTTGTTATTATTAATATGTGATGGTATTTGATTCTCTCCATTAATAGTGATTTCCTTGTTCTTCAAGAAAACCACATAGGCTCTGATCAACTGTTTTCTTTTTCTTTTACATGTATGAGTGTTTTGTGTGAATGTATGTATATATACCACATGCATACATCTTGCCTGTGGAGATCAGAAATATACATCATTTGGAACTGGAGTTACAGATATTTGTGTGCTGTCACATGTGTTCTGGGAAGCAAGCATGGGTCTTCTGCAAGATTAGCAAACGCTTGTAACCACTTAACTATCAGTCCAACCCTGAAGCTGATTACTAAAGGATATTTAATTACTGCCACATTAGATAAAAATATACTACTATATTTCTTTGGGAGGAAAGGTTGATTAAGTGCAGTAAGTTACTTTGTGATTTCAAACTTGCTCCTTTGACCAGCTCTTACTTCTGTGGATTTCATCCTGAAATGCTGTTTTCTGAATACATATTTCATGATAGAAACAGAATTGTTGCTTCCCTCTTTCCTCTCCTCTCCCTTTTTTTGTAACAACCAGGGACAATAAACTTGTGGGAGCTGTCTTCCATAAAGAAACCTCCCTCTGCCGATCACTAGCCAAAGACAAATGGTAAATAAACTCAATGTGAACCTAACTCTTATTTAAGTATTCTCGGTTGTCACTACTGAAGACCCCTGACAGCTGTGTGACCCGGAATGTAATTTAAATAACTGCCATAAGGCACTACTCGTATATCAGTTTTGTTGATTAAAGCCTGTGAATTTCAAATCTTAAAGGATTTAAAAATACATATTAAGTTACAAAACCCAACTTACAACATTAATGTTTGATTTAGGCTCTATTTATAAGTTGAGGACAGATGATAAAACTTTATTTCACAGTTTTTGACTCTGCATTGGAATTCATGCAGTTTCGGTATGACATTTTCTTTATTGTGTCTCCATCTGGTCTGGAAAAGCCTCTGACGTCATAAATCTTTATCTGTGTACCTATGCACTAGAGTTGTCTGAAACTTTGAATAACCTGACACTTACTGTGATTTCTAAGAATCAGAAAGAAAAGTTTCACCTGAATTTTTGCAAGAAACCCTATCTATTTTAATCACGGATTACTGATCATACTTGGATTAGTACATTCATGCTGTGATTTCACCAACGCTGAGCATTTTATTAAACTATCATCTCTCGAATGTAAACCCAGTAGCATATTTGACTATGACAAACCTGAAAGTTGTTCCAAGGGAGCTGATTTTGGTTCTGGTTCTGGGAGACAGTCGAGATGCCCACACACATTTAGAGGGAAAGGGCTTTCCTGTCATCTCCTTAGCGATTCCTTTTCTCTCTGGCAAAAGAAGTTTGCTCACATAATTTCCAGGGAGGTCTGTTTGCAGTGTTTTCAACAGTCACACAAACAGCTTAGTTGATATCTCTTATCTCCATCCCTTCCTGCCATAGATTCCATTAGTACGAACTTTTACGTTATTTTTTATTTTATTTTAAGACTGTAAAGAAGTGAACCAGTTAGTATCTTAGGGGAAGCACACACACGTCATGCACACACAAATACACACACACACACACACACACACACACACATATCCTTTCTGAATTATTTCTAAGTTTATTCTCAATGTTTTAATCATTTAAATTTCTGTAAAAATTTAAAGTAGGCAGTATATGACTTATTGGGGGGTGGTGTATACGTTTGGGTGCATGAATATGTGCATGTATTTGGAAGCTAGATAACAACCTTCAATATCATTCCATTGATAGCATTTACATTTTGTTTTGAGACATCGTCTTTCATTTTTCTGGAAAATTTCAAGTAATCTAGGCAAACTTGTCTTGAGTCCCACGAAACTCTCTGCCTGTTTCCTTCTCTTTGGTGCTGGAGTGCTCACCACTATTTGCTTCTTTTATATGAGTTCTAGAAATCAAATCAGGTCTTCTGCTTGCAAGGAAAACACTTTACTGATTAGTTTTTTTCTCCAGCACTCAATATATATGATTTTTTAAAAAAAGCATTTATTTTTGGTTTATGTGTGTGTCTGTCTGCACATTTATGTGTGTACTGCATGCATACCCGGTGGCTGAAGAGGTCAGAAGAGGGCAACAAATCCCTGAGACTGGAGTTGTGAGCTCTCAGATGGGTGCTGGGAATGAATCCTAGAAACTGTGTAAAAGAAATAAGCAGTCTTACACCTTGAACCATTTCTCTAGACTCAATGAACAAAACATTGATACTTTATGTCAAACAGGTACTTCTTACTTTTTGTATTATAATATTCAATAATATAATAATCCCAATATTATAATATTGTATTGAATTATATTACCATAAGTTAATATTTGTGAACCAGTCTTTTTAGATATAATTCTTTTTTTATTTACTACATGAGAGATTTATTCTATCTTTTTGGAGTAAATACTGGCAATGGGATAATAATTTAAACTGCTCTGCCTTCTTGAAATTAATTTTCTATATAAGCAAAATATGGTCTTTTAATTTATAAGTGTTATTATCTGCAAAATAATAATTAATTTTGAACTTTAACCATTACATAATGCTTATGTTTAGAACTGAAGCAAATTCAAGAAGGCAGAATCCTTTCAAAGAAGCAGTCTACTTATCTGACAGAAATGTGTCTCTACTCCCTTCTGGGGTGAGTATAGCATTTGAAAATGATTTCTTTACTTAATTTTCTTATAATATTATATTTGTATATATATTGCATGTGTACCTGAATTTTCAGAGAGAGGAGTGTGTCAGACGCCCTGGAACCAGAATCAGGGACAGTTGTAAGCTGCCATGTGGGTGCTGCAAATACAAAAATGTTTTCTTGAGGAGAATCAAGTACTCTTAAGTGCTGAGCTGTCTCTCCAGCACTTCAACTGACTGCCATTTTTGAACAATAAACAATGGTAGTTTTGAATGGCATTTTTTTTATAATTAAAAGAAACAAATGTGGAGCTTAAGAGCTTAAAAGAAGATTCAGAGGTTAAAACCATGCATTGCTTTTTCAGCGGACCAGGAATGATTTCCAGGTACCCACCTCAGGCAGCTCATAACTATCTGTAACTCCATTTACCTGTCCATTTGATGCTCTGGCCTCTGTGATCACTCGCACAAACATGTACATATTTAACCACAAACAAACACATAACACATAATTTAAAGTAGTAAAATAATTATTTAAAAAGAAACCTGTAAACACTACCATACACTAGCATATGACAGTATGAAGAGTTAGATCTTTCTCTTATGAGTTAAGGATTCCAGCACGGAAATTTGTGCCAACACTGTGTAACTGGAAAATCAGTTAAACATGCACAGTTAGTTAAAAGAAGATTGAGGAATATAATTTATCACATGCAGCCAATTCAGATTTGAAAGTTTAATTGAAATTGGCAGCTGATGATTAATACTAGGGACATTTAAAGAGAAATTATAACTATAACAGAAATTATTTAGTTATTTTATATGCTTATTGATTATTTTCACAAATTGTGATTTGGTTTATGATGAATTTCATTTAATTTCTTTTACAGACCTAGATTATCAGAAAATTTCCATATAATTATTTCTAACCTTATATTGTTTACAGCTATAGCTATTTATTTCTTTTGCTAATTTTAATGTGTTCCCTGTTTTCAATTAAGGTCTCAATGAGTAACTATGTTCTTACATATTTTTGTTTATCATTTCTATCTTACAGAAAAAATTTATATGTGAGGTTGTTGGAAGCAAAGTAAGTGTATGTTTTAAATTCTTAATATTAGCCTTTTGGTCTTCAGGAAGACAAATAACATTTGAGGTGGTTCCAAGGACAAATAAGCAAAGATTATACTTTTAAAAAGTGGTTGTTCTTAAATACATGTACATAAGAGCCACGCTTATGGGCCTTAGAAGCAGGAGATACGTGTCTGTGTGTGTGTGTGTGTGTGTGTGTGTGTGTAAATATTAAATATAGAAGGAGTTATGACTGTGAGAGGGAGTAGTGAGCGAAGGAGAAGTTAGAGAGGGATGAAGTAGTAGTAGAAATGTAGTAGTATTATTAATGTAGTAGCAGTATTAATAAAACAGTATTCACATAGGGAATTGTCAAAAACATTTTTTAAAGGAAAATTCTAATATTTGAAGTGATTCAATTGTTCCTAATTATTAGAAACTATATCAAGCATTTAAAAACCACAGAAATGTATTTAATATCCTCAAAAAATCATAATCCAACACATAAAACTTCCTACAGATCAATTAATGTGCTGATAATGAGTCAAGTCTTATAACACTTGACTAAATAAAGAGCATTTAAGACATAAAGAAGCAGACACTTCAGATCTTTAACATTATCTTGCTCATTTGCCATGTCTAAATTGCAACAGTAATTACCTTCTTGCATTTTTAAATATTCTTCAAGCCTGTATTTTGTTTTCTGCCTAAGAGAAAGGATATTCTACCTATTGATTTTTAAGAAAAGACCTTATAATAGTGTCCCCAATGATTTTTCAATAATGACTTCATTCACTGCTTGTTCACATGTACCCTCCTCAGCAATGTCAGAAGTACTGCTTCAAGGACAAGCCAAGAAACACATTCTGATCATATGAATAAAGAATGCACATGAGAGATCAGCTGCAAGAGAACCTTTCAATGGAGACCCTCTTCATACTTTTAATTGAATTTCATTATGACTCTTTTTTCTATATATCCACCATCAATTCATGCTTCAAAATAGATTACTCTTTCCTTCAGTTTCAATTTTATTTTATGGCATGTGTGGTGTGCACACATGCATTCAGGTGTATATGAAAACCACTATTGATATCCAGGCATTCCAACAACCTTCATTTTATTTACCAAGACTATATCTCTTCCTCAAACTGGGGCTTAGAATATCTGGTTGCACAAGGAATCCCATATCTCCACACTTCAAGTGTTGGTGATACAGGTGGGCAATCATACCCACCAAGCTCTCTGTGGATCCTTGGAAACAGAACTCATGTCTTCATGTTTCGATAACAAGAACTTTATCCAATGAGCCATCTCTCTAGTTGCTCTGTTCTTTTTCCAAACATAAAGAAAATTTCCTGTGCACCATCAGTAGACATTTCATTTTAGATTTCTCAGGTGAAAAGATATAGTTGTTCAGTAAATACTTGGTAAGCACAGGGAAGACAGAGAGCAGAACATACTAGTAGGACTCTTGTTCTCTCTAAATAGATTTTAGTGAGACTTAATAAAGTTACTAAAATAAATTTAGCAGTAGTTTTTAACAATCATACAATGTGGTAATGAATATCCAAGAATTTTGACAAAAATGTAATTTTTGTTACGAAAATTCCAACTATTATGTAGAGATGGATTAAATAAGCTTGGTCTGATCCTTAAAACAACTGCTCTTAACGTGGTTTTTTAACTCAAATTTAAGTCTAGAATTAAACCACAAAATTAATCTTTAGATAAATGTGGAAATAAGCAGGTAGGTTCATAATATAGCATGATTATATATATATATATATATATATATATATATATATATATATATATATATATGTGTGTGTGTGTGTGTGTGTGTGTGTGTGTGTGTGTGTGTGTATGTATATGTATATATATGATATTTTCAATAGAGGAAACACAAATGCCTGAGAAATATGGCATATGCTGGCAAGGATGTGAGCAAGGGGAACACTCCTCCATTGCTGGTGGGGATGCAAATGTGTACAGCCACTATGAAAATCAATGTGTCGATTCTTCTGAAACTTGGGAATCAATCTACCTCAAGACCTAGCTATACCACTCTTCATTATATGCCCAAAGGATGCTCTGTCCTACCACATGGACACTTGCTCAACTATCTTCATTGCAGCTTTATTCATAAAAGCCAGTAATCGGAAACAACCTTGATGCTCCTCCATAGAAGAATGGATAAAGAAAAATGTGGCACATTTGCACAATGGAGAATTACTCAGCTGTTAAAATAAATGACATTATGAAATTTCCTGGCACATGGATGGAACTAGAAAAAATTAGCCTAAGTGAAGTAAACTAGATCCATAAAGATAAATGTGGTATGCATTCACTTATAATTGGATATAAATGGATATATATCACTTATATTGTATATTACATAAATGATCAACAAGCTACAGTCCACAGACCCAG